>CM053506.1:11901461-11926304 GCA_028627145.1 Eidolon dupreanum | reverse complement strand
AGATGATTTGAACCCCCCATTAGAAATCCCCAACTTTTAAGACCTAAACTTGAGCCCCCAAAACAAATAGCTTTGAAAACTAATGGAATTGGAATCTAGGAGATCTAGACCCACAGACTATAGCATCCACGAAATCGGCCCTTAAAGGGCTAGAACACTTGAACTCGCCCTTCTCAGGGTCCAGTGCAGAAGTGCCCAATCCGAGGGAACCTGGGCTTGGTGTGAGAGAGAGTCATCTGTTTGTCTTAGAGCTTCAGCCTGAGGGATAGGCACCTGATCTGACACACATTTGAGGGCCTGCTGAAATGTATTACAATACACAGAATTCAAGTCACGGAGAAAAATATACATACAAAATATATCAATATCCATACAATAATAACAATTCCAGACAAGTTAAGATATGTGTGATAGTATCATTAATTCTATAATTCTATAACAAATAAAACAGACAACATCCTGCATGTTGAGATGGTCAAAGGTGTCAACATGGAGAAGGTGTGACTACAGACCGGGTAGAATTCAAATGCAGCGAGAAGGCTGCCCATGCTGGCTGACAGGGCTTCAGGTATTGCAGCACGATCTACATTTACAGAGTAGCTGCTGCACTTTTTCAGGGGTTGGGGGAGAGTCTGCTATTCACAGTGCTAGGGAGAAAAGGAGTGCTATAGTTGTGCAATAATAAAAGTTCACATCCTCAGAAATTTATAAGTTGAGCAATGCCATTATGAAACCTGAGATGCTACTAAAAAGCAGTTTGAGAACATCAAGAACTCATGAGATGAGTAGCTGGATAAATGGGAAGTTGAATTGGATTCACATTTGTCAGCTGCTTCTGCGTCCCTCCACACCCATCCAGAAAGTCTGCCATCCACCTGCCCTTTGACTTAAAGAGAATTTCTGACTTTCAATTATGTTGACTCCACAGGGTACAATACATTGATTCTGTTCTCTCTGCCTCCCTCAGAAATGCTGCTATCCATTGTGAACAGCGATGTGTTTTCTGAACAACTTAGGCATTTGCATGCATATGCGAGCCAAACTGCCATGATAGAGAAGTCAGTATTGAGGTGTGACCCTCCAAAAGGGTGAAAATGTAACGGGGGTCTGAGCAAAGTCATCAGGATCTGAGTGAGGCTTCTGTTAAGTTTTCATGAAAATGTGGATTTCCTCTAATTCTTCCTCAGTCCCACATTCACAACCAACATCACTTCTAAACCCCCACAGTTCCTTATTCTCCAATTACAAACATGCACTTTCCTTTTCTATTGCTGTCTGGCTGGAGTGGCATTCCAATCTTTCATAGGCTATTCGTATACACTGCAAAAGCATCCAATTCTCCCTGGGTTTTCTTCTGTTTACAGCAATGTTCTCTTCTGCAGAGTCATTGCACTTGTCAATCACCTGCTCAGAGACCTGAATACAATGAATAAATATGGGCTTTAAAAAGAAAGAAGTGACCGGAAGAAAACTATAAAATAAATCACTATTTTGAAATAGTTCTGACCATAAATCACAGGATTCGGTATTTCTCTGTTTTGTATTAAATTAAATCAGTATAAAACAAGTTATGTTTTCCAAGAACCAGAGAAGTTGTATAAGGATGTTTTTAGAAAAAAACATTTTATAATTTAAGAACAAGGCCAATTAATGTATCTCTCTCCACGATTTGTTTCCTCTCTGCACAGAACTAGTTAGAAAGTCACAACGAGTGCTAGTATCTTCCTAGTGTGAAATAATTAATAAATTATCAGTCCTAGATAGGGCCAAGGGCTATACAACAAAATGGCCTCAAGGTTCCTGACTATGAGTCCTGGACACGTGCATCCAAGAAATTATCTCTTTTCAGAGCCTTCTTAAAAAGAATGAAATGCAGGGCTTAAGTGTTTTAAATGCTAACAATGTTACATGTGAGGCTGTCCAATGTCTCTGACATAAAGACTCAGATGCCATATTTCTATAAGTTCAAAACTGGTTTGAAACAAAAAAGCAATAAAACTGTCTTAACTTTTTTTGTATTATATATATACTACTTCATTTTTGACCATGGAGCTCAGAAAGCTCACTGCTTAGTTTAATACTTCACAATAATACTTTCTCTAGACACAGTTTTTTCTAACATAATGTTTATTAATTTTCCCCTTATTATAATTACGTGATTCTTACTTTTTTTTTTACTTGGTTTTTATGCTATGTTTTGCCGTACTGCTTTTTGTTCCTTGAGTTATTCACTAATGTCTTGGTATTTGTATATTTATAACATTTTTTATTATATATATTTTAGATGTATACACATATATACACATGTATATGTACTAGTACATATGTACATGTATTTACATGTACATAGAAAAGTACACCTAACAAAGTCTGCAGCTTGATGAATTCTCAGAAACTGAACACACTAGTTCAACCCATGGCCAAATCAAAAATCAAAACATGAGGACCTTCCTCTCCTCCTGCACCCCTCCAGTCACCATGTGTTCAAGGAATGATATTAGAAACCAAGATCTGGATGCTAGGTGTGCTTGTTGTTACAATGTCGTTACTTCTGTAACATCTATAAGAAGAAGATAATGACACCAACTGTATGTAATTGTTCATTTGATCAACTTTTATTGCATTATGACTGTGTGAAGGTAATTTTCAAGATGCATTTCTATATGGGATAGTTTAAATTTCATAGAAGCCTTCCAAGTTTGATATTATTCATTTTAGTGATTAGGAAAATCTAATAAGTAATATTTGTTCAGCCATATAGCTGCTATATTTAAAGTAATATCCATTCCTATTTTTCATTATTATTTATTTACATCCTGGATGTGGTTTGAAATACACATTTGTTGTTGGGAGACACGCAGACTTCTAGGAATGTTTACCTGGTAAGGAAATTCACCAACTATTAATAATCCCTATCAAAATGACAAGTTGCCTTTGTCTGTGACCATGTCTTCTTCTATCCCTACTCTCAGCTCTACAGCCCTGGGTAAACATTATCTCCACTCATGGTTCTGTTTAAGGCATACATGTTGTGGGTGGATGTGAGAGTTTGTTGTCATTAACAGACTTCTCTATTACTGCCCTAATGAGGTAATATATTTGTTTTTATATAATAAAGATAGTTCTAAACTGGATCATAAACTATATGATGTGCATATTTCCATGCTCAATATTTCATCTGTAACTAAAAAAAAATATTTTTTATTTCACCTCATCTACTTTCTATATTCTTCAGTGTCCATGATATTTTGAAACAGTCATCATAACTTATACTAATTTCTTACGACAAACTGCAAATAGAAATTGATTAGTCTTGTAATAAGATTTTCAATTCAATATATTTTTGCTCTTTTCAATCCATTCACATATGATGAGTGTGGTCAACTTTCTTTTCTTATTGTTTTTAATTTATTATGTTAATAACATTGACTTTTCTCTTTATTCACATCTTGAAGACAGTGCAGAAAATTATATATAACAGGTGAACCAATAACCTAATCTATTATTCTGGTGATAATACCTAAGGAAAGGGTGAAATGTGAGTGTTGCAAGTAATAATGTAAGATTAAACCTCCCTGATAACAATACTCAAAGGTGAAGGCAGAAATAGCCATCAGCCTTGGGAAGCAATTAAGTATAATTATAATGACTTCTGTTTCTGTCCATGATTGAGAAACTAGTTCTGGACTAGCCTTCCCACCACAAACAACTATAAAACTGGAAAAAATATGCGAGACAACTGTTTTTAGACACTTGTCTCCAAGGCACAGAAATACTCTCTTGGACAGAGGGGAAACCCCATGAGGTTTGTCCCTAAATTTCTCAAGCTTTCTGCCTCCAAGTATTTTCTAGATTGTGGCATGAGTTAGAGATTTAACAGCTCAGTCAGAACATGGCAGTCTTATTGAAATTAAGAGACAGAAATTAGAAATTGGGCTACTGAGGTGACTAGTATTTGTGGGACAAAGTACTAAAGAAAAGAAAGTTGCCCCCCAAAAAATGAAGCTTCCAAAATTTAAAGATGTCCCATTAGGTCATTGATCTTATGCTAAGCTGTGCATATACAGAGCAAAGCTCTCAAGACTGGCAAAGAACAGCTGCCAGAGAGCTATAAAATGAAGATTAAAGAAGATTGGAGAAAGTAGAAAACACAATGGTTCTGACTGACCAGAGTAGAATGACCTAGCTGAACTCCTGGGGCAGTCAACAGAACACACCAGGAAGCCCACACCTTAGGTGTGAAGCTCTTCTACATCTAGAATAAGTGATTCTTTAGTCTTGCTCTAACAAGATTTTTTAAAAATCCATGAGAAGGTTAACATATCCATCTAAAAATTAACTGTCTTCCAGAAAAAAAAAAAAACAACTCAATTTTCTTTTAGAAAGAGAAGAAAATCCAGACTCTTAATAATTTACATATACGTTTTATATGTAAGCACATCGAGTAATAAAAAATTAATAGCCATGTCAAGAAACAAACAAAAAATCTTATAACCATAAAAAAATATGTATTTGTGTATACATAGGTAGATGCATTTGTCAAATCTCAATAAATTGCAGACTCTTTGAAATTATGGTATAATTCAGATAAAATAAAATGTACATCTATTGTATATAGTTTGATTACTCTCAAGAAATTTGCATACGTACATAACCTCCACCTTCATTTAAGACTCTAAACATTTATATCATTACAGAGGATTTTTTTATATTCGGGTGAATTTGATTTGCTAATTTTTTTGAGTATTTCTTCATCTATGTTCACGATAGATATTTGTTATTATATTTCCTTTCTTTTGATGCCTTTACTTGGTTTTGGCATTAGTTTAATGCTGACCCTATAAGATAAGTTACAAAGTATTCATTTTACTTCTCCTTTCTGGAAGAGACTGTAGAAAATTAGTAGCATTTATTTCTTAAATGTTTGATTGAATTTATCACTGAAACCACCTGGACCTGGTGCTTTCTTTTTGGAAGTTTGATTATTGATTCAATTTCTTTTACAGAGAAAGGCTTATTCAATTCATTTATTATTGTTGAGTATTGACAGATTATGTCTTTCAAAGAATTAGTCTGTTTCATGTAAATTATCAAACAGCACAATGTTGTTTATAATATTCCTTTATTATGTTTGTAATGTCCACGGAATTAGCAGTGATGACCTTACTTTCCTTTCTGATAATATTCTTTTATGTATTCTTTTTTTTTCTCGATTAGCCTGGATAGACGTTTATCAAATTTATTGATCTATCCAGAGATCAAGTTTTTGTTTTCACTGATTTTCTCTTTGTTTTCCTTTTTTCAATATCAATGATTTCTGCTCTAATTTTCTTCTACTTCTCTGATTGCTTTAGGTTTATATTACTTTGTTTCTTCTTTTCTAGTATATGTATTCGATGCTATAAACTTCCTTCTAGGATAATTTCATTGGATATAATATTCTAGATTGATGGGGTTTTTCTTTAGACACTAAATATTTCATTCTACCCTCTTCTTGCTTGCATGGTTTCTGATTAGAAATCTGGTGTAAATCTTATCTTTGTTACTCTATATGTAAAAAGTTCCTCCCTCCTCCATCACTGGACTTCTCTCAAAGTTTTCTTCTCAATTTTGGTTTTCTATAGTTTGAATATGATATGACTAAGTGTACATTTTTTAGTATTTATCTTGTTTGGTATTTTCTGAGTTTACTGGCTTTCTGGTTTGGTTTCTATCATTGATTCTGGAAAATTCTCAGCCATTATTACTTCAGATATTTATGTTATTTCTTTGATAATTTTCCCATCAACCTTGAGTATTCTGTTCTTTTTCTTTTTCTTTTTTTTAGTTTTGAAAGTTTTTTTTTTAATTTTAGTTTTGGAAGTTTTCTACTATATTCTCAAGCCCATTTACCAAGTCTACTGATGAGTGCATCAAATGTATTTTTTATTTCTGTTACAATACTATTTTCCTCCATTTTCTTCTCATTCATTCTTAGAGTTTTTATCTTTCCACTTATACTATCCATCTGTTATTGTGGTTTGTTCATTTTTCCATTAGAGCTCTTAGCATTTTAATCATAATTTAAACTTCTGGTTTAATAAGTTCAACATCTATGTCACATCTGCGTCTGACACCAATACTTGCTTTATCTCTTCAAAGTGGGTGTGTATATGTGTTTGTGTGTGTGTGTGTGTGTGTGTGTATGTGTGTGTGTGTTGGCCTTTTAGCATGCCTTGTAATTTTTTTGTTTGTTTGTTTAAAGCCAAACATGATGTATCGAAGTTAACAGGAACTCGGCAGATAGGCCTTTAGTCTGAAGGTTTCATTCATCTGGATAGGAGTTGGGCTGCATTTACCATTTGCTTTAGCTGTAGGTATCAGCTACAAGTCAGATAGAGCTCAGGTGGAGTCTTTTGCCTTGCTGTGTAGGTCAATGTTGTAGGGAACTCTCTGGACTTATTTTAAATATTTTACTTTTCCCCTGGGTATATTTCAAAAATGGTTACTTTCCCCTTTTCCCTGTCCAAATACAAGGGGATTTTTCTACCATCTTCACTGTCAGAACCCAGTGGGACTCCTGAAGGTAAAACACATGAAAGTCTTGTACCCCATAAACTGGTCCCCAAGAGATCTTAATGTTCAAGCTAGTCCATAAATAGCCTCCAGTAGTTTATTAAAGTTATCATTTAAGTTTTCCTACCAGTTATTGGTTCCAGCATCTTCTACTCCAGGTAAATTAACTAATCTGTATTCTATGTTTCATGTATCCACCTATTGCTCCTGTTATGGGGGTGGCCGTTTGTCTTGTGACTTCAAATCTCTGAAGGATCTAAGAAGAGTCATCACTTTTCAATGTGTTCATCTTTTTTTTCCTGCTATAAGAATGAGATTGGCAACTTTCAAACTCTTTACATGTCAGAGTGAAAACTGGATGTCCCGTTGACTGTTTTTATTATGACACATAAAGGATGTTATGTTTTGTCAAATGTCACTTATGCTCCTATTGAAATGACTATTTTTTTTTTATTCTTTCAAAATTGTGTGTTGCATTAACTGATTTTTGGATATTAAACCAACCTTGTATTCACGGGCTAAACTCACTCTGTCATAGTACATAAACCTACTCATTTAGAACCAGTCAGGAGAAAAGGTTAAGAATTGCTAAGCAGGCCAGTTCTACATTTTCTGAGAGAAAAACATCTCAGGTGATTTCATAAGAATGTAGGAATAGCTGTCATCTTGGTGATATATACTGTGCTCGGGCCTGAGCACTTCTTAATGTGTGCTCACTCTTTGCTCTTTGATCTGTATTTCCATCTGGACATATCGTGGTGTCTGGAACTCTCTAGGTCCAAAGTGGACTCAGAATTTTGGTATATATCATATATATACAATAACACATGTTTGGCTTTCTTTCTTCATTTTATAACTTCACTACCTATGTGAGTCCTTCTTGGGATCATTTACCAAATGAACTATTTGTTTCAAATCCTTGTTTTAGGTCTACTTCTGGAAGCCCAATTGAGGACTGACTGGCACAAACCCTGCCCTTAGCTTTTAATTACTTTCAGAATAAAACCCAAACTTCTCGAACAGCCTTTGGTGATTTGCCTTAATTATCATTTCTAATGTTCTTTCTCAACACATTCCTCAGGGGACACTTTGTTACTGCCAGACTCAGCCCCATGTTCTTTTCCACACCCACCTGACATTCTCCTGTCCTTGCCATTACACTTATACTATCACTCACACTTGGAATTTCCTATAGTAAAGTGATTAAAAACACAGATTCTAAAGGCTGGCTGCTTGTATTCATATCTTGGTTCTGTCACTTCATAGCTGTGTGTTCTTCATCAAGTTACTTAGTCTTCTGTGATGCTGTTCGCCCATCTATTTTATAGGGATAATAAAAGTACCAGATCCACAAAGTAACTGTGACAAAAAATAGCACATAGAAAGGTACCCATTATTTAGTAAATATTGAAGAAATGTCAGCTATTATTAAAAATGTCAAATATTACCTTCAAAGCCCAGCTCAAGTCTCTACCTCAAGGATGCCTTCTTTGAACACATAGCTGTATATTAGCATTTTATCTCTTGAAGTCTCCCTTTACCTAAATTTCTCTCTTTATGTTTATCTTATGTTGTTTATTACATGTAAATTTAATTACCTTGATAAACTGTATGTTCCTTAAGATGAAAGATAATTCCTCTTCTTTGTATCCAATTCATTACTTAGAACTCAGAGCATACTTAATATTTAATGAATGATTTTACTTCCTTCACAAAATAAAAAAATATAGCACATTTCATGTATGTCAATTTATAATATCTTAATCAAATTCAACCCACAAAAACGAAAGAAAATCTCCAATTCCGAGCTACATTGTATCACCAGGAAATAAATCGCAAATTAAAACTCTGGAAGTTAAATAATATTAAACTTCATCTGCTCATCTCTATTACGGATGAGCACTGATTCTCCTGTGAATACTACAAGAAAAATAAGATTTCAAATGAGGAGACTGGACCTGTTTCTGTTGTTATTATCAGTGGCACACAAACATCTAGGCCAGAATATCATTTTCAATTACCCTTCATGTTTATGAATCACATAGAAACACTAAGGATCCCAAACATTTACAAAAATACATTATTTTCATTCAAACATATGTCTCTTTCCAGCCTTTCATCTACTTCTTGACTTAAGAATCTGTTCAGTTCACATAAAAAACCACTATGTTAAGATGGTGATTTGGAAGGCAGTTACATGGAATGACTTCTGCTCTATAATTGAAGAGACACTCTTCATTTATGTATCACATGAGCTCAAATCTCTAAATTCATTGTCAATTTTTGAGACCAGTCTTTACAGTATTTCAAAGCAAAATCTAGGATGATGTTTCCACAAAAAAAAAAACAAAGTTGGAACTTGGTTTTTGTTTTGTTTAATTTTCCAGTTGAAATATAATTATTATTTTAGGAACATAGAATTGTTTTTGGAATCTAATTCAGAAAGTATTTACAATCTGTCTCCTGAGTGTAGTTTGCTATCTTGGTTGCTTCAATGGATTCTATGATGATGAGGCAGAGTCTCTGCTCTTCATGAGCTTTTAGTTAGTTAAGACAAACGTTCAAACAGTTCTAAGTAAGAAAGAGCACATTACAATAAAATCCACATGAGAAGCACAACTGTCATTTGGATTAAATTGAGGAAGGGAGCTAATTCACCCAGGATAATAGAACTTGAATCAAGATATATGTTATAGAGAAGTGACACTTTAGATAGGACTAGAAGAAATGGTTAGACTCGATAGATAGAGGTGGTAAAGGAAGGGTCTTTGCAGAAAATAAAGAACATGTGTACTCTTATTTTTTCTGGCTGGTGTACAGTGACCCTCTCTCTGACAAAACAGCCCTGATTTTCTTTTGAAGAAGCACCACTCTAGTCCAAGTTCTTTGAATGGATTTGATTTTACTGGTAGCATGTAACCTAGCCCTACCATCCCATTTTCCTAACCAGAGCGATTGGTTTAGGAATTGGCTGAGAAATTTACAGCTCAGCTAGGGCATTTGTTTCTGTGACTGAAGAAGAGACATCTGCTTTGGCAATGACTTTGAGTGTGGGAACATATATGCCTGAGTCTGTTGTTTGCCATCTTCTTTTTACATAAACAGGGTTTTTGTAAATCCAACATAGAGATAAGATGCAGGAAATGAAAAAAAAAAAAAAACTGGGTTCTGATGACATTATTTGAGTATGATATCAAACTCACATGGAACTAGACAGTTCTGAAATTTCTGGTTACTTGGGCCAAAGAAATTCTTCCTCTGTCCCAAATAATTTGGGTCAGGTTTTCTGTTGCTTCTAAAATAAAGGGTCCAAATTGATTTAGTAAATAAAGTCACGGATCTGGAAAATCATGTGTAGGAGAAGTAATACCTGTCTGGAAATAGAAAGGTCTCTATTATGTAGTTATTATCAATAACTGTCAATGTCTTACACTCTCGGAAATTGATATTTACTTTCAGTGTCAGACCTCAGCATGTACAATTCTATGAAATGAATCTCAAAATGAACAGAAAGTGAGACCAAGGCAATGAAAGGTTTTTTGCTGTGACTGTCCAATTTATTTTATCCACTCTCCCCATCAAGTTGCCTTCTGCAACTTAATTGGCACAGAATACTTCATAGATGCAAAATCTCCTGCCCAATCTACTTCTCCTGAGTCAGAGCAGAAGTTGTAAGCTGTAGGTTGATATGAGATTTGAGTATGATGATAATGGTGTAATACCAATGATTATTGAGGGCTTTCTATATTCTAGGAACTGCACTGAATGCTACATATATGATTTTCTCATATATTTATAGGAACTCAGTGTTAGGTATTATTTCCCTTTTACACACATGAGGAAACTGAGGCTCATAAATGTTAATTAATTTGTTCTAATTTTCACAGTGTCAGAGATCAAATTAAATAAAATCCATGTGATTTCAAGCCCCCCTCCCAAGCCTCACCTTACCAATAATCTATGTGTTTACAGTTTCCTGAGAGCTATAAATGCTTAATATGATATTGTTAATCGAGTCAGTGGAGAACTTGCCAACTTGCTTCCACTGATATGGAGACCAACACACAATTTTGTTCAGTGTCTAAGGTGGCTAGATAGGTGTCTAGCAAAGTCCAAGATCTTGCAGTGGGGCGGGGTTAATTGTGGCAGGGAAATAAACATTTGCTCTCTACAGTTGGAATTAATAAAGTATTACTCTGAAATGTGTTATTCTTATTGACCACAGTTACACGAAATGGATGAGAAAGATGAGGTCCAGAGAGAAGAGATACTCTGAGAAATGGAATGAGTCAGGATGAGAACCTGACGACCCCAGACTGATCCTCTGAGTAGATCCCTGTTTCTCAGGGAAAGTTTAAAGCTGAATGGAAACTAAGAGCCTGGGGCTGGGATTAGGATGAAGGGTTTGGCAGTCCAGTGGTCAAACCACCAGCTCTCTTCTTTGAATGTTCCTAGAACAACTGTGCTAGAAATTCAAGAATTGCTGCTTCAATAAAGAAAATAAACTAGCATCTGTTAAAAACCGGCTATAGACTGGTACTCACACGCTTTATCTTTTGCAATCCAATGGTAATGTGGGCAACACTTACATGGTAGATAGTATTTCCATTTTAGCAACTAAAGAAAGTGAGGTTCAGAGCAATTGTGCATGATCCCCAAAATTACATAATTAATAATTTTCATTCTAGGAATTAGAATTCTCATGCACTGACTTTAGAATGTGATTGCATCATATTGCACAATCACTCCCACTAGATGACTTTAGATTGTCACACCAAACACTCCCACTACCTTCTCTGGTGGTAAGACAAAACACAAAATACACACACACATATGCGCATGCACACACACACACACACACACACACACACACACACAGATCATTTCATCAATGAATAGACAAAGTTTATTTTTGTAATTGCATTATAGATAGTTTATTTCTTGGTAGGTTTGTTTTGTTTGTGTTTTGATGTGAAAATTAGTCAAGATAGTCTTTATTCTGAAAGAAACCAAGAAACTAATTATTATTATGCTTGATCATCTAGTTTTTTAGTACTGTGGGTTAAAAAGAAGTGACTAAAAAAAAGAATCATCTAACAGTTGTTTTTTTATTACACAACAGGAGCTTATATCAGCTTCCCAAGTAACTGATAAAATGTACAAAGCAGTCATCAGGACCACTAAGTAAATGTAATATGCAAACTTCATGAACAAGCAGACCCCACAGACCGCAAGATTCCAATTTTTAGTCTATTTTTTTATCAGTTTGATTGACAATCACATTTAGTGAAACATTCCAATGTCCTCTTTGTGTGTCTTGCCACCAGCTATGTGACTGGGAAAGTCAATATTCCCGGTGCCTTCATCTTTGAGTCTGTAAAATGGGGACTCACCTCTTCAAAGCTAAGGACAAACTGCTTTTTCAGAGATAAATGTACGAAAAGTCATCAAGTCAGTTTCCTAGTAGAAAGTAGGGCTACACCTTAGCCATTTACATGGTTCTTTGAGAATACAAACATGGAGAGCTACAATTGGTGTTGGAACTTAAATACAAAGCTCAGACCAATGATGTAAAGGAGCAATGTGAGAAAACAGGGGGTGACAGGGTACATGATATCTAGAGGCATCCAGAGGGCAGTTTTGCAAAATGGCTAATATTCTAGAATTTGGAGTGAGAATATCTGAGATTCAGTCCTGGCCCCCCATTACTAATTGTGTTGAACAAGTTGTCTAAGCATTTAATGCCTCAGTTTCCAGACTTGTAAAATAGAAATAATAAGAGTGACCTTAGAAGGTTACTGAAAATAAATGATATTGTCTATGTAATCTTTTAGTACAGTGCCTGACAAAGAGTCAATGATCAATAGATTTTTCTTTTTCTTTAAAAAGTACAGGCATAGACATATTTTTTAGTAAATCTTGATTGGTTTGACTTTAACAAACTGGAGTGGAAGAATAAAAGAGGTCTTGTTAGCCCTGGGGAAAGTGAAGAACATATAAATCACTTCCATAACCTAAGCATTCACTATCTATTCCAGGCAATTAGTTTTATTTTATTTCTTGACTATAAATTGTGCTTCCCACATTAACATCCTGGAGTAAACACAGAGTTGTCCTTGAAAAGTATAAGAATTACAGAAATATAAAATAAGTATGAAAGTAAAAGAAGCAACTGCAAATATTCTACCATATAAAATTTAAAATGCCACTTTATCTAATTGAACACAGACTGAGACAAGAGTTTCTAGGAAGTACACTGAAGGGCCAAAATATTTTTCTATAAGAACTAACAAATGCAGATAAGAAGTACCCAAGGCCAAACTAAATGGACATCAAGCTTGAAAAAAAAAAATTCACAAGGGAAAATGTATTAGGAAATTAAGTATATTGAAAAGTGTCCAATCTCCAAAATATTTTTTTATTTAGAACAGTAATGAGATCCTCTTTTCATTTATCATACTAAACATAATATTTTTTAATTGAGGTAACCAATGATTAGAAAAATTCAGCTGGCACTCATCTATTTGTGTTGAGAGTATATGATGCTATAAGGAAGCCATTAGAAAATGTATAGCTATGCTTTAAAAATGTCCAAGACAGACTTAATGTTAATTATGAAAGTCAACCCTATGAAAATACTCCAAAGGACAGAATAAGCTTTATGTGCAAATATGAAAATATGTTCTTTTCATCCAAAATACTTAAATGAAGTATTTTCATTTTTAAATTGACAGAATAGTTTTGCAACATAAAAACAATAACTAAACACCAGAAGAAAATATGAAGTGGCATACCAAGAGTTTCTCTGTCCTCAAGGAGTCTACAATCTAGCTGAAGGGACAAACATATATTGGGGAAAAAAACTCAAAGATAATTAATATAATACAATATAATGTTATATTTTATAATGTAATAAATATTAAAAACATGAGAATAAAAAAACTTGGTTGCTTCAAAAAGGCTAAGTAAAATAACAAATTAATCTGTGAATCTTTCTTTTTATGTCTATTTTATAAGAATAAAATATAAGTCTATTGCAGAAAATTTGAAAAATACAGGATAAAAACAAAAAATATAAAATTATTTCTATTTCCTTTGTTTATTTTCTTCTTTTCTTCTTGTGTTTAATTATATTTTTCTTCAACAAGAAAAGTCCTTTACTCAAGTGGCATGAGTAGGCTAGATATCCACATAGTAAAAAGCAAAGGGTCTTTCTAATGTGCTTGTGATTATGTAGTAACAATTTGGACACTAGCCCAGTACCGTTCAAATCTGTTGATGATATTTTCAAGGAAAAATTAAAAGACAAGTATGCATTTTCAAGGGCAGAGTCTGTCTACACATCATCTACTGTAGTTAAACTCTTGAAATTCACAAATTAAAAAATAATAATAAGTAGGTTTTCGTTTAGACGCAGTTCCCAAACCTGAGCCTTTGGCAAGTCTAGCATAAGAGATCAACTCTCCTTACTTCTACTAAGAGTGAAATTAAGAAGGCGTTCAGTGTGTGACCTCAGTCAGGCTGCTTGAGATCGAGCCCTGTGATCCTCAGCTCTGTGACTTTAGACATGCTATTCAAATCCCTGTTAGCCTAAATGCCCTCATAAGCACACATGTGTAAAATGGGATGATAATAACAGAATCTTCCTCATAAGGTGATCATGGAGATTAAATGACATAACTTGCAAATTACTTTTCCAAGTACCTACTTCATAATAAAAAGTAAATTAATGGTTATTATAATTACTACTTTTATTTAGTCTCATGTTTTTATCCTACATGATGTTTCATAGCACTTAAAGTAATTCATTTTCTTTTTTACTATAGCTAATATTCTACATGTCACCCTGATGTTCCCTCTCCTAGCCACCAAGAGGGGCCTGGGGGTTTGGCCAGGGTGTGTGCCTGGGGAAGTTGGAGGAGGGTGAGCTGGAACCAGAAGGCTTCATTCCCATTGCAGCTCCTCCATTTATAAACTCTAGGACTTAGGCAAACAGTAACTTTTCTGAGCTTCGCAAGCCTCATAAAGTGAGAGTACCAAGACCTGCCTTAGGGTGCTAACAGGGAGACTAAATGAGATGCCCCCAAAGAAGCCTAGCAAATTGCCCTCCATGGGAGAAATGCTCAGGAAACACTGAACTGAATCAGAGGATGAAAGGAGCCCATAAGTTATGTCCTGCTAAGCCGTGGCAACAGGGACATTCATCCCCTTCTTTTTTCTGGGATTTAAAAACCCTGTTTAAATGATTTTGTGATTTATTAGCAGTGCTAGTGATGCTTAGCGATTGATTCACCCTTCCCTGTAATTAGTTGGGGTGATTAGAGAAAGCTTTCCTATTACTGTAAAGTTTGATTTGTATAACCCATTAAACCCAGAGGGAGGAAGTGGAGAAGAAATCAGCCCTCTCAAATAACAAATACACACCCTCCTGTGCAGGGGCAGAGTGCCTGATTTGAGGAGGGTAAATTTAGAATTTAGGCATCATTGGCTAGTGACTCTTATCCAAAAAGACTTAAATCTTCAAATGAGAAGTGCCAAAATCTATACCAGCATATCCCAAAACATATTCTATGCACTATTTACCCCTCCCCCAACCCATGAAATAGTCTACAGATAATAAAAAAGGGAGTGGGACTTACGTTCAACTAACTTTGGAAATCTCGCATGAACTGCCCACCCCCCTTTGAGGATTCACAATGCACAAAACGTCCCCACTATGTGTTCCACCTGTTCAACTTTGGAGAAGTTGAATGAAGTCCATTTTTTAATGCTATAAAACTTGATTTTCCCTGCCAATTAACATTTCTTAATATTTTGGAGAACATATGCCAAAAACTGCTTAAGAATTTTTGTCTGTATAATGTATGTATATTGAAAAAGGGGAGGAGGGGAGAGAGAGAAAAAAAGAGAGAGAGACAGAGAGAAATGTATATAGAGAGACTGCCTGACACCATTCATATCCCTTGTCGTAGCACAGGCTGAGGGGAGATTTAAATCGCCCCCACCAGGGTCTCCTTGACTGAGCTGAGCAGAGGCCATGCTTTAGCTAGTGGGATGCATGGGCCAAGGAAGGACAGAGCACTTGCAACATTAAGACAATTTCATGGCACAGTCTTTAGCACTAATAGAATCATCAAATCACTATTCTGTTGTTCCATAAATAATTATGGAACGTCACAAATTTTTCTGTGTTGGGGAGGCGACAGTAAGCACTGAGCAAGTCACACAAAACTGACAATTTCAAAGGTGACACTCTGGAAAGGAACAGACGCACACACACACAGCTTAATATAAATACTTCAAATAAAAGAAGTTCTAATGAAACTCGACTTCCTAGTCCTCTTCCATCCTCTTCTAGACAAAAAACATATTCCTCAGGAAAAAACTCATCAGTTATTTTCCTCCTCACTCTTGCTTGCTTTCTCCTTATTCTGCTCCCTCTTTATGTCATTTTCACATACTATATATATATTTGGATTTTCATAATCAGTATAACTTCAATATAATAACAACAATGACAACACTAATAATTTGGGAAATTAACAGAGTTGTAAAATATTTGGCCATATTAGCTTACATATATTTCAATTGTCATCCACTCTTAATATTAGCTAAAATTTACTGACAGCTTATTCTCAGTGTTTTATGTCAATCAACTCATTTAATTAGTACAACACCCTTATTAGGTACTATTATTATCCCCATTTTACAGTGTGGACCCTGAAACTCAAAGGGGTTAGACACATTGCCCAATCTAACCCTAGGCTGGAGCCCAGCTATGGGCCCAGGGACTTTGGCACCAGAGCTTGGTCTCCTGTCTACCACACATAAGGTGGCCCTAGTACCACCCGGTGAAAAACTCATGTGTCTCTTTCATCTTTTTAATTCCTCTGTAGACTAAAGAAAACTTTGTCAAAGCCCTGGTTGGCCTACTAACTGCATCCAGGAACCCCAGCCCCAAGACATAAGCCCTACAGAAGTTTTGACTTCTCATCCCGGATGTATGTGACAGAACAAGAGTATAACCATGTTAACTGTTCATGGGATGCTGTTTGCAAGTTATTTTGCCAATGGCTTTCAAAAACTATACATACCCCTGACTTTTAATCCCCTGCCTGACTAGCCCTTCTAATGGGTGTTATTGACCTGGTCATCAGGAGATTGGAGAATGACCCTCAGGTGACAAAGAGTTCTTATCAGAGTCCATGGATGGACATGAGGGACTTAAGAATCACCTGAAATATCTGACTGCAGGCAACCGTGCATGTGCACACACTGTGTGGAGAAGAAACACAGCCTGCACAGGAATCCTGAAACTTTCCATAACCCACCCACCCCCACAAATAGAACCATATAAGAGCCACTGCTCTCAGCCTGAGGACTAATTTACCATGTGACCTTGTGCAAGTCATTTGGCAACACTGAACCTCAGTTTCTCTTCCTGTCAAGTAATAATAATTTGATTCTACTCTCATTACTGTTTGAAAGGGTGAAGATTGAATGATAGAAAGTGCTACATATACATTAGCTATCATTTATTTCTTCACTCTCTTTTCCCTCCTGAGAGATTTTGTAAACTTTAGCCACAAATGTTCTGTGCAAATTACAAAATTTCATCCACGCAGTGTTTTATATACTTTTTGAAGATATTTTAGCATTCTGTGCTCACCGTTGACTGAAAATTGTTATTCCAATTTGTCCTCGTAGCCAAGAAAAAATTTTCAGTTAAGAATAAATGAAAACAGTAAATATTCCCTTCTGCTACCAACTTAGAAATGGAAGACGGAAGTCAACAGGCAAACACTGAAATGACACCCTGTGATTCAGGCTGTTCTTAAAAAAAAACCTCAAAAAGGTGCTATTTTAAAAGCTGCTCTAAGGAAAAAGCAATGTTATATAGCTGCTCCATCACTGTACTCCAATAGCAGAATGTGTCCTCTAGAATAAAAAATTCCAATTAAGGTGATTTTCCCTGAAAGAAGGCAGCTCCATTAAGTACCAAAGACACTGACATGATTGTTCTCCTGGCTCTGTTGCTCTGCCCATGAGAAGCAACACACACATACACACACACACACACACACACACACACACACATCAAAGCAACAGGGGGCTCTTAGGGACAACACTTAAGGGACATTTGATAGTGTGAGTTCTAGGGACCAGAGCCTGGTCCAAACTCCCTGTAGAAGCTCCATAATCAGCTGGCAAAGTTTTACTGTGTTGCTCTCCTTGGAGCCAATGTGTTGATTCTAACACTGGCCTGGGAAATGTGCAGCATCTGAAATCCAAGCAATACCTAGATATCTGGTAAAGAGAAAAAAGAGCCACTTGATTTCTTCAAGACATAATAAGAATTATTTTCCTCCCCAGAAGGAAGCACCCAGCTCCCTTTACTCATCATGGACCAGGGAATTATGCTTTTTTCCTTGCACAATGTTTTATAATTAGAGAAAGAATATTTCTTTAAAAATTATTTGGAGGGACTGTTACATATAGGCAAAACATATGCTCTAATTTGAAAGAATTTAAATAAATCCTAGAAAGGTTCCTTTAAAGCTTCTGAGATAGTTAATTTTATGTGTCAGCTTGACTGAGATAAGGAATGCCCAGGTGGCTGGAAAAAAAGTATTGCCAGGTGTTATCTGTGAGGGTGTTTCTAGAAGAGAATTAGTTGACTAAGTTAAGAGGATCCACGCTCTCCAATGTGGCCAGGTGTCACCCAATCTATTGAGGACCTTAACAGAACAAAAAAGGGGAAGAAGGGTGAATTCTCTCTCCCTTTTCCTGAGCTGAGATGTCCATCTTTCCTGCCCACAGACATCAGAGCTCTTGGTTCCCTAGCCTTCAGACTTGGACTGAATTACACCATCAGCTTTCCTGAGTCTTCAGTTCTCAGATGGCAGATTGTGGGACTTCTCAGCCTCCATAACCATATGAGCCAATGCCTATAACAAATCTGTCTCTTTCTCTCTTGCATGTGTGTGCAATATCTACCTATTTATCTATCTATCTATTTATCTATACACATATGTATATGTGTATGTGTGTATGTGTATGTGTATGTATATGTGTATGTGTATGTGTATGTGTATGTAGATGTAGATGTAGATGTAGATGTAGATGTAGACGTAGATGTAGATATAAATTAATTCTGATTTTCTGGAGAACCCTGACAGTTTCCACGATTAGAATAGTCATTTTGTGTTATCTATTTTAGCCTCTTTTCTTGAATCACTGCTCTAAAGCTCACATGTAGAGAAATTCATCATACATTTGAAGACCACTACCACAGCTTTGCAGGTTAAAAATCCCTAATCAATTCTTTTTATTTTTAGCATCTACTATGTGCTACATTACAGAGATATAGCAAATTAAATACTAACAGTGCCTGCCTTCAAGGAGTCATCCCTCCTTGCATCTACCATTTTTTATATATGAAAGTCCTCCCATCCAAACAGCTCTCTATTCACCACTTCAGATACTAACAACCAGCACTGCGCTAGAGATGTATTTCTGAACAGCACTAAGCGGCACAGTCCCTGCCATCGAGGAGCATACAGAGTTCTTGCAGAGACAGTAGGTACTCTATTCATATCATTTATCATGAAACAACTAAATTATGAAAATAGAACATATCTGGTTGATTTCGCTTGTCCATCACTATTAAGAATGTCTAAACATATGAAAGTAATAATATGAAGTTTATATTTATTAAAAACAATGTAAAATGAATGTCAAACATTGAGCTTTGAGTGTAGAAGCTACATGTAGTCTCTGATTCTTGCTAAATCCACAAAGCCCACTGGCCTAACCCACAGCAATTGATGCTTTGTTCCTTTTTCTAGAATATTTTCTAGAACCTAGGGCTGCAGTTTATTCTGTGAGGCATAGCCCAATATTCTGAGACACTAAGAAAACACCAAAATCCTTGCAGCAAAGTATCCATGTCAATCTGCTCTTTCCTCTCTGTGTGGGCTGCATCCCAGGTTACTCTGGCTTCAGTCTCTAACCGCTGCCTTTGGGTAAGTCAAAGAACACACTAATTGTTGTGAGTTTTCTTCCCACCAAAGCACTTCAAACTACATAATTCATCGCCAATATTTCCAGAGGGGTGGTGAACATCTGGAGAGTGGATGTGATCTTTTTTATTTCTTTTACTTTCTTGCTCTGAATCTCTGACTTTCGCCATTTAGTCCCCCAAGGACTTCTCTTTTTATTTTTTCATCTGGTATTCCAAACATTGCCTTGTTTCTTTAATGGATTACTTTGCTATAACCATTTTTAAATAAGAATACATTAATATGGATTAAGAAACATTTAAATATAAGCTTTTTAAGTTAGCACTTAGTGAATACTGAGTTCACCCTTATCCCAGCCCTGAGGATCCCCCCAGCCACCAATTGCTAACTCTCAGTCCTGAGGTAGGGTTTGAAAACAAAGGACCGGTCTGGATCAGCTAGCTGACAAAGCACAGATATCTTGTTATCTCCTCAGCAAGGTCCTCCTGATTTTCCCAGTCCAGGATAGTAGCTATGGCATTCTTTCGTATCACCTTATTTTGTTCACTTCATAGCATTTTTGCAATCTGAAATTAATTTATTTACGTATTTTAACTTGTTTATATGTTATATATATATATATATATATAGGAGGAGAGGCCCTATTCATCTTGTTTATTGCTGTATCCCCAGCTGGTACATAATGAGCAGATAGAGATGCTGAAGAATAAATGACTGAACCAGAAAATCAGAAGATGTATCATTCATAGTGGCTAATCTCAGGAAAAATTATCAATCATTCTGGACCAAGTGTTAGTACTCAAAATTTGCTTGTATTTTATATAGATTTATCACCTCCTGTTTAATTTTTCTCTGACAATAACTACTGAGATACATGTTTATTTTTTATCAAATAAATGAAATTGATAGTGGCTAGTAAATCACTAAACTTATTTTATTTTCTCTTTGAAAGTCTGGAGTTTGGACACCTGGGCTTCTGTAGGATTACTATTTATTTAGGTTAGATGTTTGTTCAGGGTAGGGATGGCCAAAGACATTTCATTACAACAGGACCAATAAGACCCCTTATTCATAGTTCTAGACTCGAGGAAAAAAATTCACAATTAACTTTTTAAGAGCTAACACAAAATATTAAATGATATACAATAATAGCATCATCTTTAATATAATAGAATTTCCTTGCAAAGTCCTGGGATCAATACAGAGACTAACTTAATCCTAATAATTTCCTCTTACCTCACTGGCTAATTATCAGTTCTCCTGCTGGTTCTGCATCCTCTCTCTGACCTGGGTCTCTTATTTGCCCTGTCTACTCAGTTCCCCTAGGTAATATCATTTACTCTTGTAATAACGGTATATTCCTTACCAGGCTTTTTGTTTTAGATCAAAATCAATCCATTGAACTCCATAATTCACATTTCCCCTTGGATACTGCTTAGACAGCTCCAACTTAACATATCCAAAATGGAACTCTTGATTCCTTCCTCTAAATGTATCCTCCATAGCACCAACCATTCCCTTAAGCCATAAATATTAAAGTCATTTTCTCTCATTCCCTCAGCACTAGACTGTCTCTCCCCAACTCAAAAGGGGCATGACTTTGGAAAAATTAAGACTGACCATACTTACAGCCGAGGTATGGATGAATAATCTATAATATTTTAAAGAGTGATGACCCAAAATTGTAGGGCAGGTGGCCTCTGAGGAAAGAAAAGGAAGTATTACTGGCTGAGCAAGCACCTTCCCCAGTTGTGTCTGTGTCAGCTGCTTGTATGCTCAGACACTTGGAAAAATTCAACTCTTTCTTCCCATATTGTGACAAATGACTCTAATCAGACACCAAAATATACCAGTGGAAAGGGATGCATTTCAGAGGTGCTTGGTTCCTACTTGCATCTGCATAGTTATGCCACTATCCTCTGTGGTATGGAATTGTGAAGCCTATTTTTGCTGATGGGTCGGTGACAAATAGGTGTGAGTCCAAAAACAGAACAGACAACAGCATTAGAACACTCGCATTCTCTTCTTCTGTCTCTAAGACAGCCCGGTTTCCTTTAATGTCTATTATGTCACAGAGGGGGAAGGTAAACTCCAAATCTTTCCAAATAAAGTACCCAAAGTTCCTGGGAGAAAGTTATTCTATAAACAGTTGTTTATAAGATTTTTTTCAAATTAATAAAAATCTTTCAAAACAGAGTTTTTAATTTATTTGTTCTTTAATTCACCCATTTAATAAGCACATACTGAGAAACAAATAGGCACCGAAGCAATAAGCCAGTTCCCAAAAAGAGAGAGAAACCAGTACACAGTTTCTGCCCTCACCGAGTTCACAGCTCTGCATCAAGAACCCATGTGGCATCAAAACAGCAGGATATAAGATATAAAGGAAAGACAGCACAAAGGAAAGACAGCACATCTGGAGGTAACGTGATAAAATAAAGGAAGGGAAGGTGACTAGGGGTAAACATTTTCTACAAAAGATGATCTCTGAATCCAGACTTAAGGACAAGATAGAGTGAGAAACTTGTATTCCAGGCAGAGGGAACAGTATGTGTAAAGGCCCAGAGTGAAAGTGTAAAGCTTTTAGAAAAATGTGAGGCTATTGACAGGTTAAAGCATGCATGAGAGGGAGCATAGATTATGAGGCCCTAAAGAAGACAAGAGACAGATTGTGAAGAATCTTACATGGTAAGGTAAGGAGTTGAATTTTATTCTATGATTCAAGAAGCCACTGACAGAGTTTAAACAAAGAAGATGTATGATCACATTTCCCTTTTAACAGAAACTTGACTTTTTGACACAAAAGGTAGTATGAAGGATGGATTTAAAAATGTAAGGACAGGAGGCAGAAAGCCAGGCTAAGAGGCCATTTTGGTAATTTATACACAAGAGCAATGAGGTGGGGACTCACATAGTGAGCTAGGTAGTTAAGAAATTGTGAGAATAAATGTAATGTAAAATCAGCATAAATTGGTGACCACTCAGAAATGGGGATGGGAAAAGGAAGAGACTCAAATAGAGGCCTCTGGATTGGAGTGCCATAAACTCACAGATGTTATTCATTACCTAAGGGGGAAGAAGTGGAGTTCAGATGGGAAAAACTGAATCAGAATAGCCTACAGGAACTTCAGCTATAAATCAGCAATAGACATAAGAAATACCAAATAGAGACATCCTTTTGAAATGTTATTAAAGTCAAAGAAACAACTGTATATAATTCAAAGCAGCAATAAGGAAGAGTCTTATTAAATGAGGTAATAGGTCAGAGCTGAGTAAATTTAAAAAAATAATGAAGACACAGTAAAAGAAGAGGTGGGGAGAAATTACTAACATATGAAGAAATTAAACTTTCTATGAGTCTCTCATGGAACTCTCAGATTAGGAAGGCTATTCTAAGCAGTTCTTAAGTTTCAATTAAATAAATTTTTTAAAAAAATCTATTCTTGGAAACTGTCATGTTCTCCTATAGCGGTATATGCATTTGATCTCCTCTAACTGAAAACTAGTTTCCTCTAGATCACTGGATTTCAGATTTTCTAGTAAAATATAATGAGTTGTAGCGTCCTTCTCTATAACCCCATGAATCAGTCTTTAGTAATCTTGGCACCACCACAGACCATCCTCCATGGACAGTCAAACAGTGACCAACATTGAGGTACCTCCAGAATGACCTGTGCAATTGCTCATAAAGTCTCTCTTTAGTAAAGAATAGCTTCTACCTACTATGGGCATGAATGCCAGACACAGGATGTGCTCCCCAATCTGAACATTTCTACAGCCAGCATTATAGCTCAATAAGAAAATTCAAGTGCTTTAATACATGGCACCATTCATGACTGCCTTCCACCATAAATCTTCTCTAGGCTGAGTGATTGAGAGGAAATCCTCCAAGAATACCAGCACACACAGTTTTTGTAGGAAAACAAACAAGTTGCTCATAAGCTCAAGGACAATGATGGAAGATGATTGTCATGGTTCAAAATGGTATAGAGGAAAGTAGAAATAGATAAACTGAACTATCAACTACAAATAAGAGCCATCGGCCATCTTCTGATTTTCTCAAATAGCCTAGCAGAATGAAATAACACCTAAGAAGGTAAGCAAACACTAAACTGGACTATCATCAAATTGCAACTTTAAAATATAGTAAATTTCCCAAATAGACAAATCGTAGCAGCAATATGTACCAATATTTGCCCCACTGGTTTACTAGGATAAGAGAGGGAATGTTATTAAAGAACTTAGCAATGGCTACAAATTATGAAAGACATAAAGACATAGCACATGGCACCACAAACTTACCTAACTGGTTACTTACTCCCCCCACCTCATTTCAGAAAGAACTGCCATAAAGTACTAAACATTTGTGAGAAATGAACTTTCTCAATTTCTTTGCAGTGAGTGTATAGAAGTGAACTAGTGAGTCACATAATGCACTGTAACTGCAACTCTCATTGCATCTAGACCAAACCACTACGATATGGGAGCAGACCAGAAAGAAAAGAACACCTTAAATATATTCTGATGCCTTTTGCATTCTTCAAGGTATAGCTAAAGAATAGTGTAAAGAACAATAATAACCAAATCTCTGCAATATAAAATTAAGAAGTTTAGGACAGAATAATTGGGCCAATTATGTATGCAAGAATCAAAGTTGATTACAACAGCCAACTCCAAAGCAGATATTTTTACCCTAGATTGAAAGACAGTAACTCAATAAGAATCTTAAAAAAACACTTGAAGACCTACCAGACTTTGTAGCTACAACTGCACATGGAGATGGTAAACATCCTCAACAATATCACATTCAAACAGCAAAGATTAGTGAAAAATGCATGAAATATGGTCACAGCCAGAGACCAATGATTTCCTAACATCTGGAGCAGAAAAGAATAATAAACAAATACATTAGTCATACTTTTGTTGGTTGAGGTCAATCATTTACTATCAGTGGAAAGGCGCATCTGATCCAAAGTCATTAGTGTCTATTAGTAAATTAAAATGTGTTTGTGTTTTGAGACTTGCTGCTTTCATTTCACATATTTTGTTTCATTTGACATCAGGAACTCACTTAGATTGTATTTCTATATTTAAACCTAAACATTAAAAAAGTGAATTTTCTTAAAAGAGAATCTAAACATACTCCTACTTCATTACTTTGCAGAATGTTCCTCTACCTTAAATCATAAAATTACTGTGTTTTCTCTGCATATAGATCGTAGCCACATCTTTATCAATGATGTTTTCTAAGCCCTAGTTTAATAAT
>CM053506.1:11838348-11900961 GCA_028627145.1 Eidolon dupreanum | reverse complement strand
AAGGAAGGAAGTTTGTGTGTGTGTATATGCGTGTGTGTGCGTAAGTGAACATATTTCCAAATTGAGATGAGATGATAAAGATAAAGACAGAGTGAACAATGAAATGTGAGGGGCTGAATATAAAGATTTATGCAAATAGAGATAGATGCTCATCTTTTTCCGCATATTTCTAGCTTTGTACAAGAAAAAAATACAAAAGCTATAATAAAAGAAGAAAATATGTTAGAATTCTTGCTCTTTCACACATTAGCTATGCATCCATTATTTAAACTGAGTCTCCTACTCCACATTTATAGAGAATTAATCAGACAGGTCTACTGGAAAAATAAATAGAAAGTTCCTAACATAGAGATATTGAATAAAAAGTTGCTGCCTTTACAATTCCCTCCCACTTCTTATATCATGAAATAGATGATGGGCATCCTGAGGCATATGATCAAAATGTGACTCTCCAGGAATCCATTCTAGTGATGGTGATGGTACAGACACTGTGCTCTTCAGTTTCTAGTCACAGATGTGTAGAGTTATTTTCTCACAAAGTCTGCCTCTATTGTCAGTATGAACTCTTCGTTTTTTCCTCTCTCTGCCTTCTCAGCAATATTTTTGACATTTATTGTCTGCATGACAATATCATACCCTGAATGAGAGGATTTAGTGAAAAAATGTGTGTACCTGTCTCATGGCAGTTACCTGTCAGGGTCAGAATGACACACAGATTCACTATCTAGAGGAAGTGCTGCTTTCACCCGATGAACATCACAAAAGAATCACCTACTTCTTGCTAATGTCACACCTGCTCCCCACTGCTCTGAAATAAGATACCACAATTTCATAGCAACTTTTATTTAGCCCCAAAGCAGCCATCTGCCTGCTACTGTCTTTTGTTTCTTGGTTTGGTCTAATTTGGATTTGCTTTTTTTCCCCCCTACATTTTACTTTTACTTAGAAGAAAAAAAATGTATTTTGGATAATAAAGAAAAAGCAAGCTTGGTTAGACTACTTTAATTTGTTGTTTATATACCAGTATCTAAATTTTTTTTATCAAAAATACAGTAGTGTTTTCTTCTCAAGAAATAGATTGGATTCTGACCAAATGACTCTAAGTTTTACAAAATAAATGCATCAGCCTCACGTTTACAAGGATATAGATGAAAGCAAGAAAAGCAAGAAAGCAAGGATATAGATGAAACATAATATCAGTTCTATCTGATTAGAGACTTTGTACTTAGAGCATATTCCCTTTCTTAACTAAGTTTAGTCTCTCTAATGTGAAACAACTTCTGATTCCGAGAGTATGCCCTTTTATTCAACTGGGGCAAGTGCGCCCTCAAAGATTTTTAGTGGCTGAGGGTACTTGCCTGGCTGTTACATTTTGCTACAGAGAGTTAATTAAGATCAGTTCAATAGTCATGTATCAAGTATCTACTATGTACAAAGAACTAACCCTTCCTAGTGGTAAAACTTAGTGCAGCCAGCATTTGCTGGGACATCACTCGTGATATGTCACAATACACCATCTTTAAGTCACTCTCCCAGCTACATCTCCAAAAGGCAGAAACAGGTATTATTTTTTTTTCCTTATGACTATTCTCTTTATCTATGTTTAACTGTTTGTGGGACTATTTCTTTAAATTTCATAATAGTAAGTCATTTATATAGTGAAAATCAATTAAAAGAAAAAAATTTGTATTAGGCTTTTGTTTTACCAATAAAACAAAGATAATTTACTATCTTGTACCAATTCCTCAGGTTCCGCAAATTCAGCTCCCAGAAACGACCATTTTTATCTTTTTTAATTGTTTACTTACATCCTTATTTAAAATAGAATTTCTCTTTGATATTCCTCCCTCTAATCCTCATCTTATGAACTTGGCTGCACTAGGTGATCAACTCCAGTGACTATCAATTCTAACTTAAGCCACTTTGTGGGGAGAGCAAGACTTAACAGAGAAGTGTCTAGAAAAAGCAGCATTGCATCATATCGTTATTTTCTTTCTCCAGAGTCATGTTCAAACCCAGTATTAGGAAAAAAAATAGGAAACATATTCTTTTAAGTCCTCCCCATGTCACCATATCCCTCCCCCACTTTGTTTCCCTCCACACACACACCTGACCCCAAACTTTCTCTGGATCTTGTTTCCACTCCTTCTTTTCTCCATGCCACTTCCTCTCTCCTTAATTTTCACATCACTTCAACAAACAATACCAACTGCATCAGAAAAGCCATGTGGGTCAGAAATTAAGCTCATGGTCTCTGGCATTCAAAGATGTCTAGGAATTGTAACTCTGCCATAAGGGTGGCCTTGGTCATGAGCTTGTTACATTTCTCAAATGATGATACTATTAGCTACTTTTCAGATTTGCTATGAGAGAAATATAGATATAAAAGATGACTAGAACATAACAGGTGTGAAATATTTTGAAATTTCCTGTTATAAAAACCCTGGTGCTGAAGAGAAATCAATTAAAAAGTATTTAGTTGCTGAAAGAGATTCATAAATTCTGATAATTATGGCACAGATATTGGCCAACAGCACACTGGATTTTCCTCCCAACTTTTACATTGATTTGTTACTCTCAGTCAAGAAAATCTTCTGTCCATTGATTGGTTAGTCCTATTTTGGCTGATGCTACTGTCTATCAATGACAAAGTAAGAAATTAATTTATTACTGTGGTAGGCACTGAAAAACTTTCATTAAAGATGCTTTTAGATGAGAGGTAAGAGTGCAAAATGGTTATAGCATCAGATTCTCACTCCAAAAAGATAGACAATATGACTCTGGCATTATCAGCTATGAGACCTTGGTTGTTTAAGTTCTTTAAGGCTCATCTGAAAATGAGAATAATAAGAGTGCCTCTTTAAAGGATTTTTGTGTGAATTAAATTATATATATGTAAAGAAGTGCTTTATCACATATGGTAAACCCTAATTTTTTTCCATAACTATTAAGGCAATGGTGAAGATGGTGATGACAATGATGTCATGAAAAGCCAAGAAATATCAAGATATTAAGATATTAAGAAGGAGACAGTCTTCTTGGTAGAAAAAGCCTTTTTCTTGGAGAAAGTTTTTTTGTTGAGATCATGCAAACTTCATTTTTAACTAAGGAGTTTACTTCTCCAATTTGTATGACTAAGTAATCAGACTATTCAATGTGATATAAAATGACTTTATTTCTCTGCTACAGGATAATTGGATCTGTCACCTGTTAATTATAACATTAGTTAAATATTTTTGAAGGTCAGTAAAGGTAAATCACTAAGAGAGATCTACTGAATTTCTTTGGCACGTTTCTATGGATTGCAGATGGTGATAGCCTCGGCATAAAATTAGTCATTTGTAACCTCAAATGGTGTCTCACATCCCCCAAGACTCCACCTAAAATAAAATCCAAGGACAATGACAGTACAGAGGACAAAGAAGATAAATGTTTACAGTAGCTCTTTTTAAAAATATTTCATCAGGTTGTGCACAGGGGAGATTATCAAACCAGGCTCGTTATTGGAGTAGATAGATAATTATAAACTTCAAATATACACTAGAGATTTCTTCTGTTTATCTTCAAGTTCCTATCCCTTCCGTTCATGATGTTGCACAGGCATGAGTCACCTGCTCTCAGGACCCACATCCTCTGGGCACGTGGTAGGCAGGAACAGTACTCAAGCTCACAGGTAAATCACAGGTAAAGCCCAGGGACAGTCACATATCAACATTATTTTCAGAATACTCAAATAACACCTAGCTAATCCATTAAACTATTTCTGATAATCATAGAACCTTCCAAAGCCCCCAATGCATGCCCTAGACCCTATTCATCAGGTAATAGAACACAGCTTCAGAGACAGAAGCACATGTATGAAGGAAAAAAAAAAACTACATCTAACATACTCAGTGATGAAAGTCTGAAAGAGTTTCCCCTAAAAAAGGGAATAAGATAGGAATACCAATTTTTTGTTCTAGTGCTATTCAACATTGCACTAGAAGTTTAAAACAGAGTAAACAGTCAAGAAAAAGTAATAAAAATGCATCCAAACTGTAAAGGAAGAACTAAAACAATCTCTATTTGCAGATGACATGATCTTATATATGAAAAATCCTTAGGAAACACACACACACAAAAAAAAACCCTACTAGATTTAATAAATTCAGCTTAGTTCTAGAGTACAAGATGAGCATAGAGAAATCATTTGTCTTTCTATATACCAGCAATGAACAATCTGAAAAGAAAATTAAGAAAATTCCATTTATAATAGCATCCAAACAATAAAATAACTAGGAATCAATTTAATCAAGGAGAGGAAGATTTATACACAGAAAAACTACACAATAATGCAGGAAGAAATTTTAAAATCCCTAAATAAATGGAAAGATATTTACATTTTGGGGATGGAAATTTAATATTGTTAAGATGGCAACATTACCAAAAGTAATCTACAGATTCAATGCATCATCTATCAATACCCCAACAGCCTTTGTTTTCCTGAATGTAAAAGAGTTGGAATCCTTGAATTTCTATGGAATACCAGAGGGCTTTTTTTTCCAGAAATGAAAAAGCTATGAAATCAAATTCATATAGAATTGCTAGGATGTATAACTAGCCAAAATAATAAAGTTGAAGGACTAACCTTCTGATTTTGAAACTTACTACAAAACTAGAGTTATTAAACCATCATATAGATCAACAGAATAGAATAAAGAGTCCAGAAATAATTGCATTTATCTATGGCCAATTAACTTTGACAGGTGTTCTATTCTACAAAACTCAACCAGTCTACTATTTTAATCCTTTGTCATTCATTTTACTATATTTTTATTAATTTTAAAATGGTTGCCCTGAGGTTAGGAAGATTTTACCTAGTTGATTTGTGTAAAATTTTGGTTTCAGATTTTCTGCAATAGTTCTCTATGGATTTTATTTTCCTTTTATTCATTTTAAGATACTGAAGTGTTTTTACAAGGTTCCAAATCTAATTCCAAATGTCCTGACACTTTAGTGGGGCTTTTTTTTGTTATTCTTTTAAGTAAGGAGACCACAACCTTATGTCTTCTGTGTATTATCTATTTGGCTCAGAAGAGGAAGTTCAAGGAAGTATTCTTTCTTTTCTAGAAGACAAAGAAAGTTTCTTTCTAACATAGATTTTTAATACTGAGGCTTATCAAATCAGGCATTGAAAACAGCAAATATACCAGCCCAGTAATTTTCACTACAGTAACAATCAATTTGAATTTTTAAAAACTCAGAATTAACAAAGAATATTCCAAAGGTGAAATAATTTGAATCCAATTGACAAAATGTAACCAGAAAATGCTTCACACAATAAACATTCCTTAGCAAAGTAATTGTGTAGATCGGGCATTAGTCTATTTTAAGTGTGTAAACAATGCAACCTGCATAGCTGAAAATAGCTTGTTCTTTGAAATAATTTCAACTCCCCCTCTTACAGCTGTCTACATTGTTATTTATTGAGTTTTATAATTTTTTTCTTAAATATGTACAGTAGATGAAAGTGGAAGGTGACATTCTCATTTAATCATTGCTTACCTTCAAGAGATAAGTAAAGTCACTTTCATGAATAAAATAGAGAGGCTTAAAGGTGTTTTGTGACGTGCTTAAGGACAGGTGCGTGTAGGGGATTGGGCCAGAAAACAGAAGAATCAAGTTCCTTCTAATAACTCAGGTAAGCATCTAAGTAAGTGAAGTCTAAGTTAACAAGATTACTTTTTAAAGGAGATATATATTGATTACTAAAAACAATCCTTTCTCTGTCTTGATTCTTAAAGTTCCTAGGGACTTGATATATGCAGTGTTTGGAAGTGAGATGGAAGAGTCTATCTCTGATTTTGGGATGGATTGCACTGTAAAGTTTATCATTTCTTTATTTGTTGGCCTGGTCTAACTCTAGAAGAAAACTACATGTTAAAATAAATTAATGATATTTCTTTCTATGTTTATCTATTTTGACAAAATGAGAACCACATCGAGCCTCTGAAGTTACAAATGAGCAGCTTCTCCCCCTGCCTCTGTCCGCATGGCTCCTGTGCAGGAATGTTTACGGCGGAAATTAGATCCACTGTTTGCTGAAGCCAATGTATTTTGCTGGTGGCTAAACAAGTTCAATTAACTCTTCTGACAACATTGTAAAATTAGGATATTGGATTATGTTTGTAGCCAATTAGAAAGGTTATGGTTGAATACTCATGCTTGTAACATCATTTAAAGTTGTGAAATCCTAATACTAAAAACTACTTCATGGACTGGGAGAGGAAACCTAGAAGGAAAGTGAAGAACAATTCTTTTCTTTAGATCATGGTATGAAAATCATAAACCTTTACATATGTTTAGGAGTAAAGCAGGTTTTTTTCTATAAGAATTAGAAATGGGGGGGGCATACATTAGTAGAAAGGCATCTCATTATTATCATTAACAATATTATTTCTACTGCATTATAAAAATTAATGTTATTAATGGGAGATAATATGGTCAGTGGGTGGAATTTTAGGTTAGGAAATCAAAAGATCTAAGTTTCAATTTTATTTCTGCTGCTCCTTGAGTCACAACCTCTCTCATTTGAAAAGTGGAAACAATAATCTGATATCACAAGAATCATATGAAGTAATATATATGATGTTCTTTGAAAAGTATAAAACAGAAGGCATAAATTATAAAGTTAGAATAACACATAATTCTTATGAAATTATTTTAAACTCTAGTACAAGCAAATCTTACCTTATATATTAGAAGTACACCCAAGGAAATATTTATGAAAAATATTGGAGAACCATACTTCACTTTAATTGTCCTAAAGATCAATAAATAACCCTCTCCCTTTCCCTAGTATAAATATTTTGTAAATGAGAATGGAGTTTCTAATAGACCAAGAAGTTCAAGAACTTATGCCATAAAAGCAAAAATTATGAGGAGACTTTTTGAGGAACTCAAGCCACGTGCTAAAAACCAAGCAAGTGAGAAATTCTGAGCATCAGGACCAGTTAACCGCAGTTCTTCATCTCCCATCACAGGTTCTGACTTTCTGTAGCCATAATTCAGTCCTGATTCAACAGTGGTGGTAGCTAACTGTCTCGACAACACTTTCAGGTTGGTATTTTCATCCAAACTCAAAAATAAGAAAACTGAGCTCAGGAAGGTTAAGTAATCATCTCAAAGTCACACAGCAAGAAAATGAAGCGTCGTACTTAGTCTAAGTTCTGTCTGAGGTCTCCAAAGCCCATGTACTTTTCACTCCTTTACTCTAACCAAAGAAGTCAGGGATTTCTTTCAAAGTAACAAATTTGCTTTCATCTTTGAAACCTATACACACCCATCTCGTATTTCTACCCTACCCACTCATCGTAGTCAAAACACCACATGTTTTTGATTACACAGTTAAGAGAGACATACAGACAGTTCTGGAAGAACCAGATGGGAGCAAGAGCAAGAGACAGATGGGCCTCCTCTATTTCCCAACAGAGTGAGAAGGCAGAACTAGATGATGGGGGCAGTAAGCTCCTCAGAACACCCATGAGGCTGTTATGAAATGAGAGGGCAAAAGGCAGAGACATTAGTCAGGTAATATGGCTGGCTACCTTAGCACCACCTGCAGATCTGCTGACCAGCCTCCAGCACAAGGAGTGTTTGTTATCCCTTTTGCACAGCTGAAACCAACAAGGAAAAATCCAAATATACAATTAGACACAGAGGAATATCTGTAATGGTTTTCAGCTATCAGATATAATTCCCATAAAATCTGTGAGATCTCTGAATTCTTAAAACAACTATGGACATGGACAATAGACTAGTGGTTACTAGAGGGGAAGGGGAAAGGGTAAAGGGAAGTTGAGGTAAACAGGGTCAAATATGTGGTGGCAGAAAGAAATCTAATTATGGATGGTGAACACAGAAAACAATATATATATGATTTACTGTTGAACTGTACCCTTGAAACATTGGATTTTGTTAACCAGTGTCACTATAATAAATAAAAACTAAAATTATATAAATAAATAATTTTTAAAATATTATGTTCTTCTAGTTACACAAATTTGCTTAAGTGTTTCTTTTTCTTATAAACCAAAAATGCATAGTTTTTATAGCCATAGATTTTTGCTCCCAAGAGTCTATGTAGTTCACTTGGGCACTGGGCTGGAACACTGGAGCTCCCAGGATTCTTTCTAGCACAAAAAACAGTTGGGCATCTTCCTTGGGCACGTCACTATGCCGTCGCTGAGCTCTAGCTTGGAAATATCAAAATAGGCAACGGTGATAGATTGCAAACCTAAGAAAACTCTCTAAGGAAAATAAAGAAAGGAGTCTGCTTCAAGATAAAGAGCAGATTTGGTTCAAACCAAGGCCTCCTCCATTCCTGAAACAAGGGATACTGGCAATAGAAGGAAGGAAGTTCAAGTCTCATCTGACCTCATGGGAAAAAAGACAAAACCAGAGGTGAGACTTTTGGAACGACTATGTAAGGAGCTCAGCAAATCCTCAAGTAGTATTATTAAAACTCGACAAAAAAATATAAATATATAAACAACCATTTAAAACCTCTGCTAATACTCCAGCATACAAGAAATTGAAAAATAATTATTTAAGAAAATCTAATAAATATTCGTAAAAACAGTGAGAATATATGGCGTTTACATCAGGAACTGCATTATACCCCGTCCACCAAGTTCCATGGTGCAGAAGTTTTACTCTGGACAGGCAGGACAGGCCGTGAGAACTGACAGCTCCAGTCCCTTCTCTGCTCCAGCTCTAACTCCGTGGCATAGAGATTCCACACCAAGTGGGCATGGAGTAATGGTCAGCATCTATGTGACCCTGCCTGAGGATGTTGGCTTTATTTGTAAAAGAGCGTAAAAAAAAAAAAATACCCAGGAATACTATTGAAGATAATAGAGATCTTAGTGGTAAACAACTGGGCAAGGCTAACATCTCTGTGATAGACTAAGAGACATTATCCAATCCAAAGAATAGAGAGAAAATGCAAAATAAATAACCTCAGCGATCTATAGGATACTATTAAATACATAACTCATTATTCTAACAGTTGCTTTAAGGGTTATAGCATACTTCTTTATCAAAGTCTGACTTAGGCTGGATAATTCCTCCCAAAGATGTCCATGTCCTAATCCTCAGAATTTATGAATATGTCACATTTAATGGTAAAAGGCATTCCGCATACATGACTAAGTTAAGGATTTTGAGATGAGAAGATGATCCTGTGTCACACAGGTGAGCCCAAGCAATCGAAAGTATCTTTATAAGAGAAAGGCAGAGGGTCAGAGTCAGAGAGAAGGAGATGTGATGACAAAGCAGAAGACAAAGAGGGAAAGAGAGAGGGAGGGCGAGCAAGCATGCAACTTAAAGATGTTACACTCTGGCTTTGAAGGCAGATGAAGGAAGCATGGCCAAGGAATGCCTCTAAAATCTGGAAAAGGCAAGAAAATAGATTCTTCCCAAGAAGGAACACAACTTTGCTGACATTTTGACTGCAATTCAGTAGGAACATTTTAGACTTTTGAGCTCCAGAACTTCGAACTAATAAAATTGTGTTGTTTTACACCACCAAGTTTGTGATAATTTGTTATAGTAGAGATAGGAAACTAATACCTCATATGCAAATCATATTGTGTCACTTCATGTATAGCAGGTATTCTTAAATAGGGATCATTTTGTCCCCTAGAGAACAACTGACAGGATATGGAGACATTTTTTTGCTGACATAAATAGAGGCAGGCAGTGGAATGTCGGGGGAAGGGAAGAACACTGCTGGAATCAACTGGCTAGAAGGTAGAGGCCAGAGAGGCTACTAAATAACACACACCACAAAAAAATTACTCAGTCCAAAATGACAATACTAAAATTCAATACTATTTTGACACCTAGTTTAGAAACTTATATTAGCACACTTTGCTTCCTCTACTCCCACACTCTGCTTTTGTTGTCATATATTTTACTTATATAAGTTATAAATGACAGAAAACGTTATTTATATTTAAAGTCAATAAGCATTTTAAAAGCTTTATTAAGCTATGATTCACATAGCATTCAATTCACTTATTCAAAGCATAAAATTTAATAGATTTTAATATGCCCACAGAATTCTGCAGCTATCACCAAAATCGATTTTAAAACATTTTCATCACCCCATCGAAATCCCTGTATCAGCAACCACTCACCGATTACTTCCCACATCTCAAGCTCTTGGCAGCCCTGAATCTACATTTTGTCTTATAGAATTACTTATCATTGCCATTTTGTATAAATGGAATTATACAACGTGTGGTTTTTTGTACCTAGCTTCTTTCACTTAGCATAACATTTTCAAGGTTTCTTCATAGTGTTGCAGTATTTCTTATTAGTGCCAAATAATAATCTATTGGCTGGATAAATTACATTTTATTCATCAAAAATTCACTTTGAGACATTTGGGCTTTTTTCTACTTCTTTGGCTATTATGGGTGATAGTGCTATGAAAACTCATGTAAAAGGGTCCATGTGGACATATTGTATACATGAGAGTGGAATTTGTGGATCATATGGTAACTCTATTTAACATTTTGAGAAACTACCAAACTATTTTCCAAATTGGCTACACCACATAACAATTCTAACAATGTATGAAGATTTCAGTATCTCTGCATCTTAACTAACAATTGTTAATATCTGTCTTTGTAATTATAGTTATTCAAGTAGGTATAAATTGGTAACTAAGTTATAGTTTCAATTTGCATTTCCATAATGGCTACTGATTTGAGAATCTTTTAATGTGTTTGCTTACCATTGATATATTTTCTTGGAGAAATGTTTATTCATAGTTATTTTTCATTTTTAAATTCAGTTGTGTGCCTTTTTATTATTAATTTTTAAGAGTTCTTTATATATTCTTGGGAACAAATCTCTTATCAAATATGTGGTCAGCAAATATTTTCTCCCATTTCATGGTTTATGTTTTTACATTCTTGATGGGGTTTTTTTGAAGCACAAAGTTATTAATTTTGATAAAGTCTTAATTATTTTTCCCTTTGTCATTTTTCCTTTTGTTTCTTCATATCTAAGAAACTACTGCCTGACTCAAGATCATAAGATCTACTTTTGGGTTTTATTCTTAGTATTTTAGAGTTTTGGTTGTTATATTTAAGTTTATGGTCATTTTGAGTTAATTTTTATGTATAGTATGAGGTGGATATCCACTTGTTTGTTTTGACATATCCAGTTGTCTCAGCACCATTTGTTAAAAAGACTAGTCCTTTGTCTAGTGAAGTTCATGTTAACCTTCACTGTCTCCTTTCATGGATCAAGAATTCTTGGCCAGCGCCCTCACCCTTCTCACCTTTGGGCATACATATGTGTGCTAAATAAAAAGTTTATGTTTTTTGATTATTCTCTTTCTTCAGCTGTATTACAGTAGAGCTGTCCCTTTAAACTGCTAATCCTAATCAAACTAAGGGAGGAAAACATTAAAAATTCTCCTGTATTATTGGCAAAGATAGCCAACTGATGATTTATTTAGGCAATGTCATGTTTATTTCTAAAGGTCACAGGTGCCAACAAACTCTCATTTCTGGCTCTGCGGTGCTGATTAACGCTGAGGTCAAGCAACTGCTCAGCTCCCTTCACCGTATATTCTGACTCAGCATCATCTTCCTAAGGAGTAGATACATAAAGCATACACATCAACTGAGTCCACACTGTAGTGAGGATTTTGTATCTACTGGGAAAATCTGTCTCTTGTCTAATAGTTATAAGGTGGGTGTATATGAGGCATAGGGGCAGCCTGGATGATGAAAGCTGAATAGAATTCAAAAGTTTTCTACCATTCGAATAGTAACCTCCTTAAACCAAAGTGATTCCTTTGTGATAAATACTGTAACACTTCAATTATCTCTAACTCTGTGCCTTAGTTTGAATATCTCCAGAAAGTAGATCTTGAGACAAAGATCAAAGTACAGGTATGGGAATAGGAGAATCAGACAGCAAAAGGTAGGAGGCCAATCATGTGAGTTAGCAAGCAAGTTAGCATTACGCATGACCCAAGTATAATCACAGTAGGAGTGTGGGAATCAACAAGGAATTACAGCTTAGTTATCCCACATAGGGACAGAGAAGAAACTGGGCAGTTATGCACCAATCCCATCAGTCACTGGGTGAGGGTCTTCCCTCTCATTGGGATTGGTAATTCCCCAGCACATCTGGCTTGTTGAGTCTTCAGGCAGGTTCTGGTGGTTAGAGAAAGCCTCAGGCAGAGAAATGCAGGTATGGCAAGTGGACAATGATCCAGCATGCAGTAAAAAGGTAAGGGCCAAGGGAATGTAGTCGGGCACAAGAGTCTTCTATAATCACTTATTTGTCAATTTCTAAAAACAGATCTAGAACAAGCACCTAGCTAAGAAAGGTGTCCTTGAGTATTCAAAGCTTCTTTCCTTGTGAAAAATGCCACAAATTCCTACTTAAACACATTTGCTCACCCCTCAGAGAGGCTTTACAAAATTTGAATAATGAAAGGCATCTGGTTCCCTAATTCACTATAGCTTTCACATTAAAAGCAGCAGATGCCTGCAGACACATGCTGAAATCTAAATAAATGACAGTGGAGTGGTAAGAGCTGACAGTGAAGAAGGAGACTACAGGACTGTAGAAAACAGACAGCAGAGAACAATGAATGTAGATCTTTAAGATAAGGAACAAATACTCCTATACTTTTCAATATCCTTAAAGGCACATTATATTAACTTTCAGAACAACAAATAATGACCACCATAGGCTTTCATTAACACAACAGTTATTGAGCACAGCAGTATGACATCCGCACTGTTGCAGATGCAGGGGATACATAATATCACCATCGAAGTCACAGCCATTACGGAGCTATCATCCTGCAGTGAGGGCAGATACTCAACACAAACAAACTAATGTGGAAAGTGGCTATGTTCAAAAACAGGAAGTAAATTTTATCTTAGAAAAAAAGAGTCAAAGAAAATTTTATTTTTAATTGTGAGGGAATAAATATGGACATGTTGTTTCATAAATAAAGAAAACTTGGTTATTCAGAAATATTTATTCCCCAGGAGTGAGTAATGGCTGGTCTTTCACAGTAACTGCTCTGCAGCTCCCCTCCTGCTTGCCTTCTCTGTGAAAAGCTTGAGCAAACGATTATGTAGTAAATACAGTACTGTGCAGAGAAAAGGAAAACTTACAGAATTAATCCTCAGAGAGGATAAGTAACCCTTGGAAAATTGTATATAGTGATGCTCAGGACACTGGAGTGGGGTACTGTACTGCAGAGTGTTTCAGAGTCCAGGAGAACTGGGTTTGAAACTTAGTTTAGCAGTTTAGTAACTATAATCTTGAACAAGTAACTTTTCCTCTCTGGGCCTCAGTTTCTTAGGATATAAAACGAAGTTTTTAATAATACCTAGCTTTGAGAGTTGGAAAATTGGATTGAGGTATCAAATGAAAAATGCCTAGCTCAGTAATTCTTGGCATGTTGATAGCACAACCTCAATAAATAGTAGTTTCCTCCTATTCATAGGAATATTCAGTCATTTTGCCAGGAGTAGAGGAAGGTTTTTATTGATCCGTCCACATATTTCATCTCGAGAGTACCCAGTGATGGCTGCTCTTGATTGCGTTCACATGTATACTTTGTTAAATAGGTTTTAACTGGGAGAAGCTATCAACATGGGGACTTCCACTCCACAACTCTGGACTTGTTACACATTTTAACCATACTCACCTCACCAAACCAGAGCACCCAAAGCTTTTTCTATGCTGGCTTCAGAAAAAAAGGGGTAGCATTTTGTTTGCAGAGTGTATCTAGAATTCATTTTGCTGTGTTCTAAGTATTCTAAGTAAAGGTGTCAAAGAACTCTGATGTTTCAGAACTTGGAAACAGAGACTGAGCTTCCATAACCACTAGCAACCAGAAGAGCAGAACCCATCCCTGACCCACTGCAGGTATTTCAGGAAAGCCAGCTTCTTACAGTGCAGGTCACACTTGCTAAAACAGCTGTAATCAGAGCCTTATAGAGGATTACAGAGAAATTAAGTAGCAATGATGCAGGACAGGATGAATCCCCAAGTGGGGACTCATGTCCTATGTCTACCAAGAGAGGGTCCTTGGCTCTGCACAGGACAAAATTCAAGAGTGAGCCAGAGTGAGAGACAAAGAAAATTTTATTAGAGAAGGAAAACTGCTCCAGAGACAGAGTATGGTTTCCATTCAGAGTCAGAGAATGAGATCCCAAGAGTTTGAGGAATTGGGTTTATATCTGATTCTGTTTCTATGAAAAATTACTGATTAGAGAGGGTAAAGAATGGAATGAATGGTTGGGTTTATCTTTAACTTGTGTAAAGTACAACTTAAAGTCTTTGTTTTCCTGCTTTCCTTTCATGGTATGGGTAAGCAGCTGTCAGTAATCTCAGCAGAAATCTTTCTTTGCTTGTAGGTTCCCCGTGGTCGGGCCTATGACTCATCACCATGTTCCCCTGTCTAGTGGCAAATACAAGGCTCTGAATCCTACTTGGCTGGATATTAATCTGTACAGTTCTCATGTCTCTTTCCTATATTAGTAACAAAAACCTAAGAGGACTTAACAATTCCATGCTAAACAGAACAGAATGCCATGTAATAAACAAGATGGCAAGTGAAATTTCAGGTTAGTGACCTTGGACTTTATAATATAATGAGGCACATACAATATCAGATTGGAGTAAAATGTATTATAGGATGCAAATGCATATAATAGCAGTTTATAAATTATTTTACACTAATTGCAATTAAACTGCCTTGTTTTAATATGACCTTGTCATTAAGATATGAGTGGCTTGCTGCCTGGTTCACGCCTGATCAACACCAAATACAAATATTTTTCTCAGTTACAGCAGTTGTGAATAAACACCCATAGTTTTTATATGAACTTTATTCTTTTTTTTTTTTTGGATAAACATCCATGTACAAAAACAGATACTCACAAATTGAGTGAACCTGCAAACACTGTTAATTCTGACTCATTCCTCAACTCAAAGATTGTTTTGAATTATTTACAAAGCAAGGAAACTTTAAGCCCTCCGATTTTACCTTTCACCTATTCCATACTACTGGACAGATGCCACTCTGCTCAGAAATGTCACAGCAACTGCGAGCTTGGCTCCACCAGTGTGTCATGCCCCTTATCCTTTCTCTTCAGTCTGAGTCAGGGCTACTGCCTCTGTGCTGCTATGTACAGATGTCTCCCAGCACCGTGCACATCACATTTCAAGCATCCATTCACAGGCCTTTTATGTTGGTCCTGAGGACAGAAGCATGAGGCCTTTGAGGTTCCAGATCACATACTCTTTCTGGAATTGGGTTAGAACCCAGATGTATACAAAGGAAACAAAACCCCCAGAATCCCTGACTTTAAGAGGCTTCAATTTAGCAAGAGAAATAACATACAAACTAGTTACATAAGGCATAATAACATTAGCTTTTGATAATATTAAAAGAAGCAATTTCTGGAAGATGAATGGAGGAAGCAACTAACTGGCTGACCAATAATAAGAAAGTTTATTTGGTGGCATTTCTTTGCCCTGACACTTAAGGGAAGAAGCTCTCCCCTCAAGGAGTTCTTGTGTATGTCTCTTTCCACATAAATTAAAGGAAGTTTCTTTGAAGTATCATTCAATGAAGAAAGAAAACCCATCATTCTTGAAAAGTAAACAACCTTATCTATGCAAAAAAGACAAAAAATTTAAAACATAAATAATCCCTGGATTAAGGAGAGAGGAAGTATGTGTGAAGAGAAATGTCAGAAGGAGGAGGGATTGCAAGAGAAAAGAGAATTTATCACCAATGGGGGATTGTGGCTAGAAGAAAGTCACTGTCAAATAAAATAATTGATTCTCCAAGTGGAGTAAATGGGCCGGGTGTAGACATATCTAAGGACGTATGTAGATGTCAGTGCATTACTCTGCACTAATGAGTGAATAGTAGACATATTTAAGTAGGAGAAGCCCAGCTACACGGATTAGGTTCTCAGGAGGCCCAATAAATAATGGCCCTCTGTCTCATACTGCATTCTCAATGAAAGAGTAAGTCTGATGGGTTTTCAAAATATTACCTTTATTATGATAAAAATCTAAGTGAGAGAACACAGCTTAGTATAAAAACATACAAAAACAAAACAAAGCAAAACAAATAGGTCTGCCAACTGAACCCCATTATTAGAAAGATTATCAGTGCACTCAGAGGCACTGGGTCAGGGCAGACCTCCAGCTGGAGGAAAAAGCACCTTGAAAGGACAGCAGAGAACACCCTCTCCCTGCAGGCAGTTCCCGCCTGAAAAGGAAAAGCCAAGCAGGTTCGATGCATTGTTTGCAAATTTACCAATCCAGTAAATCCTTCCAAAGGGGGTTTAACACTGCCACTCCTATCACATTCTTTTCATCTGCTTACTCCAGCCTTTGCCCCCAACCCTGATTTCCTGTCTTGTGGTTTGCCTGCAGGCACTCTTTGAGAAACAATGCACTGTCAACCTCATGCTTCCATCTCCATGGTTTTATTGCGACTGCCTAGCAAGGTAATGGACGTGGATTCTGTCAAGTTTTGTATAATTTTTTATCAGTACTAGTCCTATGTAATTATCTACTGAACTGTTATTCTGTTTTTATTTCATTTTCCCAAGTTAAGTATATATTTTTGAAAGAAATTCTCTTGACTCTATGGTCCAAAGAAAGCCTAAAGATCATCTTCAATGACACAATTACTTAACGACTCTCAAGCACACTGAAGAGCACTTGGTTAAACAGGTGTCCGAACTGCAGTTATGAGAAACAGCCACCAAACTCTTCTGATTTTTATTCCAAGAGCTCGCCACCCCAGCAGAAGTGACATATGAAGGCCTGGGGACCCTGGCAATTACACAAATCTCATTCCAGTTTTCTTGGCTAAGTGCCCACTGAAATAGTCACCTCTTTCTACTTTCCAAGTTTTGCATGTACTCTTTCAAATAAAGGACCACTAACAAGCAATTAAATGCCAGCCCTCTTTTTCCGTGCTGAGCCATGACATTAAATCTGCATAAGATCGAAGGACACAGGATCCGCAAGAAGAAATAGGCCTTGGTAGCTGCCCATTTTGCTCTTGCAAAGATTTCACAAAGGCTATTTTCTTAGTTTGTTTGTGCTTAAGATATCAATGTCTAGCTTACTTAACTGATATGCTACGCTTGGCCCAGGACGGCAGACTTTGGAATCAACAGACATTTCAGGAATCACTATTTTAGTTAACAAGATATTTCATTAAATTAGGTGGTAGATGATGGAGATGTCCTTGGATCTTATTATAAATGAGCTGTTACTTGAAGACAGCTAGAAGGGCTGCTCTTGCCAGCAGATCAGCCAGGCTGCCTTCTCTGCAGGAACAGGCTCATGAGTTAGATAAGAGGCAGATTCGGCTAGCGATCCAGCGATCCAGGCTCTTTTCTAATGCAATCATAATCTCCTGGGCTCTGCCTGATTCACTGAGGAGAGCTTCCCATAAGACAGGCCCTGACCTTCAGGAAGCCCTTGAGGAAATTTCTTCTGGTTTAGTTGTTCCACTTAAGTGCTGAGTCCTGGAGAAAACTAGAGCAGGGCAAAGGTCATGCGGGCTAACTAGGAGATGGGAGCTACCTGGGTGTCCTGAACATGCAAAGATTTTTGTCATTTCATATCAATTTTATATTTACTAATTCACCTAATAATAACAGTAATAAAATTATGATAGCCACAACTTGTGGGGACATATTATGTGTCAGACACTGTGCTAAGTACCACACCTCATTTATACCTCAAGATTAAATGAGATCGCACAAAAAAACAGTATTTGATATTTTGTAAATTCTCATTCATGTTAGCTATTTATAGTAGTAGCAGCAGTTGTAGTAGCAGCAGTAGAAATAGTAGCAGTAGTAAGAATAAGCAAAACTTTACAGGAAAAAGAGCAAAACTAGGTATGATTAGTGGGGCTCAAGAAAGTGCATGAGAAACAGCATTTCAAGGAGTGCCACATCAGAGCTTAGAGGATCACTTGCAATGTTACTGCCACAATCCAGTAGGCTCGTCAGAAAAAGAAGTGATGCCCAGGGGATCTATCATCAAGGGGGAGAGATAGGGAAAGTACATAAGCAGAGAGTGGGAACTAGAGCCTGGAGGAAGTTGAGAGCTGATGTGCACAGGCAGATGCCCTTCTGTTATCTAGGCCCCCAGCCACCGTGCCTGCAGAGGGTATGATATACCAGATGACCACATGGATATCCACCTTCTCCCAACCCAGGCCAAGGGTAACATCTCAGTTTAGAGGTTAGAGCCAGTTTCCGGCTCAAAATCCAGAACCCTTCTGTTAGGAATCTGAACCAAGTAAAATTCTAATTCCAGATGGTGGACCTGAGAGATCCATGAAAGTGGAGGTCACCAGAGTATATGTACCCAACGCTATCACAAAGAAATCAAGTCCCAGAGGATACAAATCAGGGTAAAATTAACAGAGTAAATATTCAGAGAGACCCAAAGAGATCATAAGAAAGAAAGTTGATGGAGCAGCTACATTCCCAAGCCATCCATCTGGAGGTTCAGTTCTAGATATTCCCACAACTTGGTGCTTAGCTTTTCTAGATTCCCATAAAGTCTCACTGTAGTTTTTCCATAGCTCCTCCTTCATCTCTTTCATTTGTACTTGTTTTCCTTTCCAAATACATCAAGACCCCTAAATTAATTCTAAAAGCAAAGATTTGAAGGAACCAACTAAGCAAGGCTTTCTTTTCCTAAAGTTTCACTTCATGCTGACTAATGCTTTGGGATTATCCAAGAAAACCATAAGCAAAAGCATCCACAAGAGCTTGTAAGAATTGCAGGTAAGCCAATTGCTATCTAACCCGACAAATGAAAGTCACAGCTCCTCTCCATAGAAAGGCATCTCTGTAATGCAGTGCAGACCCCACAGTTGATGGGAAATAAGCCAGGACTCCACATTTTCACAGACCAAGACTTATAATGAGTCCTCCATTTTACTGCTGATCTGACCTTGAATGAGTAGTATCACCTCTATACGACTCATCTACTGCAGCTATAAATTGGGGGTAATAATATCTACCTCATAAGAGTTCCATATAAATTAAACTTGATAGCATATTAAACCTTTAGCATGTGGGCACACAGTAGCAGGCCTTCCACAAGCCCAGATGACTTTCATGGAAATAAGAAAAATGTGCTTTTCCTTCTGGGCAAAAAACTAGCGAGTAGAGTAGGATCTCTGAAGAGCAGTACATGGCAGCCCTACTTAATGCTCACTAAATGGTAATTATTATGTTGTTAGAGCAGGTAATTTGTGTCCAAGTTTGGTTCCTTTGGAAAAGTAACACAGTTATTTTCCTTTGCAATGATTCATAACTAAGTACAGTGATACATCGCTAATGAGAGGGATAAGTTCTAAGAAATGCATCATTAGGAGATTTTGTCATTGTGCAAACATCATACAGTGCATTTACACAAACCTAGATAATATAGCTTACTACACACCTAGGCTGTATGGTATAGCCTTTCTCCTGGGCTACAAACCTGTACAGCATATTTCTCTGCTGAATACTGTAGGCAACTGTGTAATACGATGGTAAGTATTTGTGTATTTAAACATTTCTAAACATAGAAAAAACACAGTAGAAATATGGTATAAAAGACAAAAAATGATACACCTAAATAGGGCACTTATCATAAGCAGAGCTAGCAGAACTGGAAGTTGCTCTGGGTGAGTCAGTGAGTAGGCGGTGGGTAAATGTGAAGGCCTAGAACATGACCATACACTACTTAGACTTTGTGAACGCCAGCATCATCTCAAACATGTGAGTAATGCACTGTGCTACAGCATTACGATGGCTATAACATCACTAGGAATGGAAAATTTTCAGCTCCATTATAATATAATGGGATCACTATGACATGCGTGGTCTGTCGTTGATTGCAACATCATTCGTTACACGGCACATAACTATAGTTGGGGTAAAAAAAAAAAAAAATTGTCATCAAGGTTTCGATCTGATAGGAAAATCAGAGCAGCCCAGGTTGCTGTCAATAGCATCAATTCCATCTCACTGGTCATGAGCAGGTTGACATAATAAAACACCTCCCTCTCTTCCAATGTCTCAGTTAGCTGCCTAAGCAGAGCTGATCTATCTATAACACAGAGGGTGTAATTCAAAATGACAATAAAGAAAAAAATAAGCTTGCATAATATCACGTACATGGAGGGTAAAGGTTGCTGGCAGACTTATGGGTTTTAACCTGCTGAAGACTCTGTGCAGAAATATTTCACTCACTCCTCTTTGCAGACAGGCAAATTCTTTCATCTTCAGGCCCTTTGGATAAATTTTCCCCAAGAGTTGTTGGACATTAAATCTGTCACATAGAGACCTGTTAAATCTAACTCAATGCTATAAATGGTAGCAGCCTGAGGTCCTGAGTTGTAGCAGCTCTAAAGATGACACATACCTCCCCATGTGGCTTTTTATGGCAGAGGACACAAGGCTGTTAGGACAGCCATTCTTCTAGATAGAAATAGTATGGAGCATTTATGATTCCTGCTGCTCTTAGAGGAGACCTCTTTACAAGGCAACCAAGTGATACCAATCCCAGGCACCTACCCAGCAGGGCTACACTTTATCCTCACACATTTTAATGGTTGGGGTGGGTGGATGGAAGGACTCAAAGCTATGTGATTCTCTAAAATTGGTTAATGATACTACCCTAAAGACTGGGAAGAGGTAATGTTTTTGTTTCCAGATTTGGAAGCTCTCAGCTATAGGTAATGAAGCCTTTCAAAGGTGTCAGATTGGGGGACATTTAAATCTAACACTCCATTGTGTAAGCCATCAGAAATCCAAGAATGATTGTCCTTCAGCAAACTGAGTTCTCTACAGTTTGTATTCCATCTGTCTGCTTCCAGAAAGCAGTGCTGAGGTGCCAGAACCCAATCAAGGAAAAGAGAAATGAGGTGTCTGGGTGATGGTTCAGACCGTGTCTAGTAATAGGCATTTCATAAAAGGGTCCTCTCTCTTGCTTAGTTAGGACATTCTACCCTTCTGACAGAGATTTTGCCTTAGACTGGGGGCAAGGAAAAATATTAATGCCATCCAAAGGGGAGCTAGGCCTGAGGATTCTCAGGATCTACTGGAGGTCGGTACTCCAGAAGCAGATAATCAGATGGAATTTGGCAAGCTAGATATCTATTATGAATCAATACCCATGGAAGAATGTTGGAGGAAACAAGATTGGTAAAAGAAAGAAGTCTAACTGCAAAACAGGCCCTACAATGCCTTGGCCAACCCCACCGGAAGTATTGGATATGGGTCATCTGAACTGGCCCATGTTGGGCCAAAATGGAAAGTCTTTTGGTCATGCCCTTAGGGGAGGTGGCTCTTTGCAGTAAAGCAAGTCCTAAAGGAGCTGACGACTGTCTGCCAGAAGCTGGGACAGCAAGGCCTCTCTTGACAGGGTCCCATTCTTTCTCTGTTTGTCTTCAGTAAAGCAGACTTCCCTTAGTTGGGTTTTTAATCTGCTCTGGAGCTTAGCCACTCTGACTCAGTAGTTGGTCATCAGTTTTCTGTGCCCTCCTGCTGACAGAGATGAGAGCCTCTTCAAAAGCTACCAAGGATGCCTTCCTTTCTGGCCTTCACACTTGTATTTCAGTTTCTTATTAGTCTCCTGGGGCTTTTCTATAACATCTTATCTTTCTTCATATCTTGGCCTACAGGCTATTTATTTGGGGTTAAGTGCTACCAACTAGCCTCCTTTATATAGTGCTCTCTGATCCCATTGTTATCAATGAGAGCCTATTTCTCTCACATTATCAGCCATAGCTTCCAGAATAAAGCTAGTCTTGACCATGACTAGTAAGTACACAGGTGCTCTCCCTGTACTTTATAGCTTATAAAGTTGTTCATTTTTAAATCGATACCCTATTGGAAAGTAAGAAGTAGAGAGAAATAGTTAATAGACTGGACTTCAGAGTCAATAGGTCAGGGATAAATCTCAACTCAGCCTGAAGCTGAGTAAATTTTGGGTAAAAAAATTAATATCTTTGAGTCTGTGACTCCCTACGTACAAAGAGGATATAACAGTAGTACCTACATTAGACTTAAGAGAAAGAATATTTAGCAGATGGATGGATGGATGGATGGATGGATGGATGGATGGATGGATGGATAGAAGGAAGGAAGGAAGGAAGGAAGGAAGGAAGGAAGGAAGGAAGGAAGGAAGGAAGGAAGGAATAGAGAGAAACCAAGGAAAACTGTCTGAAGTCAACTATTTATGAAAATAATCTGCAATCAGACAGGCTGGAGATATCCTTCCCAGAACATTCCTTCCAGAGCCTGTTCTTGTTCTTGAATTTACCCGACAATTCATGAATAATATGAATTAAAAAATAAAAGAGGATGTGAGCATGGAGGGAGCCTCAGACTTCTTGGAGCTTGTGCTTAGAGGCCATCCAGGTGTCAGGCACATTTATTGATTGTGATGGTTGAGAGAGAAGAAGATGCTAAGTCTTCTCATGGCCATGTGGCCTAACAGAGAATATCAGCTTTGCCCTTGCTCTACAATTACAGACACTATTACAAGGACAAGCAAAAGCAAAAGAGCCTACAGCAGGTTAAATGCCTGTCATCAGCCACTCTGCCTGCACACATGCTCAGATCCACTGAGAAGGCACTTGGGCTGCAGCCCCAGTCTACTGAGATACCATCTCATTATCATTTGGCAGTTGATTTTAGAGGAGGTGTATGGTGAAATACAGTGACCACATTTTGTTCCCAGCAAGGTTTTCTGGCCCTGAGATCATGATTCCCATAAACCTAAAAGAGTCTGACTGTGTGGACATATGCTAGAGCATATGGAGGGTGACCATATAATTTATCACAGAAAATAAAGCAAAGAGGCTATATTAATAATTCTATAGGCAATGGATCTAAACTAAAATGATCCCAGGTACACTGGCCATACATTTATCTAAATATAGACACATAGGGCATGAAATTAGGACTTCATGCTACATGAATGCATTTAAAAGGCAGTAAGGGATCTTTATTGGTTATCATTCTCCCTTTGGAAACCACTTAAAATACACCAAATAACAATCTCCAAAATATTGGGTTCTAATCCTTAGAACTTGTAAATATTACATTACATGGTAAAGTCTTTACAGATGTTTTAAATTTAGGAGATTGAGATGAGGAGACCATCCGGATTATCTGGCTGGGTCCTACATGCAATGACATGTCATTAGAAGAGCAAGGCAGAAGGAAATCTGATGACATGTAGAGGAGAAGGAAATGGGAAGACAGAGCAGTGAGCACTTAAAGATACTGGCCTTGAAGACTGAGGCAATCGAGCCATAAACCAAGAAATGCCAGCAGCCCTGAGCTGAAAGAGGCAAGGAAGACACTGTCCACTAAGGCCTCCAGGGAGTGTGGCCCTGCTGACCCTTCATTTCAGTCCAATGACACTGATTTCAGATTTCTAGACTCCAGAACTAAGAGAAAATAAATCTCAATTGTTTAAGCCATCAAGTTTGTGGTAATTTGTTACAGTAACTACAGAAAACTATTACAGTAACAATATTATTTTTCTTTAGAAATGACTCTTAAAAATAAAACATTTTTCTAAAACTTCAACAAATAAGTAATAAAGAAATATATACATATAAAAAGAGAGTTAAAATAAAGTCATCGAAAGTTTTATATCCTAAGGTGGGAAAAACACAGTATTACCATTTGCTGAACATCACTTCCACTGTTTTCCTACTAAGAATAAATAAAAACATAGCTGTATTTAACAAATCTAAAAATATATATTTTTTATTAAATATATATTTAATAAAAAATATATATTTTTATTAAAAACTTAAATTTAATTTAGCATGACAAAAGAAATGAAGTGACAACTAAAGAAAGCGCTTAACTTCAAATAAATGCTCTTTACAACAAGGATGTCGAGTTTTTATTCTCGAACTCTTAAGGACTCTACAGAACTACAAAACCTAATCTCCTTCTGATGGAGCAGAAGCCCAGTGTCAGTTTAACCTGTGCTAAACAGGTTGGTCATTAGTAGGGCAACGGCCTGATGGTAAGAATGAAGGAATAAGAAAGAAATTTCCTGTGCCAAAGTATCTTCCCAATGGTCCCAGGGACAGCAATTTCCACCTTCGGAAACTGATTTGGGGAAAGGCCTATGATGAAATGCAGAAGTGTGCTTGGCGAGGTACAGCAGGAAGAGGGTTCGACAAAAACAAGAGACCCAGGCCTTCATCTGTGCTCTTTTCACTTGCTGCTAATTAACTACTTAAGATTTTTGATCCTAGTTATTTTTCTTTTCTTTAGGGCTGATGTGAAGATCAAATGTGAGATATTATTTGAAATCTTCAGCACCTATAACTCTACAACATGGTTAGGTACAGCAGCCCATTCAGTCATTATGCATTTAGGATTTCAACCAAAAGCAAAAAATAAATAGAAGGACACAGTGGAATGAGTTATATTTCTATGGCCTTGACTCAGCTTCTTAAACTTTCTGAACCTCAGTTTCCACATCTTTAAAATGGAGATAATAAAACTTGTCTCATAGGGTTATTGTGATAATTAAATAATACACCCTAAACATGATCATAACATGGATTCTAGGTCAGTGTAAATATTTTATAAATGACAGCTAACAAAATACAATGAAACAAATTTTTATAAAGTGAGTTGGTCAGAGAAATTGCAAGAAGGCACTTTCCGGGATAGAAAGACCTAAATACCCTAAATAGGGTAGGGCAATGGGAAGCTAGGGCCACAGGCATCCCTTAAAAAAAAAAAAAAAAAAGCATAATGGCATAATGGCAACCCAGAGTGGAAACAGGCAGAAAAATTCACAATTTCCATGTTAGATTTTTACCTCACCCAGCTCTGCTGGTCATGTTTTATATTTAACACCTATAATGATTTGCAAAACATTGTAAGGAATGGAGAAATATGGTGGTGAAGAATATGGGCCTTGGAGTCTACCACTGGCTCTGCCTGGAATAGGCTGTGATCATGGGCAAGTTACCTAACCTATCTGTTTCTTTATCTGTCATATGAGAATAACAATCAATTTCATAAAACATGTGGGAGGATTCTGTTTGTGATGGGTGTCCTACAGGGCCTGTTTCTTTAGAAAATGCAGCTACTTTTATGACTAATTTTAGTGGTACTTGTCTTTGAGAAGGTTATGTGGAAGGATAAGACTAATCAAAATGAAATAAAGGAGCCAAAAAATGAAACATGGAAAACTTAAAATAAGGGATTCCTTTCATTGATACATATTAACTATATAGTATTATAGCAATTTTGTGTTACCATGTGTCAGCTACTGTGCTATCAGCTGTAGAAACAGTAATGAATAAATGAGCAACCTCCCTGCTCAATAGCACTTAATCCAGGGGTGCTGTGACTCTTCAGGAGTCCATCCCATGGTGGTCTCCACTTCCTTCCACTGCTCCACAGACCAAAAATAAATAAGAAGTTTTCTTCAGTGTTTACTGGCCAATTTTCCTTCTGCTCTTAGCTAATGTAATCCAGAGACACTTGTAGAAATTCCCATTAATATCCAGATCTAAATTTGCAGAATCAAAGACTGCAGGCCTAAAGTCTGATTTGTATTCATGAATATGTAGTAGGATAGTGCTTTACAAATGTGGTGGTATCTCAGAAACTATATATACAGAAATGGTTATAGAGCAAGTTAATTGGTGTTACACTTGACCTGAAAAATGAATTCTGGATTAAAAGGGAAGCTGTGCACGGAAGAAAACCATCATTCACTGAGAACCTACCTGAATCAGGCCCAATACCTTGAAATTATATCAATAATCTAAAAATTGGTTCATGGGGCTTGTATTATTATCCCCCAGAGGCTCAGAGATGTTAAGTGACTTGCCCAAGGTCACAAAGCCTGTGAAGGGCAGAGGTAAAATTCAAAGTGCAGTCTGTCCGACTCCCCACCCTAGGCTGCGGAGCCTAGGGAGACAGACATCCTGGCATTGACTCTATTAACTCAGAGCCACTGTATACAGAACATGCATTGGTCTGTGTTTGTGAATAAATGAGTGGTTTAAACTAGAGGATCTCTGAGCTCTCTTCATGTTCCCTTCCTTATCTTCTGGCTAAGACTTGACTGGGGACATAAAAAGCAGGATGTGCTACATATAGAAGGATTTTTCTAGATATGGTCTTATGGTAAGCCTAAGGTACTTTTAGATGATGCCCCCTTTTATCTAAAACACTGTAGATGTCCTCTGTCCTGGGAGTTAGAGAATGGTCCTTAAAGAGGTCTCTACTTGAGACAATTCTGATTGCACTTTAAGACAGTGTCCTATGACATAAACAGAACCAAGTTCTATGGTTACAAACCTAATTAACCAAAAAAGGTCATCTTACTTTTTGTAGCCCCCATTTCCTCAGCTGTAAAATGGGGAATAATATGAGTTCTCCTGGTTTGCATCTCTTTAATTTCAAATGATAAAACTGAAAGGTGAAAATGCTTTGAGTTTTAAATCCCACATATGAGTAAAATTATATGGTTCTCAATTTCTTCTGACTTATTTAGTTTAGCATTATAATCTTGCAATCTATCCATGTTGTCGCAAATGGCAACATTTCATTTTTCTTATGGCTTAGTAATATTCCATTATATATATATATATATATATATATATATGTACCACATCTTTTTTATCCAGTCATTGAAAGCAACAAATGAACAAGACAAACAAAAACTCATACACACAGACAACAGTTTAATGGTTACCAGATGAAAAGAGGGAAGGGAAGAGGTAGATAATGGTAAAGAAGGTCAAATATATCACGATGGAAGATTTGACTTTGAGTGGTCAATGCACAATGCAATATACAGAAAATGTATTATTGAACTGTATACTTGAAACCTATATAGTTTTATTAACCATTGTCACTCCAATAAAGGGAAGGAAGGAAGGAAGGAAGGAAGGAAGGAAGGAAGGAAGGAAGGAAGGAAGGAAGGAAGGAAGTTAGTTAGTTTTGAAAAAGATAAAAATTGCCTCATCAGGCGAGTTAGGTGTCTATAACTAGGAGATAGTATAGGGCTGATATCAGAGACAGAATAAATATGTTTACATTTATAGATTAAAATTTATATTAAATTTGATCATTTATATCTGCTCATATTATTTTGTCTGTGCATTTTAATATAACTCTGATTTTAAAAACAGAGACCATATTTTCTGACAAACTTATCTATTATACCATATTTATCATGATTCAAAAACATAAATCAGAAACACTTGGGATAAAAGAAGATCCTTGTGGCACCAGCAAGACCAATTGCTTCAGAATTCGCAGGAGTGGGACCTAGAAATTTACTAATTATTTTATTTCCCAAATGATTCACATCTAGATGACCCAGAAGATTTGGCGGGGGGTAGGGGGGTCAGAGAGTAAGCCGAAAGCTTTTGATGGTGAAGGTTAACAATGAGAAATCTAACCTTGTCTAGGATTGATAAAGCAGATGATAATGGGTAGGTGGTAGGGGCAGGTGGCAGAGGTAGGTGGACCTTCCTTGTGTTTCAAAGGATGGGAGTTAAATATAATCAGGGTGTCACAAAATCTTGCCTAGGAAAAGCACTTCTATTATTCCACATATGCAGGATCAGAAGTGGTCCAAGAAGGAAGAGCTGACACTTAGACTAGAATTAATCATCCTAACGCCTGGAGAACGTCAGGCCACTTACCAAGGTATCACGAAAGTACAGTGTCTAATACCGTGATCTCTGGAATAGAAATGGGTAGGACTAAATCCCAGTTCTAATAATTATTAGCTATGTGACTAGGAAAGTTAAGTTAGTCTCATTCATTTCATCTGTAAAATAAGGATAATAATAGTATGTATGTTGCATAGTTTATGTAAACACTACCTGAAATGAAGTGTTCTTAATGCAGTGCCTGGAACAGAATGGGAGTTCAATAAGTGTCAGTCACCTAGGAAAACAGATTGCATAGGTCATCTGTTTGGAACCCTGTCTTATTTTGGAAACTTGCCAAGTAAGCAATTATAATTTCTTGGATGGATGTTACACACACACACACACACACACACACACACACACACACACACACGAACTGAGAAATATCTGGAAGTTAAAAAAAAAAAAAAGCCACTACTCCTAAATTCCAGTTAGAATACTCCAAGAAAACAAAGACACTCCTAGTCCCCCTGTCTTCCTTTACTGCAACTGAACTAAACGTCTTGATGACAGGTGTCCAACTCCTATCAAGAATATGCAGATTATTCCATATCTCAATTCACAATGAGATGAGAGTAATCACCATCAACCACACACTCTCACTGATATTCTTACCATGTTCAGGACTAAGTCTTTTATATTATAAAAGATTACAGTATTTAATTTATACAAGAACCCCTGTCAGATAGGTATTGTTATCCCTCTTAGGTAGGTGAGACACTTAAAACTGCTCAGTCTCCTTCCAGATTTCAAGATCTCCTAGAGCAGGCACCATGCCTCACACAACACCTTCAAAAAGCAATTAGGCACCACCGAACATGAACAGCTCCAGTGTAATTGCTTCCAGAAAAGAGCTAAAGCATAGCCCTAGTGCAAACCTGGGTATTATGGCTATTACGCTGTAACTGGTGTTTGAATGTACAGGTGCTCTGGCTCCTGTCCATCAGATGCCTTCTCCTGTCCTCCAGGGAAGATGGATGTCCATGAAGACACTTTGGTTTGGGTAAGCTCTCATGCCACAAAGACCTTTTTTCCCTCCTTACTCATAAGGTAAGAGAGAATTCCACACATAGTCTCACAGTTTCCAAACTCCACAGACCCAAATCTTCCTCAGAATTCCCAATAATATTCACAGAGGACCTTAGGCAAATAAAATCCTAGAAGCCACTTGATTTCACCTACAAGTTAATTTGATATACAAACTAAATTCTAACAGTGGCTGAGGTTATGCAGGGACTACCATTGGAAGGGAAGCATGGGGGAAAATGAAAACAATACACTTCTTTTTCAGTATTCTCAAAGTGTGGTCCAAGGATGACTACATTATAAATATGTGGGTGGTTTTGATAGAGTCTAAATTGAAAACCACTAAATTATTGGATGTGATTGGTGATTACCCTCTCTCCCTTACAGGAAAAAAATATATATAGGACTTTAGATTCATAAGTTCCATCCTCCCCAAACAATCACACAGGATGATTCGCAAAGAAGATGCACAATTTGTTTAATCATTCACTGTTCAAAGCCCACAAAACAACCCTTCCAGCTTACCAGTGATATACTCCAGAGATCCTCAAAATGAAGCCTATAGATAATCTGAATGACATCTGTAAAACCCCCTTATGTTTAGTTTGGATAACAACCAAAGTTTTTTCTGTTGTAAATACACACACACACACACACACACACACACACACACACACCTATACATATACATATATACACATATATGTACATGTATATATATATATATTTATGCATACATATATATACATATATATGTAGCCATCTCAAATCAATATTCTCCAAAATTAATGTATTGACTTCCTTAACTGAAAATTATTTTAAGACAAGCCAGGATCCAAAGGCAGAAGTGATATCACCTTTCAGGTCACCTACCTCCATGTGATAACCCCCAAAATCCATCTTAGACTTTTCCCGCTTTGAGTTGAGCAAAAGAGTGGCCTCTCCTTCCTAAAACCTCCAGATTAGGTCAATTAAAGTAAAACATTCATTCCTGAACCAATCACTGTGACCAGAAAGGTATCTCTCATCCCACACTGCCAAATCACAAGAGTGTTAGTCAGGGAAGGATGTACGCCCACCCCCGCCCAAAAAAAAGTCCACATGCTATTACGAGAAGCATGAATAGATATTATACAGACAAAATAACAGATTTCACCATTGCTCATAAACGTGTTACCTTTTTCCCCCTGAGAAGTGTCTGTGGCTTTCACCAAATTCAGTGTGGTCCAGTCTTTGAAGTTGCTGACACTGATAGAAACCTACAGTTCTCTACATTCAGTGAAGTAGTTGTGAGATAGAAGAGTTCTAAACCAGGAATAAAAACGGTGCAGGTTGTTGCTCCTGCATCTTCCTGACAAATTCTTAGGAATTTTATTTTCCTCACATATGCTTTAAAAAAGCAAAAATAACATCATAACATTGTTTACACTTAAAATCACATTTCCAGTGCCTGACTTTCTATTAGAATAAGGTGTAAAATAAAAATTAATTTAAATGTAATTTAATTTTTTCTAATCAGAATAAGAAAAAACAAAAGAAAAAAATTTAATTTTAATTATAAACTCTTTTAACCATGTGCATTCAAAATATTTCAAATGAATAACAAATCATTAGTGAATTATTTTAAAACTTTTATTGATATATAGTTTAAATAACATAAAGTTTACCTATGTAGTGTTTAATTCAGTAGTCTTTAGTATATTTGCAGAGTTATGAACCATCATCATAATTTAATTTTAGAATATTTTTTGTCAACCTGAAGCTTTGTATCCATTAAATTAACAATTACCCTCCATTCCACCCCTCTAGTCCTAGACAACTTCTAATGTACTTTCTGCCTCTATGTGTTCACCTATTCTGGATATTTCATATAATGAATTGAGTGACTGAATGCACATATACACACACATACAAACAGACAGACTATATATGAAAATAGAACTCAGACCCACAACCTGTGGCAATTAGTCTAGGAAGTCAACCAATATAAAGTAACCAGTTTAGGAAGTCAGACAATAAACCTCATAACAACAGCCCAAAATGGCAAGGACTTGATTAATAACTGACACTTTGATATTTCTTTCCCCAATTTCCAACTTAGGACAAATCAGAGAAAGCCACAAATTCACCTTTAATGAATTACTGAGAATGCCCTGTTTCTAATTAGCCCACCTACAACTTCCCTGTATCAGCAGCATCCAATCGGGGCACACTTGACAATTCCCTTTTTTTCTACTATAAAGATATTCCATCCCTCTGCCAAATGCAAGTGACAAGGGCTGTCCCTCTCTGCTTATTCTCATTTGGGTGGTCTTTTTATTTTTCACAGAATCATGCAAATCATGCAGTATGTGACTTTTTGGGTCTGGCTTCTTTTACTTAACATAATGTTTCAAGGTTGATTCATGTTGTAGAATGTGTCAGTACTTCATTATAGTACTTCATACTTTATTATAGCTGAATAAATGTCCAACTTATGGATATATCACATTTCATTTATCCATTCATCAGTTCATGGATATTTGGGTTATTTCTTCTTTGCCATTACGACTAATGCTTCTATGAATATTTCTGTGCAAGTTTTTATGTGGACTTATGTTTCCATTTCTCTTAGGTACATACCTAGGAGTGGAACTGCTGGGTCATATAATAACTTTATAGTTAACATTTAAAGAATCAATACATTATTTTCCAAGGAAGCTACACCATTTTAGAATTCTACCAGCAATGTATGAAAGTTCCAATATCTCTACTTCTTGCCAACATTTGATAGTCTTTTTTATTTAGCCATCTCAGCATGTGTGAAGTGGTATGTGGTTTTATTTGCATTTCTCTAATGACAAATCATATTGAGCATCTTCTCATGTATTTTTTGGCCATTTGTATATCCTATATTGAATTATATCTATTCAAATCCATTCCAATTTTAAAATAAGATATATGTCTTTTCATTATTGAGTTGTAAAAATTATGTATTCTGGATACAAATCCCTTATTATGTTTATAATTTGCAAATAGTTTCTCCCACATTATGGGTTGTACTTTCATATGTTATCAATAAAATTGGAGAAAAACTAAATTCTATTTTATTCTATTATTTTAACATGTACTTATGGACTCAAATTATTAGGGAAAAACATGTCCTAAAGGTAATGCCAGAAAATCTGTATTCTAATTCCAGTTCTTCTATTATATAAGGGTGAACTTACATGATTATTAACTTTTCTGAGTCTTTATTTCCATCTATAAAATTTGGGGACTAAAGTTGATGATCTTCAAAATTTCATTCAGATATCAATTACATGGATTTGATATATAACAAGCTATGATACTGAAATGCAACCATTTTATATATCAAAATCCTGACGAAAAGTAATTGCCCTACAGTCATATATCATGCACATGAGTTCTGACTCCCGGCATCATCCTTTATATAGTTTTCTCATCTTCACTTCTATACATCTCATGCATTTACTAGTTACTGAACATTTGTTCTTTATGTGCAGCTCTACAGGAGATAAAAAAATAAATCAGATTTCTCTACATGCTCTATCTTCAATAAAGGACCTCACTCTGGCGCCACAGTACCTGTCTTTTTAGAAGTTTCAAAGGCTAACCATCATAGAGTTAACAAAGGCTAACCATCATAGAGTTAACAAGATAAACTATGTCCTGATCTTTAATGCACAGCTTATTACATATTATGTACATGGCAGACTAATTCTCCCTATACATTGCATAACCCTTTGAGAACAGAATTTAGGACATAATAATATCAGATGATACACAATATACCACAGAGACTGCAGCTTTTACCAGCTCATTCATTGGTTCAAGTCCATTAATAAAACAATGATAAAATAAAAAAGCCTCAGGCATAAACACAACAAGAGCAAAAATATAGATGATGGTAGCACTCATTTGTAATACATTTTTCCAGCATGTTTTAAGATTTTTACCTTAAGCAAGAAGTTGATGACTTTATAATGGAGTTTTCTTTCTAAATCTTTTCCTTTCTGCTTAAAAACTGCTGACTTTTATGATGGACTCTCACAAATTGCTTGCCAACACACATTTCTAAATTTCAAAGCTGGTTTAATAATGCTTGGTTAATTGTATGGGCACTTGGTGTCAAGCAGAAGGCACAAATTATTAATTGCACAAAATATAGCATCTGGATGCTTGTTACTCTTCTTTAAAAATCTCATTTTAAAATGTAAATTGTACGATTTAATTACAATTTTCTAAAATGCTTGCTTTTTACTAATACTATCCTGGCAATTCAGAATAATAATTAAGAGCTTTCTCGTCTTATAGATCTAGATTCAAACCCTATAACTATCATTTTTAATAGAGAAACTTTGTATAAGTTACTTAAATTCTTTAAGCCTGATGCCCTTATCTTTAAAATGGAGTGGTAACAGTACCTACCTAACAGGATCATGGTGAAAATTTTGAGACATATCTTGCGGTGCTGTACAAGACGGATCTAATCAAAACTTCACAATTGCTTGTAGAGCACCTCAGAATAGGATTGGTATACACCATGTTCTTGTGAAGGATGGCATAGATGTTTGTGTTCATGCTTTCCCCTTTGTACATGACTTTTGTCACTCTAGACCTTTGGTTCTTAAAGTAATCCAAATCAAAGACAGAAGGTATCCTGTTGTTTAATATATAATATGGTCAGATCGCTAGTTAGTCCCTCCCCGATTGGCCTCACATGTAAGCAGCCTCCCTGTATTCCTGGAATCTCACATCCGTAGTGAACAGGATACTGCATGTGCTTCCTAATCCACCCTTCTCCGTTTCTGTTACTTGATGATCTTCCCTGGTCTCCTCTCCTTTCTGCTCATGGTTCAATCAAATGCATCCTCTGTCTATCCACTTTAGACATTTTCCTAAATCCTACACAAGATAGTTTTTAATTCCCTTTAACTAACAAAAACTAAAAAATGCTGGATTGCAAAATGAAACTTTGGAGCCACTGCATTAGAACTACTAGATTCTTTTCCACTTAAGATGCATACTCTACTTCTGAAGCGGTCTTTGCACAATTTTCAGCATCAAAGTGCAGAACTTGTTCTCATGGTCCAGAGACAAAAACATGGTTTTGGTATACCAGAGCTAGAAACTTTTGGCATAATGCTAGTTGCAGAAGTAAACTAAGGAAAAAAAAATTGAACAAACCCTTTTCACAAGTCAAAGGAATCAAACATAATTTTTACATAAAGATGTACTCAATTTTCATTTTGTGACAGAGAAATGAAAAATGACTAGAAATAGAAAAATCCATACTGTCATACTGTTTACTGTTTTCATGAAGATACATGTATTTACCAACCTTAAGGTAGAACCAAACCAGGGTTTAGAGTCCACTGTTTCTGAAGAAAACCTCTAATTCTATCTGGCAAAGTTTGTATTCATTCTTCATAACATCAACTACATGTAACATTTAATAAATATGGTACCTAATAATTTAACTAATCTCAAAGTCATACAAAATATGACTTTGTATTATATTTTGAGGTGTCAATTAATCCAATGCCCTAAGTCCACAGCTGACAGTTCCAAATTATCCCAATAATACCCTCCCTTTTAAATATATCACACTGCGTTAGAAAGAATAATCAAGACCCTTGAAAGGCTATGCTAAATGTAAGTAGGTAATGCGATGCATGTGTTAATTAGCTCGATTGTGGTAGTCACTTATGTCTCTGTGTGTGTGTGTGTGTGTGTGTGTGTGTGTGTGTGTGTGTGTGTAATCATCACATTGTATACCTTAAATATAAACACTTTTTTATTCATCAATTTCTTCAATAAACCTAGGGGAAAAGAAAGAAAAAGAATGAGGGAGGGAAGGGAAGGAGGGCAGGTGGGCAGGAGGGAGGGAGGGAAGGAAGAATAACAGAAAAAAGAAAAGAGGAAGAAATAAGACAGGAAGGAAAGAAGGAAGGAAGGAAGGAAGGAAGGAAGGAAGGAAGGAAGGAAGGAAGGAAGGAAGGAAGGAAGGAAGGAAGGAAGGAAGGGAGGGAGGGAAGGGGAGGGGAGAGAAGGGAAGGGGAGGGGAGGAAGAAAGGCTACATTAACCATGGACTTCAATCACCTGGTTCAAGAGGTTCAGCAATTACCAGTTTCTGTACTTCTGTGACTTGACTCTGACCTAAATCCTCCTCTATCTCTGCCCACATAACTATGACAGTGATGAAGTCTACTTCTTGTGCACAATAACGCACATAGCACCACCAGGCAGACACCTTTTCTCCATACAGACTCGTCTCCCTATATAAAGCCATTCCTCATCATTTATTAATCCTCCTACAGGAAAGTTCTGGAATGTGTATTACATACAAAAAGTTCTAAAAATTTATTCCTTAAGTTTTCAAAATTCCCAACTCTAATGAAAGCTTTAAAACCAGATCTATTTTAAATTAACTGCTTTCTTTGTCAGGTACCCTTCTGGGAGAGATGTAGCCTCTATTTTGTTTGTATGTCTTTATTTATGAAATGCTTCTCCTTTTCTCACTGGTTGAGTATAGGTGGGAGCCCCACATACATTATTCTAAAGGAAGTACTAACACCATCTGTCACTTAAAGGGTTTTGCTAACACATGCTCCTATTCTCCCAGGAATGCAATTCCAGTGAAATAATATAAAAAGAAATTAATAGAGATGCCCATGTGCTATATTAAAATGTCAACTCTGACCTCTGATGATTAGAACAGCCAAAGACATCCATGATTAATGATCAATTGCTGGGGAAGCATATTTATAAATTACAACCTGTAGAGTAAAGAGAAGGTATGTGTTACGGGAAAGAATGAAGAAAGCATTCGGCCCCAGTGCTCCACCCTCTTGTCAATTTCTTAATCATTCAAATTTAAAAAGCTGATTAGAATGTGGTTTGATTATTCATTTATAAAGGTTTTTTTTACCACATTCATTTAATTTATTAAATTCATTAATTTAATATGTTTTTCTTAAATGCATTTGTGGTCATATGTAATCCAGGTTTCAGAAAAAGAAAAGCTAGGCAAGAATCCAGACAACTCAGCATGCACTTTCTGTCAACACTTCCTCTCATCCAATTCCTAGTACAGGGTCAAGGGGACAATGCAGATGGTTGTGGACAGGCCAAGTACCTCCTCTCTAACACTGTGCTACAAAATGATGGCAACACCATAGTGTTTGGCATGAGTTTGTGAGATATGAAAAGCTGAAATAGCCTAAGTGACCGATTACCGGTTTTTTAATATTGTAACACTAGTAGATTTCAGTATGTGGGGAGGAGAGGGCTCCAGATTCAATTTCTTTTACCACTTACCTTCACCTCCTCCCTACACATAATCAATCAATCTCTCTCTCTCTCTCTCTCTCTCTCTCTCTCTCTCTCTCTCTCTCTCTCACACACACACACACACACACACACACACACACACACACACACAGCTGGAAGCTCCTAAAGGGCAGGGACAGTGTCTCCCTTCCTATATCTTAGTGCAAAAATAACGGCTTTTTGAACATTTCGTGGATGGATTTAAATGTCCATCAATATCCTCAATTTAGACATAGGACTGATATTTGAAAATCACAGTTTTAGTTATTTAACCCCTGCCATATTCCCAGTTCCTGTACATTCCTAAGTCAAGGTCATTCACAGTATTACTCAAGTTCTCTTCATAGTTCCATCTCTTCTTCCTTGGAATCCTACCTGCCTATCAAACCAGATTTGTCACTAGTCCACAGACCTCATTTTCACATGGCATTTCTTTCCACTGGAATGCCCATCCCACTTCCAACTGCTGCCTTTTAAGACTTCTCCACAAAGCCCTTTGTAACTTACTGTCATACCCTCTTATGAGATCACACACTCCTTTGAGGCCCCTTATAACTTTATATGTTCTGGAAACATATATCACATCTGTACTTTTCATTATAGGTATTAATCCATTATTTTAGCTCCTACCTAGAAGGACCTTGAAGGAGAGTTATGACTTAAATACCTCTGTATACCCTGTAATGCCTGGTTGGGGCTTTACACATTGTAAATATGCTATAAGTACTTTTAAATAAATTGTGCCCAATTTAAAATTAGGAAAAAAATGACTGCACTCCACTGTGGGTGCACATTACAAATCTATAAGAAAATTCTTTCTGGACGTGGTTCCATAGTGTAGTGGTTAGCACGTCCGCTTTACATGTAGAAGGTCCTGGGTTCACCCCAGTGGAGCCATGGTCCATGATCTACAGCCATGCCAACCTGAACAAGTCTGATGTCTGATCTCGAAATCTAAGCACGTTCAGGCTTGGTTAGTACTTGGATGGGAGACCACCTAGGAAGACCAGGTGCTATAGGTATAAATAATAATAATAAATTTTTTTAAAAGAAAGAAAAAAAGAGAAAATTCTTCAACTACTGTTTTAGCAAAGACAAATAATGATCACATACATATACACTATCGGGGTCTAGAGGAACATTATACATTGATGGATGAAGCATAAATGAGTACAATTTTTAAGTTGAGCGATTTGGCAATATCTGTCATGTGGTGAATCCGTATACCCTTGATCTAGCAACTTCTTTTCAGATATTAGCTTACAGTTATACTACTACATGTTAAACGTTAGAAACAAAGTAAACATTCATATTAGTTCCTGGGGTAAATATATTATAGCACATCCATATCTTAGAATGTTATACAACTTTTTAAAAAAGAATAAAAAAGCTCCATCTTTACTGATGTGGAATGATCCCCAAGATATACTATTAATAGCGACAACAAATATTGATACAAGTCAGTATGTATTTTATGAAAGTAAAAAGGAATATGCATATGCTTATACGTACATACATAAAATGTGTCTGAAAGGATGCTCAACATAAAAGCAGTTATCTCTGGAAAGGACCACTAGGTTGCTAGAGCTCAGGAGTGAAAAGGAGAGTTTTTACTTTTTATCATTTGATAGCTTCTGAATCTTGAATCATGAAAATGTATTATCTATTCAAAAAATGTACTTATCATTGATTACTCTTTTAAATAAATTTAATAAAAATCCTTCATTCTTTAAATCCCTTTTTAGAACGATGCTTCTCTCAATGGGTACTCAAAGATACCTTAGGTGTAACATCCAAGATGCAAGGGAAGTGTATGCTGATGAGAATCCCAGCCAGGACAGAAACAGAGCACAGGAAGGAGCACTCATTGGCCATTTTCCTGGTGTGTTCACAGTGGAAATCATGCTCACTTCACTTTACAGTCATCAAAAGTGACTCGTCAGATGTTTTTAGTGAGAACTCTTAGTAGAAAGCATCATGAAGGGAGATCATAAAAGCCCGTTGGCCTGGGTTCCTCGGATCTTGCACATTTGCCTTTTTCAGAGATGGGCTTAATTATCAGGCAATTCATTTGTCTGTTATCATGAATGAACAGAATAAGTAGTTTGTGAGGTTCGAGGTCTTGGACCTCTGTGGGAATAGAAAAGTGGAAGAGCCAGGCTTCTTGTTTTGGCTGGATGTAAATCTGGAGACAGGTCCTTCCATACTTTTCCTTCTCTTAGGGAAGTTTCTGCCAGACCCAAAGGCAGCCTGGGCTCTGGTTACCTCAGAGGATCCGACATGAACAAGTGCCAATTACTAGGGCTTTGGTACAAAGTAAATGTCAAGCAATAAGTCTGAGGATTTTAATTTACTATTTATTAAAAAATAAACAACTTGTTAAAAGTTTCGACATCACATAAGGGATTGAATTAGGATAAGTTTAAGGTCTTTTTTTTTTAATTTGAGTCTTATTCTTCATGTATACTAATAAATTATAAATCATAAAAAAGTCCAAGGGTCAAAAGCAAAACAAAATAAAAGAGCAACAACAAACCTGCATCAACCTCCAAGCTGATCTCACTTTCTCCTCTTTCATCATGAAAGCTCATACTAAGAAGGGGTAATTAGGATAATGTCAATTTAAAACCACTTTAAATGATACTTTTAAAATTAAAGAAAACAGTTTTTCTTTTGAATTGGCCTCAGTGAGCTTTGATTATTCAATGTGAGCAACTGAAAAGAGCTGATTAAAGTATGTTCTTGTTTAGGTTAGTTCCCCATCAACATGCTTTCATAAATGATTTTCATTTGAAGAGAGATTTTTTTTAAATTCTAAATAATAACTTCATCTTTGTAGATAAGGAGTAAACAAAATAGAAGTGTTACACAGGGGGAAAAAAAGTGAAAATAAACATCATGTCGAGGCTTTAAAAAATACAAATTAAATGCCTGTCTATTTCAATCGAGTCAATGGATTGACCTTGCTCTGAGCTCTGAAACAGCTGAAAAGACAGTCTCCTGTCTGACTCCAATCGGAAGATGTTTACAAGCTCTTCAATTTCCATTTAGCAGGAAAGAATTGATTTAGTATTGATGCCCTAAAAGGTGCAAAGAGCTGGTATCAGATCATATTAACTGTTGGATCAATACGTATGGGAATTCAAGTTCTCTTTTACTTAACTGCATCTGAGTTTAAAGCCAGAGCACATTTTGAAAGGAAAACGTTATTTCTACACTAATGTTCTAAGTTTTAACGTTCTTGGTGATTTTATTGCTACATTTCCCCCAACTCCTTACCTTGGAGATATGTCTGGTTTCGTTTTCAACCCAAAACACCCCAGAAATTTTGGAGGGATAGGAGTCACTCATTGTGATATTCAAATCAGCTAACAAACTACAAATAATAAAAAACAACATATTTACTGAACAACATATCTGACTCTATCTTTTTGGACTTTTGATAGATTTATTGAATCATTTTTACTGTTCTATGAATATGCATTAATTTTAACTCTAATAACATCTTTACTTTTGCTGGTCTGAAGACTTCCAAATCCCTAGACCCTCTCTTCAAACTAACTATACCAAAAACACAGAAAAATTCCCCATGGAGAAAACTCTAGGCCATTCCTAGGACTATCACGCCCTGTGCTTTTCTTCCTCGATCACAGACAAAAATCATCAGTTTATAACACCATTCCTCAAAATCGGCAATATAGGGCATATCTGATCAGATGATTCTTTCAGTCCTAGGGAGGTAGGGCAGGAGTCATAGTGATGTTATTTTCTTGGTACTCAAGGGAGGTCTGCTGAACCACAGTACTGCGGTCTGCTGTGGGGCCTGGCCCCAAACAGTCAGCTAGCCCTTCTTTGCATGGTACCACACTCATCTCAAATTGGAAAACGTACTTTTGGAAGTGACAGCTATGCTGCTTGCCAACCATGTTAGCTACCTCTGTGTTTCTCTCCCTGCTTTTTAAGAAATTTTTATTTACTAAGATAATGGTAGATTTATATGCAATACATAAGAAAAAACATAGATAGAGCCTATGTGCTCTTTACTCAGTGTTAAGTGTTGAACTGCGCCCCCCAAAATATATATTGAAGTCTTAATTACCAGCACCTGTGAAACAGGTGAATATGGCCTTATTTGGAAGTGAGGTCTTTGTAGATGTAATCAAGTAAAGATGGAGTCATTGGACTGAAGTCTAATCTAATATGAATAGTGTCCTTATAAGAAAAAGAGACACAAAAATAGACACACAGAGGGAAGACAGCAATGTGAGGATGGAGGAATAGGTCAGTCATGCTGTCATAGGCCAAGGAATGTCCGGAGCTATCAGAAACTGGAGAGGCATGTTTTCTTCCCTAAAAGCTTTGCAGGGAGCACGGCCCTGCCACCAACTTGATTTGAGACTTCTAGCCTCCAGAACTATGAGAGAACAAATTTCTGTTGTTTTAAGTCACCCAGTTGGTGGTACTTTGCTACCACAGTACCACAAAACTGATATACGCAGTTCCCCCCACTGGTAACATTTTGCAAGATAACAGCATAACAACCACTATATTGACCTTAATGCAATCCCTCTGTCTGACTTAAACTTGCCGCAGCTTAATTTGTACTCATTTGTGTGTGTGTGTGTGTGTGTGTGTGTTCAGTTCTACACAGTTTCGGCACAGGTTTACGTTTGTACCTACCGCCTCGTTAAGATCGTGAACAGTTGTATAACCCCAAGGATCCCTCATGTGGCACTTTTAGAACCTTATCAACTTCCCTCAGATGGAATCATGCCAACCACAGTACCCCCACACCCAGCTCCCCATTACTGAGAGCTCTTTGAATGTCAGGCACATGCTTTCTGTGATTCATCCCTTCCAGGAATTCTAAGCAGTGAGCACTATTATTAATTCCACATTAAAATGAGATAATGGAGAAAAAGGAAAGTTATGTGTGCGTGACTGCGCAGATAGGAAGCCAGCAGCCTGACTGGAGGCTGCACACTAAACCACTAGGCTGTCCTTGCACTCCCTTCTAGCTGCCAGGCCATGTGAGCAAACACCAACCCACTGGCCCTAATGTGCAGACCCCACTAAAACTATCTGCCATATCAAGTCGGAACACATCCTTGCCCCTGAGGTTTTAAAGAACAGCTACTACATTTTCCTTCGAGTACTGGAACATTCCAAAAATATCCAATGAAGATGTAGTGAATCCTAAAATGTTGGAATTTAGTCATGATCTTAGGAAAAAATAAAGACTCTACCAAATCAACACACATATGGGAGTATTATTTTCTTTTCATCTCACAGAAGAAAGACTGAGGGGAGGGGAGCAATGCATATAACAACAGAGAATATCAACCATTTTTTTAAACCATATTGAGATAATTTTAGATTCACAAACAATTTTAAGTTGCTTGTGTGCCCATGTATTCCCTTTATCCAGATTTCCCCAATTGTTTGACCATTTTTAAACTTAAATTTATAAATAAAAATGTTAATAGATGGTGTATATTATGCCTATTTGAAATACACCAGCAACCATTGGGCAATTAGAATCATAATAGTTTTTATGATATGGCAGTAAACTATATTTCCTCCAATGCATTAGTCCTAGATACGGATACCTTTATTTAGTCTGATTATGGTATTTTTTAATTATATTTCAAAAAATGAAGATGTATTACATTATTAGTAACTTCTAACTAATAAATCCAGTACATTCTTCACAAAAAGCTAATTTATTCAAGTATACATATTTTTGACAAATAACTTTTGCTTGGATGATTTATAAATTTAGTGTGAAATGATCTTACAACAAGACAGGTTCTAGTCCATTGAAGGCTGAGAGAAGGATAGCAGAAAGTATAATTCTTTTCCAAGACATTAAAATTAAAAGAGAAAGGTCTATGTTAAGTACATGTTAAGTACAGGTTGAAGATGAGTGCATGTTAAGAGAATACAGCTCAAACCAAGAAAAATTATTTTACAAAATAATGAAGATATACAAATTACTTGAATCAGAAATCATAGAAATTATGCTGTCACCGAAGAGAGAAAAAGCATCATTTATATTATATGAGCTTATTAAACTATAAACTCCAAAATTAACTACTAATAATAAAATGGTTATTAGTTAACGAGGTTGTTACCAAAAAAATGACCAATTGCCCCAGCCACCCACAAGCAAATAAATTATATTGTATATGCCTATGTGAATCATGATTTTTTAATAACCACAGGTGATTTTCATGCACAGCCAAATTTGAGAAACATTGGTAGCTCATTACATTCTTTGAGAATTTCTATTCATTCACTCTGAAGCATTAGTAACTGTGGGAATATCAATTTATAGCAATTGATTTATGTACATATGTGTGTGTGTGTGTGTGTGTATACACACACACACACACATACATATATACACACATAACATAGCATTATAATTCATTCTCTTATGGGTTCTATTCCCAGCACTCTAAGTGATTTAACTTCCATGGCTTCGGCTTCTTTATTTGTAAAATAAATGATTAAATTACTTCCAAAATCTCTTCTGGCTCTAAACCCCTAATCTAAGATTAATGGCTAATTTTCAGGGAAGAGGGTAGAAACTTGTCACATTTACTTGGAGATTTTATTTAGTGCCTGCTATTCATACTCCCAAGAGATTTTAATATACTATACCTCCTTCCTCATCACTGCCACAACCAATGTACAATAACCACAGCCTGAGAAAAAAATAAGATATTAAAAGTCAGAAACCATCTTTTTTCTCCTTCTTCCATAATATCTCATATAAGATGGCCATGACTGGGTGCACAAAGAAAGCATTTTCAGGTGCCTAAGCAAAGTTTCTAGATACAACAGGCTATTTCAGCTATCACCTCCTACATTAAAAAAAAAAAAAAAAATCCTCAAACTCAATGGCTTAAAGCAACAAACATTTCACAGTACCTCATGAATTTGTGAAATGCTCAACTAGATGATTCAGCTGCTCTACAGAACACTGACTGGGCTCATTTAATGGTATTTAGTGAACTACTAGGGGGTTCACATAGTTTCATTCAAATGCCTGGTACCCTGACTCCTTGGAAGGCTGGGCTCAACTACAAAACTTTCTCTTGCTGTAGTCTCAGGGGCTTTCAAGTACTCTCTCCAACAGAGCATCAGACTTCTTCCAGGGTGGCTGAGGACTCCAAAACAGAAACAGTATGTTTTAAGAGACAAAAAGAGGAAAGTTCTGATTCTTAAGATTTGGACCCATAATCTGGCACAGTGTCAATCTACTGTATTTTAAATCAAAGCAGTCACATAGTCCAACCAGATTCCAGGGGGCTGGGGGTGGGGGAGACATAAGATCCAACATCAAAATGAAATAAATTCAAAGAATTTGCAGCAACTTTGAATGAGCAACACTGTCTATCAATGCATTCATCCACCATAAATAAGTATTTAATTGCATTGCATTTAAAGTTTTAATCTTCGCTGTGCTATTCTCTAGTTGAGTGATTCAGGGCAAGATATTCTCCGAAAAAAGCTTTATATTCCAGATCTGTACAATGAAATTAGTGATAATAATGTGTACCTGATAGAATAATTGTTAGAATTAAAGAAGAAAATTTGTAGAGCGAAAATTGCATAGTATCTGACACATAGGTGAGAGCTATAATGTGATTATTAAGTATAAGCAATTCTACTTGATGTTTGGGGATGCTACAAAGATATTTTAGATCAGTAATCTATAAGCAAAATGTTTATATTCAAAAAAGATGAACGCTCTGGAGCAGGGAGGAACAAAACTTACTTTCTGACTAGGGTGCTCAGAAGCTTCATGAAGCAAAGCCCTGAACACTGGTTTGGAGGAGGCAAAGGGAGGTGGAGAGATGGCCAAAGCTGTGCCCACCCTTTCATAAATAAATGTACTGATTTCCACAGTAATATGGAGAAATGTTTAATTCTGGTTCATGAATTTACTTCTTCTTTTTCTATTCATGGAAAAAGAAACAGACGAAACTTTTCTATCTGCCACATGCAGCCACATGAGTAGCACACAATTTCACCCACACCTACATACTTGGAACGCTCTTTCTCCTTCTAAAAAGAGTCTGTTCAACATCACATCCTTTGTAAAGACTTCCCTGATTCTTTCAGGCAGACTTAGTTCCCATCGCCCTCCCCACAATCTCATAGCACTTTTTATGGATGTCAGAAATCCATTTCTCTGGAAGGCAGCTACCAATTTTCTAGCAATCAGAATGAAGATGCAGAACTAGCTCTATAATATCTGCTATTAAATAGTGTCAGCCCAATATTACTAAGAAGATACATTCCAGGCACAGGAGACAGCTCCCATCTGATGTATTTCATAGTTACATTGACCTGGCTAATGCTTCTCACATTAGGCTGTAGGTTGAGGTGACACCTGCCTGGAGCTTGAGAGAAAATAAATTCATGTGGCTGAAAATTACATGTAGCCTTCCCAGTGAAATATCATTTCTCAATTTGCAAATTTAACATGATTTATATGATACAAAACGTATTTATAAGAGCCAGCCAGTACTTTCAAACCTTTTATTTGGGGTATTTATTTTTACATTGTAAGATTTTTTTACTGTCTTCCTATTACTTTTGCCCATAAGCACACCAAGTTATTCTATCTCATTCTCTGTTTAAAAGAAATGTCTCAAAAAATGATTCTCAGAGGCAAATAATTACCCAAAAGTTGATCAGGACAGGAAGTGTTCTGTTACTGCAGCCTGGAGAGCATTCTCAAATCTGGCAGAGCCAGGCTCAGTGGCTGAGGTGGGCAGAATCACATGGATGTCTGCATGCTGGCTGGGAGCTTTCACCAAGACTACTGCTACAGTTCATGACTCATTTCTCTGCTTCCCCTCTTAGCTCTCTAATCCACTCTCTACACAACAGCCAGAGTGTGCTTATTAAGCATAAATCAGATCTTGTCACTTCTCTGCTTAAACTGTTTCAATGGCTTCCCCTGACTTCATGCCATGTCTTTAGTGGAACTCATGATCTGATTCTAACTCTCACACCAAGATAATCTTATAAATGTTTTGAGAGAATGATTATAAGCAATTGAACTTGTCATTTGTCTACATGGTCTAGGTTCAAGAGATTTTTCATGGAAGGTGACTTCCAGGTCTCCAAGCACTCTCTCTCTCATCTCCCATGAACCACTCCTGTCTGTCCATATGCTCCTGCTCCATATCTTAAAGAAGTGTATTGTTTTTTCTATGTTTGTTTGTTTGTTTGGTGCTAGTTGCTAAACTTGGCTTTGGCACTAGACTGGGAACAAAAACTATGAAACTGAAGTGGTACTTAGATCTGAGACTTCTGGGAAAGTACAATTTTCATTCTAATGACCCTTGCCTTTGATCCTTTTGTAGCTTTTAATTTAGTATCAAAAACTGACAGCTTATGCCAACATTCTATACCAGCCTAGCCCATTAGAGGCTCATACCAAGAAGCAGAAGAAAGCTTTTGATGTGCCTAAGCATTGAACTTCATGTAGAGGAAACAGCTCATTGCTGCCAGCCCCACAACTTTCTTGCTCTTACTTTCTTAATTTGTGAATGTCTATATCCATTGCTGAGGCACAAACAGGTTTTGATGTGTGTGTTCATTGAGTAGAGGGAACTAGTCATCACTTTACTTCCCATCTAACCCCTGTGGTAACCAACAGAGCAAAAACCTCCATGTGCTTATATTAGGAACTGAAAAACAAGAAAATCAATAATAAACATTTGAGTTCCAAAGAAGAATCTGTAAGGAGAAGACTCTGGTCAAAAATAGCAGGTGAGAGCAATGAAACTAGAGGAACTAGAGCTGCTACTCAGAGACTGCACAAAAAAAGGAAAATGCCATGAGGAAAAATGAAGCCCAATGACTAAGAACACTAATCTCAAAGAACCTCCTATGGAAGCCTCCTCCCTTCTTATTTAATCAAAATATATTCAAGAATATGGTCAAACTTAGGATTTATTCAGCTATAGCACACAAGGTACTCTAGCTCTGTCATATAGAAATATTATGATTATTTAACAACATGTGATACCTGTTATGAGTTATTAATTAATAAGTGAGAACTTGAATTCTCTTCTCCTTCTGACACTTACAAGAACTCATTTGTCAATCAACCAAACTTTTCAATGCTGGCATAGTGAAAGAAACCTCACTGTTTTCATCAGATTAATTGGATGGTACCATTATTGCCAGATCTCACACTGACATCAATCTACAAAAATGTGAAGGTATCAAATTCAAAGTTAGGTGATTAAGCCCAGCTATGAAATAAAGAGTGATGGAGATAGTGATTTTACAAGTTTTGGAAATGCATGTTGGAAGAACATGTCACCTGAAGGGAGATATTTCTCAAATATGTCTCTTATGTGATTTCAGAATAAAAACTTTGAAGTTATTTTAAAAACTTTTAATAACTTCTCAGAAATGTATATGCAGTGTCATCAAATGAGTAATGAAAAGGGTTGAGCATGGAAGTAGAGGAGAAATTCTTATATACTTTTCCAGCAAGAGAGAAAACAGACAAAACTTTCATTAGAGAAAAGACATACCGAACTCATCACCCTTATGGTCAAGCCAATGGTTATTATAGTCTGACTTTGAAACGTTTCATTTTCAGTGAATGGCAAAAGCCATTCAGCAAAATCTCACGATCAGGAGAGTATTAGAATTGTAGCCTTCGGCTCTGGGATTCATGACAACTTCTTTCTACAGGATGCAATCTCTTCTTGGATTCAGAATGGCGGGCTTCCTAAAAAGAATCCCTGGGAAAATTCTGAAGTACTTTTGGGAAAAATGACAAAGAAATTATAAAGGTCCATTAATCCCAGTTGCCATTGCTAGAGAACTTTTAGAACTCAGCTTCTGATTACAGTACTAATCTGCCTTCCTCAATACTTACTAATTTTGAAGACTTGGGCAAACAATTTAAACTGTGCTCATTATCCATGTCTATCAAATTGGTTAATAAAACTACATTCTTGGTAGTTTTGAAGATTAAATGAGTAAATAAAATAACACACTTAAAGCAGAGGCTGGCTTAAAGAGAAATTTTAGTATGATAAATTAATTAATTGATAGTATTATTGATAGAAATTTTATCAATTGATAGAAATTTTAGTATGATAAATTAAATGATGATGACATTAATATTAATTGATAATTAATATTAATGTCATCATCATTATCTCCATCAGCCTCATTATCATTGTAATGATCATTCATCATCATCGACCATGGATTTTGAGCTACTCGGAGTCAATTTCTTCCACCATAAAATGGTGACTGAGCAACCCCACTGGGTTCCCCTGGCCCACTGAATTTAAATCTTTGGCCTTTTGAACTGGAAGTTCTTCCACATCAACTTTAATACTGCTTTGTGTTTTTGAATCCAAGATGAATTCTGGAAAAAAAAGAGTCATTCATTCATTAACTTACACATTCACACATATAAATTAGAATCCCTTTCTTCAACTGTTTTTTTTAATGATGAATTCATTTGACACTACGTTTAAATGAAGCTGGTGTTAAAGATTAGGGTTCTTTCCTTGATGTTTCTGGTAGCAAAGCATGTATTCATACTCAGAAATGCTCTGAGTCAGTCTGTAGCTCATCCGGTACTTATTTATTTGCCTTATAAATATATTTACTTATTTGACCAAGGGTATGTAATGTGACATGACTGTTAATTTCAGAAAGATGAGTAAAGAATAAACTTCACTAAGAAAAAAAAGAGTAAATGTCAGTAAGAAATAAAGGGAAAAACAACTAAAGTCATGTGTGAGAGAGGCAGATATAGCCACGGGCTCTGAAAGTAGAGAGATTATATTACACATAAAACATGCTGTAAGAGTGAGAATTTTTATATAATGAAGAAAACGAGGAAAGTAGAAAAAAGAAAGTGAACAAGAGGCAGAGCTGCTTAGAAGCAACATCTATAACCCACAAATCTTAGGGGTTTCTAAGAGAAACAAACCTAGGTTCAAAATTCTGAGATTATTCACCTCTCACAGTAAATCATAATATAAATTTGGAGCAGAGGAATAACTTATAGCCTGGGCAATATCTGCCTTCCATAATTAATCAGATTATTAATGAAATTTTCTTTCATGAACTCTTTTGTTTCTATGATTCACATTTCCCCAAGACCAGTCCCCAAAGATTGCAGGATGGGTGGTTTTGTCATTACTGTACCTATTGTGAGTGAAGGCTTTTCATCAGAAGCCAACCCCTCCCTCAGGCTTCTCTGCCTCACACACCACTCAGCCATAAAAAATATCCTAAACTGAAAAATATCTTAAATCCAGATCTAGAGAAATTATATTGTGGAAGTTGAAAATGATGTGCATGATTGTAAAGAACTGAATTTTATTGTGACTTCTTCCTCTATCCCTTCTGAGCACCCTGAGTATGTACACTAAAAAGTACATTTTCTCCTATCCACATGAAGGGGTGAGTACACATCTATATTGGTCCTAGGCACTTGGTAGAAAATACATTTTTGTTGAATAAATGACTGAATGAATGAAGTGACAGTATCCAGGAGGCCAAATCAACATGCAAAACAATCTCTAAAATTTCTTCATTAGCTGTACTCAATTATTTCATACTGCTTTTCATTAAAGTTGGTTCATTTGTGGTATCAAGTTTAGAATAAGGTCAAAGCATAATTGTCTTTGTTCAGATTCCCCAGGAAGGAGGAAGACAAGGATTTGTGTGTGATTTATTAAGGGGGTGCTCCCAGGAGAAACCAGGGAAGTAGCAAAAGAGGCAGAAAAGAGAAGAGGAAGAAGCCAGGGAGGGCGCAGTTTTAGGAACGACGCTAGCCTTTGGTCTGCTGCTGCAGGGGCGCTGGAGCACAATTACCTTGCAGAGTTTGTCCCATCTCAAGGCAAGGGAGCTGGGCTTGCATACTCCTTCAGGAGGGCCTCCCAATTCTTCGACTGAAATTAAGCTCCCAGGCATGTCTGGCTTCTGGTGTGCCTGATCGAAGTAGTTCCAGAAGCCCAAAGGTAGTCCTCTAAAGAGTCTGCAGGTACAAACCCTCAGAAGCTTACAGAAATGCAGGATTTATCCACACATCTAATAAAGGAGAGCTGAGGGATATCAATGTCATTTGCTACAATATTTAAAACAAATGAGAAAAAAATGAAAGCACCTACTTATTATCAAGCAGAGCTGAGTTTAGGTCCTACCTGAGCATTTACTTACCCATGTCACAGGCAAGTTACTGTATCTCCCTGATCCTTGCTTTCTTTATATATAAAGTGCATATGGTAATAATGCCTACCTCATGCTTATAGGACTAAATTAGAAAATATACATGAAGCAGTGCAAAACTGTGCCTTCCATATAATAACCACTCAATAATTGTCCATTATCATCATCATAGTGATCATCCTTGCCTTTGCTGGAGATAGAACATTCTCTGGTAAACTTCCTATTTCGACATTTCCTTAATGCCTAAATTGTAAACTATCTTGTTGTTTTCTGGTCCTAAAATATTTAATTCTCCAATCTAATTTTTCAACCTCAGGAAATATTTTAGCTCTTCTCCTCTGCTTCATCCTGCTCTTCCACAGATGTCTAATCCTCATGTCTGTGTTCTTTTTGACCTTGATTTTAGAGACAGCCAATTCACTCTTCAGCCAATATCCAGGGCAGGGGGTGGATCCAAAACTAAGAGATGTTGTCAGTTATCCACATTCTGAAATTAATGGGATTATCGCCAGCTACTTGGAAGGCCTGCCAGAAGGCAAAACTGACAAAGACTTTTGGCAGCAACAGTGCAGGAATGACGAGGCTTTCTTAAAAGGCAGCAATGGGGAGACTGCAAAACAGAAGTGAGGCTCAGAACTGCTGAGGGTCTTGGGGAACTGCAGAGCCATTGAGACATGATTTCAAGTGTCTTGGCTGGTAAGTTTATTTCTGATTCAAGTAAGGAGTGACAAAAAGAGCAGTGTGTTTTCAGGTAAGCTTTATCTTCAACACTTGCAGTATAGAGAAAACCAGAAACTGAGAGAGCTTGAACTTCTAAGGCTCCCATAAGGTTTGTCAGGCTTGTCATTACTCTCACCAGCTTGGGTTGGGACCACAATCCATCTTTTTATTGTTTGGAAAGTCAAGAATATCCCCTGTAACACCTGAAAACACTTCCCTTGGCGTTCTGTCCTCAGCTCTAGAAGAGCCTGACCTTTAATTTCAAATGTTATGCTCCTAATTATGGAAAGACCTGACAAATATACAATAGATTCTCAGAATCTAGCCCCAGCACTCAAGACAAAGGACCCCAGGCGAAGCATCAGGCTGACTCAGCAGGAAAAATATTGTCCTTTCGCATTCGTTATTATTGTTGCCAAGATGCCTAGTGATGCAATAATTTGAAGATAATGAGAATGAAAACCAAAGTATTCCTATCTTTAGAGAGATTATACTTCATATTAGAAAATAAAAATTAGTTTTGGTTTATTTTTCTCATTCAATTGATCTACTTAACAGAATTATCAATATCCCTAAGATGCCAGTTTAACATAAAGATTCTTTTCCCAGAAGCACACCAATTGGATATGTATTGGATTTTCTGTGATATTTTACTGCTATTTCTTTGCTCATCTACAATTCCAAAACAGCAATGGAGATCCTAAGAGATAATCACAAGAATTATCTTAAGTCTTGAAAGTGATAGCACTAAAACTTGAAGCTGATGCTGAATGCACATTCTGGCACGCATGGTCCCAACGTTTAAATGTGGTAGAGTATTAAATGAATAATTCATTGAAGCTCAAAACATTCAGTAAATTACTTGTGGCTATATGGAAAAGGCAGAGTGGGAGGCTTCCATCTTTTCATAAAATTCAGCTCGGCACATCGCCTCACAAGAAGAGGAACTAGTGTGGCAACAGTGTGACAAACATTGCAACCTAGCCTCTTGCTCCCTCACGGACTAACTGCAAAGACAAAAAGGATGTAATGATTTAAATTCATGATTCTGGTCTTTTGTTGTTCTTATGTAAAGGTCTGGGAAGAGAAATTAAGGGAAAATAAACGATAATGCCAGATATTTTCCAAGACCCAATGAATCAAAGAACCAAAATGTCTCAGATTTTTAAAACTATTATGCCTCTCACACTGTGCTTAGTGCTGAGGGACAAAACTGTTTTAAAAGAGAAGAATTTAATATAGAATTTAAGACTATCATATATGCAAAATAGAGAGAAAAATACTCAAAATAGACTGAAAGACTATACAGGACTTGCTGAAGTGATCAGAAAATATTTTGGTAGGCGGGAGATAGATACGTGGCAAAATGCTCTGAGACCATATCAGTAAACCATCTTGACTGAAGCGATGTCATGCAAAAGATGATTACATTCCTGATTGGGTGGGAGGGATCCTTTTAAGCTGGCACCTAGGTACTGTAGAGGTAACCCCAACTTTCAACACCCAATTTTTTAATGTAATTTTAATTCTAAGGTATCCTCTGGAAAATTGGGAATACATACATCCATCATTATCAGCACTGATGCTCCTGTGCTGTTCTTTGTGCAGGTATATAAAGGATTTTGTCATTTATTTGTGTTTCAAATGTTAGTCTTGATGCTTCCAAATGGATTGTGTTATACTTTCAGAGTCTACACAAGGCAAAAAAAAATGTTATATGTTTATCAAACCATATTATTTCTCTAATGGAAAATGGAAGAATAAATTTTCTTGCCCCTAGGTGAAGTCATTTGATCACTTCTATCCAGTAGAATATTAGAGAAAGAGACATTCACCATTCCCAAGTCTGACCCCTAAAAATTCACCCATTCATGATTTTCAGTACATTTCTTTCTCTACAGAAAGCCACGTGCTGAAGACAGCCACGTCCTTGAGTCAGTGCTTAGAGAAGAACTACTCGGGAGTACTTCCTGATAGCAATAGTCTCAGAAATATGAATAAGAAATAAGATGCTATGTATTAAGTCATTGAGATTCTGTGGTCATTTATATAGTAACTTTTACTTACCTGGTTTAACACAGTACATACCATTTTATTGAAGTATGATATAGACATGAGAAAAATGCTAAAATAATAGTGTATAATTTGATGAATTTTCACAAACTGCACACATTCATATAAGACAGCACCAATACCAAGAAAAACAAACATTTGCTCCCAAAAGCCAGCCTCATGTTCTCCCTGAGTGGAAGTTACCAGCACAATGGCTTCCAACAGCATGCATTAGTTTTGCTACTCCACAGAATGGAGTCATGAGACTGCAGTTGAATGAGTTTCCACCAAAACACTCTCCTGAGGCATGATCACGACCCTCCTCACACTGGGCTTGATGTCACAGAGCGCGAGGAGACAGTGAGAGTCGGTTGAGCACCAGGGTTTCTAAGGGGCTGTGTCCACAGTCATGAAGTACCCAGGGAGATACTGGGGGGCAAAATAGGGCACGGGAACACCATGCAGGGCTTCGATCTCAGTCTCACTGCAATGTGCCAGCGGGAGGGTGTTGCCCAAAGGAGCAATGAAGACTGCTCCTGCTCGGGGAGCGGGGAGGCCCAACTCTCAATGGCCCTTTAGTCTAGTCCCAAACCCTAAACTCAGCTCCTTAGCCCCTGCCACATTAAATGAGACAAGGCGATGGCCAGGGAGACCATACCATGGGAAAAAAATAGGGAAAATAAAAAACACAGCACACAGAGGTTAAGTATATAGACATCAGAGTTGGGCAGAGCTAGATTTGAAATACTACTCTCTCATCTATTAGATTTGTAAATGAATACTCTTAATACATTATTTTTTAGTATCTGCATAATATTCCAAAGTGCAGCTGTTCTGTAATTAAGTGAGCCCTTTTACCACTGGGATAGTACAGACTATAAAGGGATATCACAGGGGAATGTTTTTGGAGTGCTCCATTTAGACAGTCACTTGTGTTCATTGCTTGCTGTAATAGGCATCCTTGTAGATACACCTTTAAAAACCTGGAGCTCTTATTTTTATGGGAGAGATTCAAATAATGGGCCTTCAGGGACAAAGGGCTTATATAGTTTCAAGTTTTAACAGCTGTTACAAGATTACTCTCAAAAAAATTCCGCATCAATTTCTGTGTTCATCAGTGATGTATAAGCATCTTTTTACCCAAATTCCTGCCAGCATTAGGTGGCAGCCTTCTTGATTTTTGTTTGCTCTTCGCTTTTCAAACATATCTAGAATCAAGAAAATAGTATAACAAATTCCCAAATGCCCATCGTGCAATTTCATTAATTGTGAATATTCTACAACCTCTGTAGCCTTATATTTTAACTCAGTTTACTGAGGTATCATTTATATCTAGAAAATGTATCCTTGTTAGTATACAGTCCTTGAGACTGAACGAAGTCATATCTCTGCATAACTACCTGTGTAGTCACGACACAGAGCTTTCCATCACAACGCAAGGTTCTCTCATTCCCCTTTTTAATCACACATTCCCTTCACGTCTTAGTCCCTGGAAAGCACTGTTCTCCTCCCCCATATTTTTGCTTTTCCCAGAATGTCATATAAATGCAATCATAGAATGTAGCGCTTTGAATCTGGCTTCTACAGTTTGCAATAATGAATTGGAGATTCATCCATACCATCCTTTGTATAAGCAGAATCTTCCTTTTTACTGCTGAATAGTATCCAATGGTAAAAATGTGCCCAAATTCATTTATCCATTCACCAGTTCAAATCTTGGGTGACTATGAATGTAGCTGCCATACCATGGATGCTCAAGTGTTTGTGTGAACATAATTTTTTTTATTTTTCAGATAAAAACTTAGGAATGGAATTACTGGGTCTTATTGATTAGCATATGTTTAACTTTATAAAAACGTACGAGCCTGTTTTCCAGAGTAGCTGTTAACATTTACATTCTCATCTGCAATGTGGGAGAGGTTTAGATTCTCTGCAACCTCACAAGTACCTGGTACTGTTAGCTTTTTTTTAAGCCACTCAACTAGGTGAGTAGTGATTTCTTATTGTGGTTAAATTTGAATTTTCCTAATGATGAATGATGCTGAGTACCTTTTCATGTGCACTTTTGTGTTCTCTGCTAAAATATTGTTCAACCTTACTTTTTTTAAATTGGGTTGAATTTGTTCAGATTATAAACTTTTGAGAGGTCTCTGCATATTCTAGACATGTTCTTTATTAGACATGCATTCTGAAAATGTCCTCCCTCATTTTATATCTTGCCTTTTCATTTACTTAATAATGTATTTTATTTTTAAAATTTATACAAGAAAATTGACTTGGTGGTACACAGTTCTGTGAATCTTAACATATATGTGTGTCCATGTAAACAATACAATAATTAGCGCACAGGAATTTCAGTTACTCACTTGTGCTATCCCTATACATTGATATTGTCTTCCCAATCATAACCCCGAGAAACCCCTTATATAGTCTCCATACCTACAGTTTTATCATTTTGAGAACGTTATGTAAGTGTATTCATACAGTAGTAACCTTTGGAGACCAGATTCTTTCACCCACTACAATGTCTTTGAGACTCATGTAAGTTGTGCATATCATAATTCGGTTTTGTTATATAGCTGAGTCTGCATTGTGTGCCATTGTGTGGTTGTTCCTCAGTGTGTTTATTCATTCACCTATTAAAGGACATTTGTTTTGTTTCCAGTTTGGTTCAATTATTAAGAGTTGCTATAAACATCCATGTAGAGATTTTTGGGTGAAAATATATTCTTTATTTTCTGAGATATTTTCCCAAGAGTGGAATTGGTGGGCCACACAGTAGAACATGTTAACTTATAAGAAAATGCCCATCATAAATCTATGAAAAGTTCCAGTTCCTGTGCATTCCTTGTCAGCTCTTGGTATTGATTTTTTTTTAGATTTTCTATTAGTTGTGTAGTAGTAGCTCATCATGATTTTAATTTGCAATAGCTGACTTTAAATAACTTTTCATGTGCTTATTTGTGACCTTTATATTCTCTTTGGAGAAGTATATATTTATGTCACTTGCCCTGCTTTAAATTGGGTTTTTTATTTTCTTATTTCTGAGTTTTGAAAGTTATTAATATATTCAGCTTAAAATTTATTCTAAGATATGTGGTTTGCAAATATTTCTAAGTCTGTAGCTTATCTTTTCATTCTCTTAAATGTATCTTTTGCATAATTAACATTTTTAACTTTGAGGGAGTTCTATTTATCAAAATTTCTCTTTTATGAATTATGTTTAGTTGTCATGTCTAAGAATTTATCACCAAAGTTATATAAATTTTTCTCTTACATTTCTTCTACAAGTTTTAGTTTTACATTTTAACTTAAAACCAATAGGTTTAAGATTAAATCAAGAGGTTTTTTTTTCTTGGTGTTTGTTTTATTGCCAGTGGATATCTAATTATTCGGCACCATTTGTTGAAAACAATCTTCATTGAATTGCTTCTGTAGCTTGGTCAAAAATAAAATATCTGTATTCATGTAGGCCCATTTCTGGACTCCTTATTCTGTTTTACTGAGCTATATGTCTATTTCTTTGCCAATACCACAGTCTTGATTTCTATAGCTTTAAGGTAAATCTTAAAGTAGGGTAACTTTATTCTTTCTCCTTCTTTTGCATTTACAAATGAAATTTAGAATCAGCTTATTTATATCTACCCAGATAAAATTCTGCCAGAATTTCATAGGTATTGAGTAAAATTTATAAATAATTTTCAAAAGAATTGATATTTTTCCTATGATGATTCTCCAATCCATGAATATGGTTATGTCTTTACACTTATTTAGATAATTAGATTACTTTCATCAGTGTTTTATAGTTTTCAGCATACAGATTCTGTACATTTTTGTTAAATTTATATCTAAATATTTATTATTTTTCAGTTACTATAAATAGTAAAATTTTAATTTTGGTTTCCAAATGTACATTGCTAGCATATAAATATCAAATTGATTTTTATATTTTGACCTTATCCTGTGACTTTACTAAACTCACTTATTAATTGTAGGGTGGTTTTTTTTTAGGTTTCTTGTAGATTGGTGTTATCTACAAATAGAGACTCTTTTATTTCTTTCATTCCAGTTTGTCTGTCTTTTATTTCCTTTTCTTGCCTTATTACCCAAGTGAAGACTTCTAGTTCAATTTTGAGTACAATTGGAGTAGCTTTATGTCTTTCACTACATTTGAAATTTAGAAGCAATAAAAAATTTTAATTACATTGACCTGTTGGCACTGGGGACCAACAGTCTCAAAAGCACTCAGAACACACTGTTGTGGCTACCCTCAAAGAATTGTGTGATTTGTGCCACAGGACCTGAGGGGAGTACTGTGGGACCTCCTGGGTGGCAGTAACGGAGAGCACACAGGGTAAAGGACTTCTGCTGCCACCACCACTATTCTCCAACAATGTGACCAACATATTCAGAACACAAACAAGCAATAGCACTAGTGGTTCTTGCCCAATGGTTAGCTGTAGACTGCCTATAGACCAGAGCCATGAATTCATCTCATGTTCAAAATGAAAAAGCATCACCCAAAGTGAGAATGTTAGCATTACTTGGGAAGTAAAAGTCATGTAATCTTGAGAAAGAAACATTGTGATGATCAGCAGGAGCACTTTGATTACCAAGTTGCTTTCTTGAAATCAGACCCAGACTATGAACCCCTGAGACAATCTCATAGCACAGTCCCAGAGCTCCTCGGAGCACGTAGTTAATCCACTATATGAGGCAGATGGTTGGAGAGTGCCCCAAAAGAGAAAGGACCACAGGCCATGTGGATCCTGGTCTAGGCTGGGGCACCTCGCCTGAATGGTACCTCTGTGTTGGCTGCTTCTAGGCAACGTAAAGAACTCCAAAGTTCAGTAGCTCCTGAGGCACAAGTCTCCCTTGCCTGAGTCTAAGGGTGGCACTGCTGTCATGCTTCAGATTCCAAATAAGACCATGTACAATATACAGGCATGGTTCCCAAAGAAAACTCAAAGAGAAAGAGATGCTTGGTTGTCATAAGCAACAGACATCTACTGCAGATGGTTATGAATTATAATAATAACAGCTAACATTCCTTATAATAAGAGCTAACACTTATAGAACACTCACTCTGTGCCAGGCACTGTTCTAAACACATTTTACATATTAACTCATTTTGCCTTCAAAACAACATTATCAGGGAAGTAATATCATCATCCATTATTTGTGGCTAAATAAATAATAGCACACAGAAGTAAATGACTTATTCGAGGTCATAGGGCAAACAAAGGGTTGAGCTAGGATTTGAATCCAGGTCACCTGGTACCAGAGCCTGATACTGTTTTATGCCATTCACTGGAAAGGTTTTCAAATCATCATTTGATAGATCAGAAGCAAATTCATGGGCTTACTTTCACTGAAGGCTGTTAAGCCACATGCATGCACACATAGAAACACAATAATGTTTAATGATTCAACACATGAAACTGGGATTTTGGAGTCTGTTTTCTAAAAGTGCATTATCTTCTCCAAAATTCTGAGGCTTTGATGCTGGTGTTATCAAAACATTTCTTCCCTTTTTATTACAAAATTAGACCCTCTTCTTGAGAGTGGGAAAGATCACTAACACTGTGTCAGTTGACTTTCCTGATGAAAATATTGAATAGAGTCACATAATTGGAGACTTAGCAAAGTAGAGTAGGCGTTAGCAATAGTAAAATCAGATACTGCCACAATCTCAGTGCCTGCAAACCCTGGCATTTCATGCTAGAGATGATTTACCAGTCTCAAGAGGGACAAACAACAAGAAGTCTCAGATAGCATGTTACAATAGCTAGGATATCAGTACCCTTGAGAGGTTGTTGCAATAATCAGGGTTCAGTTCACTTAAAGCATATGTCAAGGACATATACAAAAATAATGTCAAGGAAGAAACTTATTGGATTGGCCTCTAAAACAGACAGATGTTCAATAGCAGAGCTGATACAAGAACATAACCAATTATCTCTAATCTTCCTAGCAGTGAGAATTCATTATAATTGTGACCTTAATTTTATACATGCTACTCCAATTAAAAATTATATTTACATGTGAACAGCATTAATACTCTTACCCCTGATCCCAAATCTTAATAATAATTTTAAACAACTTTGTTCTTTTCTTTAAAAGCCGCTCATCTCCATGCCCTTTCAAGTCATTATACATCACTATATTCAGTTTATTCTATTATAATTACTATCATAATAGAAACCAAAGTAGAACCTCCGAAGACCTTTAGTAAATCTGCTTACTTGAGACGAAATATTTAAAAAACCATTAATGCCAAAACATCTTCTCAAAGTCATTTCCCTATTCATGTAATCTTCTCATTTGTACCCTCCCATATGGGTCTTGAATGGCAGAGTCAGCAAATGTCTAGGAAATAAATGTTGTTAAAGAATTGCAATCCAGATGGGGATAGAATATGAAGGAGGATAGTTTCATGTTGAAAACTGCATTTTAATATAAGATTATAGAAAGTTTATATGGCACAAAAAGGGGAAGAAAGGTTGCAAAGTGACCTGGACTTTTATTTCTCTAATATTGTTTAACACAGAAAATAGTTCTCCGGGATGGGGAGCAAGAAAAGAGCTCCTTGTTGAAGGAAAGAGCAAACAGCTTGTACATCAAGTGCATTCTATTGTTCTGACAGAATCCAAAGAAACTACTAACTCAGTTTGTATTTTCACAGCATGGAGTTTCTTATCTCAACAAAGTAACTCCAATGACATTTAAATATATTCACAGGAGGGAGGGAGCGAGGAGGCACAGTGAGTCTCCAGTCTTAAGAAGTCAGTAAAAGGGAAGAGCAAAAGTTTTACAACAAATGGTATTTACAGAAAATATACATTAATTAAAAGAAAGTATGCTAGAATGAAAATAAGAGATAGGTCAGGAAGAAAGGTTAAATAAGCGAGAGTTAAGAAGAAATCCATGATAAAAGGCATGATTAAATATTGGAAATGTCAGGTTGGCAATATTTAATAAATTCCCCGTGTTAATTAGTAAACAGAGAAAAGAGAGTGGGAAAGTTTAATATCACCCAGTGTTTGAGGGGCATCTTAAAAATTAAGGAGAAAAGCAAGAATAATCCATCTTCTTGAGCATCGAGACTCCTGAAAGAGCAGAAATGCCTAATCATTCTTTCAGCTCACGTTAAAGAAATATTAGTGTCACCTATGGTAGGAACTGTGCTAGATACTGAAAATTAAAGAATAAGAAGAGAGGACAATTCTTCCTCTCAAGAGCTTTCAGTCCAGACTTTGAGTCCTTGTAAGATTCAAAAGAACTGCCTGATTCTAGATAGTTCAGTTACACCTGGAAAAGATGTGTGAAAAACAATGGAATGAGAAAAAGCTATAAAACAGAGTTCATTCTGAGCACAGTTGCCCAGCAAATCCTATAAAGAGTAAGTCAAATCATGTCACTTCTTTGCTCCAAAGCCTGCCATGGGTTCCACATTACTCTGAGAGAAAAATGTCCTTAAAGTCTTTAAAATGGACAATGCCCTGCCCTCTCTGCCCCTTCTGCTTTCTCTCTGGCTGCAGCTCTTACTAATCTCCTCCTGATTCATTCAGCCTCAACCACGCTGGACGGAACACACACTGCTGCCAACTCTCCCCTGTCTGGAATGCTCCTCCACAGACACCCCGTGGCTCACTCCTTCACCTTTCTCAGTTCTTGAATTAATATGGCATTTCCTGAACAACCATCATAAATGTGACACTCCCACGAACCAGCATTTCCGATCCATTTTCTTTATTTTTCCCATTTCGGTTATTTTCTAACACATTATATAACACACATACTTATTGTTTTCCCACCATCCGTTATCTGCTTCCTGTCACTGGAGTATAAGCTACAGGAGAGCAGAGGCAATTTTGTGTTTGTTTTGTTTTCTTTTTGTATTCACTGTTCTATCCGTAACACTTAGGACAATTACTGAACTCAATCATGCATTTAATAAATATTTGCTGAAACAAAGACTAGATATGTGTGATAAATCCTTTGGGGACGTTTCTTGTTGAGAAACCACCTACAGATTTATATGCTAAGTAAATACCATTTAAGAGAATTATGTGAAACTTTATCCCGAGAGCACCACATGGATAAGAAAACTGGTTGTTCTGACTGGTGCAGGTGAGTATCTGTCTGCAGGAAAACATGGAACAACCAGAGAATTTTTTTCAGGATCCTTTCATTGTTCTCCTTTAAGAGAAAGGGCAATTGGAAAAGAAATGGATATTGGACACTTCAGAGACCACATCTCTTGAAGAGATCTTTGTGCATTGGTACTACTATATGTAAAGAGATGTCATTAGACATTGCTCCATTTAAATATATCCAGCCCTTACAATGCTGTGTTGTGTTCTTGCATTATTTAAATTCTCCACATATTCTATTTAGAAAACAGGCAAAATTGGAATTATCAGTTTTATATAAACTTATTCAGCTTGTATTGAATACAATATGACACACACAGTGAAAAATAACAGGATTTGGAGGCATGCAGACTAAAGATGTATTTTCATCTCTGCTACTTACTGGCCATCTGTTATTGAACAAATCAATGACCTTTAACTCTTTCATTTTCTTTTCTATAAAATTAAGTGGGTTGTTAATAACACCTACTCTTACACTGTAGGAATTAAATAAGCTAATGTACGTATGTATATAATAATGTATATAATGTATGTACACTATCACTTTGGGATCCTGATTTATCATTTTGCTTCCTCCTTCCTCAGCCACTTCTCACTCCCTTTCTGGATAATTTCTAGGTATAGACATGCTCTGAGATAAAGCCTTGTTCCAAAAAGAGGCCTCCATTTCTACCCAAGGAGAGTCACTATTGATTTCTAAATTTAGCTTCCCAATGCTTCCCAAAACAGGAACAAAATATTCTAAAACTCAGTTTGGTAGTTATAGTGATGATCACAGATGTAAGCTTGCTTGAATTCCAAACAAAGAAGAATAAAGAGAGGGCCTGAGGCATTTTTCATATGAGCAGTAAAGAACACACAAATCAGAGATGGATATATCTAATGCTACCATTCTGCTTATCTGTATGACACAACTATTTGGATAATGATTGCTGGACATAAGCACGCATACACACACTCCACATAAATCAAGAAAGCTGATAATACCCAATAAATTCTTCTGAGCAGTCAAATGAGACAGGAGATGAAAAAGAAAGTGAGAGGCTACCTTAGTACAAAGTGTAAACACAGGCTTTTTCAAAGAGCCCATATATTCTTTGAAGCTATACACAGCAAAGAAATTCTGTGGATAGCCCAGATATGGCTAAAACCAAAAAGAAAAGAAAAAAGCAAAGAGGAAGGACAAAGGTGACAGAGAGTTGCAGTCCCAAAATGAAAAATGTTCCTAAATACATATTCCTTAAGTTCCTACTAGGTGTAAGAAACATTTGACATTCTGGGTTAAATTCATTATCTTAATACAATTCTATAAAAGAGGAACTATTCACTTCACAGAGATTAGGAAACTGAGGTGTAAACTATTACCTAGAATTATTTCTAGTCGCAGGATTCAAACCCAGATCTACATCACTTCAAAGCCCTCTGTCTTAAACACTATGCTGTGCCTTTAAAAATAGCAGCTTTTGCAGCCCTGCTTTTGTATTGGAATTGCTACCCAAACCCTCCCAGCTCTTCTGGAGAGAAAAGAGGGCCCCCACTCTAGGGAGAGGTGGACAAACAGCAACCTGGAAAGCATGAACGAATGATCCAGTGTGTTGTTTTCAGTCACTTTATAGCCATATAATGTTTAGCTACCGTGATCTGTTAAAGTCTTTCTGCACCAGAAGTGGAAATCCATTTAACTATCCAACTGAGCTTTATTTTAATTTTATTTCTGCCTGCCCCATCAACACGCCCTGCATTGTAAAGCAATAAGGCAAATATATTTAGTAGGCTTCTGAGTACATGAAAATGTCTGTGTTGGCAGGAGACTCTAAATACAATAAGCAGTAAAAGAAACATTTTCTGTTATAACTCCAAATCTCTTCCTAAAATGTGTGAAGAATTGTTTGGGGCTTTTTGGAATTATTGGAAAATGTGGGAGGAAAAAAAACTGTTGATTTGGGTATATGATTCATCCGAGCTGAAAGTCTTCTGAAAGAGAAAGGAGAAGTCAGTTGAACAAGATGGACATGTTGTCAGGGCATAAGCTGGGAATTACCTGGAGAAACTGAGAAATTTATAATTTTATCACCACGGAAGGGTGAAAAGTTTCCAGCCAAATGAAAAATTTTAGATCTCAGCTGGGCAAGATTATTTGTAACCTAGGGAGATGTTGGTTTGATCAAAAGATGACAGTTTGCTCAGATCTGGAGTTAAATTGACTGAGGACATACATGAATTATTTGAATTAAACACACACACACACACACACACACACACACACACACACACAC
>CM053506.1:11786067-11837848 GCA_028627145.1 Eidolon dupreanum | reverse complement strand
AGTCACAAGTCAGGGCTCTCAGTTCATTTATCATGGATACCTGGTCACCCTAATGGTCTGAGTAGAGTCAGGTAGCTAGGGACTCATTCAGACACCTTGAGCAAATTCTGTTATGTCTTTGAGACTCTGGGCCCTTCAATAAAAATAGGAATGTTTTTTCACCATCAACTCACACCACAGATCCACAGATTACTTAAGGAATACAGCAAGAGGATGACTTCAAGGCTGAACCAACAAAAGCCTGCCAGTTCAACCCAACCTGGATTGAACAAAACTAGAGGCACCATTATCTTTTTTCTTCTCCTCTTTGCTATAAATTAACATTAGTATTATTACTTTGTAGCTTTGTTCCATCCTCATATCAGGATTTCCATCTAAATCCACTGAAACAGTACAAATCATTCCTCCTTTGTTGCCTTTCCTCTAATATGAATAAACAAATAGAGAATTAATATAAAATATGAAGTAATCAATAAGAGATGAAGAATAAAAAAATAAAGAAACAAGCAATCGCCTTATTTTCCCTGGACTAATGAGAAAATCCCTGGATCAAAAGATAGTTGTGTGCCTGATGGCTTCTTACATTCTTGCAAATATGGTCTCAATTAGCTATTGAATTGTCTTAGGCTCGGTTTTTTCATCTATAACTGGGGGAAATAATGTGTTTTTTTCACCTCAGAAACATTTTCAATGTTAGTTAAACTCTAAAACTTAAGAGAACACTCTTCATCAATTTAACAAGTTTTATTTAGTGTTTATAATCTTTGATACAGACATATTTTTCCTGGGAATTTATCCTAAAAATATATCTTTTTCAAAACAGCACAAAGCCACGAATTTAAAGCTATATGGTCACTGTTTCAAAATAAATAATTATAATCAAACAAAATGCCTAATAATTTATTGAATCTCTTAAAGCTGTGATTTCACATAGATCACCTCCTTTAAGAATCACAACAACCTGGAAGAGAAGAGGATAGGTATTTTATTTACCAATGACAAAACTGAGTCTTAGACTCTGTGACTTACTGAACGTCACACAGTTGCTAGTGCCTCAGTCCAGTGCTCACTTCACTGCAATACTCTGATCTGGCTGCTCTAGTGCCCTTGTAACTTTGTGGCACTTCTAAACATTAAAATGGAAGGTCAGCAATCAATAGAGCAACTAATTGAGCAGGGCAAAGGAATGGAAACATTAAAACCAATCCCCTTCCCAGGAAGCTCTCCTAAAGCTCCTAAGAGAGACGCAACCCAACCAGCATTGTCACAGCCATCTCTCCAAATAAAATATTCATATTTGAATATTGATATGCATATCAATTCGCTTCTTGTAAAATATAGATAAACACATTTCTTTCCTACCTACTTGCTAAGCACATTAATATGCATTTTCCCCAAATGTAATGAATGACGTACTTAGACCATCAGCAGGTGAAGCCATCAGTAAAAGTCATTCAAGTACAGGAAAGCGATGCATTAGCCAGTAGATTTTGACAAAACTGTACTATTTGGGGTAGACTTCCAGCATGTACTTTCAGAATAAACAACTTTAGGGAGGTGCCTACATAGAAGATTGCAGAGCAGAGTGAAGAGTCAAAATAAATGTCTGGCAGTGCTATCAAGGAACAGCAGATGTTTGCTGGTGAGCTGGGGTTCTTGGCTTTAATTCACAGGGGAAAAAATGATCTTTTGAAATGAGAGAAGCCTAATATTATCAGTCACTCTCTTTGGAAGCTCTGCACATCCAGGAAACCAACTGGGTGTGAAGGTCAGCTTCATTCTGTGTGAGGTGGCAGGGAGGCACGAGTTTATTCCTCTTCTTTGCCTATCGCTGGTAACTTGGTCTTTCTAAAAATACTCTGGAAAATAGGAATAAAATCCAGGGACACTCTCAAGAAAGTCTTTGAACTGAGAAATCTGGGCATTGGCAACTGGGGAGTAGGAAAGGGCAGAAGAAAATATTATTGAATTCTTAAGATGGCTTTCTTAACATTAAAAAATAAGATTGTGAAGTGAAAAACATTATTTAAAAAATTAATAACATAAACTGCATTTTATTCATCACAAGTGTTTATACATTCTATTCTTCAAAATATTTACAGAGAACATACAGATATGAGTTCAAATCCCTATAGCTCCTTAATTAATAATTGTGTGTATGCATACGTATGTATATATGTGTATTTATGTATGTATGTATGTAAATATATGTGTATATATACACACATCTTTTTAATTAGATTCTTTTGTTCTCAAATAACAGTACACACTGTAAACAAATAGGAACGTATACTCAATATCTTGCCAGCTGGAGTCCTTGGCATCAAGGTATCTCAGTTTTTCATTGGTGAGCACAGTGGAGTTGGCGTGGAGGGTATGCCCACATGCTCAACTCCCTGAGGAGAGCCTTGTTGAGATGATGTGAGACTGGTTATGTTTAGCACTCATGATGACTTCAGCACCTTGGCATTGCCAGTTCCATGAATCTGTATGACACTAAGGCTACAGTAGATGTGTCAATATTGCTACACCTCTGTTCACATATTCTTATGGTGATAACTTCTTCACTTAAGCTAATGTGCATGAGCGCAATCATTTGCATTCACTCTAACTCAGATGGCACCTATCCATAACCACTGCCAAGTTGCAATATCTGAAGGTTTTGACTCAAATTACGAAGTTTCCAAGAGAAACAATATGATAAGCCTAGCTGGAAACAAATATTCTCTTCTATTCTAATCCTCGATGACCGTGTATGACACATAAAATATAACTGTAAACTGCTATTCTTGAACATTCTAGAAAACAAGTGAGATCATTAAGACCTAGGCAGATGCCTTTTAAAAAATGACTACAATTAACAACTTCTCTCTCTGTGCAAGTTTCTCTACAGAAATAGAGAAAATTACACCTGTCATCCACCCTATCTGCTTTGTTATTTTTTCCTAGCCTCTCAATCTGCTAGACACTTTATTTATTTATTTATCTATTTATTTATTTATTTATTTATTTATATAAAAATTCTGTTTTCCTCCAATGGAATGTAAGCTTTGTGAGAGAACAGCTTTTTTCTTCTGATGGCTTCAGTACTTCAAGGGATGTCTGTCACAAAGTAGGTGCTCAATAAATATATTGAAACATAATGGAATGATTTATTGTTATAGGAATGAAATAAGCTAAGGAATATATCTGCCATTATATAGGATAAGCAATAAATAGTAACTATAAATATTCTTATATTTAACATTTCAAAAAAATATTTTATCCTTTGGAAATAATAGAAGTAGTTAACTTGTTATATAAGTTATAAGCTAATAGGTCTTATTGAACAATTCTTGAATAATTGAATAATAAGAATCTATTAATTTCATGCATTGTTTGAAATATGTTCTATGAATCAAATCATTTAATCTCCACCACAGCCTTATGTGGTAGGCAAAATGTTTGTTATCTTCATCCTCTGAGGAAACTCTAGCTACATAATTTGCCCAAGGTCACTCGACTACTAAGTGGCAGTGCTGGGACTGAAATTAGGCAGTCTGGATCCAGGTCCATGCTGCTTTCCCAAGGCCAAAACTGAAATAAGTAGATGAAATAAAGATAAATAAGACAGAATGGGTGAAAAAATCAGGGGTAGAAAAGGTGGAACCCAAAATAAGAACAATAAAAAGGAAACAGGAAAACATTAAAAGAAACATCAGAGTACATTTAGTAGAAGAAAAAAGATTGAACAAACGTTATATGTTGTTATTACTTATTGTTAAATGAAGAAACCAAGTTCAGAAAGTTATATGTAATATGACCCCATTTAAATGCAACACTTTTAAAAGTTTCATTAACATCTTTCTTATTTGCAATACCTTCAAGTCAATTAGAGTCCAGGTCAGGTTTATTTCTTCCTTCTTGACCCTGACTTTCTATAGGCATTCTAACTCGACTGTCTAAGCCAATATACTGAAACCTTACATCCTCAGAGACAGTAAATAAGAAGGAGGAATATTGCCCATGGGGACTGGTGCAGACTTGTAGAAAACTGGAGTTCGCACTCATGTCACTTTTCAGCTTCAGGTGATCTTTAGCGGAATTCAGGCTCAATAGTGCCAGATCGCCTCATTTCTCAAGATATGATAGTAATCTACATTTTTTAAAAAATTCCAAGTTTTAAATGAGTAACTAATTAATAGATTACAAATATTACATCAGAGTGGGGGAGAAGAAGGGGACGGGGATGGGGACAGAGAAGGAGATGGAGAAGAAGAAGAAAAAGCTATCAAATTCATCTCAGTTCTGTTAGTTTTTACTTCGGTGAGCGATAGACTGTTGACAACAGGAGATTATCTTCTGCTTCCTTTATCTTTCCCTATAGCCCCCACCACAATGTGAGGTTCACTGTACACCCACAAGAAAACTGAATGACTCAACAAGCTCAGACATTGGCTGTCCTTATCTGATAGCTACCAAATGAGAACAAACCATTTCGCTCCATCTTAGCATTTCGACTTAGGGGACTAACTGGCATTAGATATTACTTCACCCAATGTGATCTTACCACTAAGCAGAAAATTATTTTGTCCCCTACACTCCACTCACCAGCTGACACTCCACCAGTATACACACATTTACCAGCATGACCAGACTCACACTGCTAACCACCTAGAAAAACATTACTTTCTCATACATATGGGTGTTTTAAAACTGGTATACATTAAATTGGGGAGGGAAAGAAAGAAGTACAATTTTAAAAGTCGAAGTGTTGATGAAAACTTTGGGAAACAGATTAGCTCATAAACCCTGGTAAGAATGTATTTTGGGAATGCCATGGAGAAGTGCTATCCAGCACTACATGTTAAAATGTAAAATACACATACCTTCTAATGCAGGTAAGGTAAAAAAGAATCAGAGAAGGAACAAAAGACTGAAAAAGACTGACATTTAGACAGAGTAAAAGCATGATTCAAGTCCTTTACAAGAATAGATTTAAGTAGGAAAATTAGGAAAGAGAATATGGGCATTAGCAGCTGGGGTGCTTTTGATGAGTAAGTAAATTGGGATGAAGTAGGAGCATGGGGCAACCAATGGTTCAAGAAAGCAAATGCAATCAACTGAGTCCTAGATCCTGAACATCGTGAATTGTCCTCACAATCACACTGCAATGTTCATTCCACAGATGAGAAAACTGGGCTGAGAAAGTTATGGTTCTCTCTGGTACAAACATGACTAAATGACTGAAAATTCACATAGCAGAAAGAGATTACTAGCAGTGAGTCTCCATGGGGGTATGAGGACATGGGACAAATTGCCCTTAGAGTGATCTCATCAGGATTCCAAAGATGTAGCTGAATAGAGTTCGGAAAAGACCGCCAAGTATTCTGATTACCACCCTCCTCTTCCTCCTAGGAGGACACCTAAATTTTCGTTGGCTTTAACCCTGATCATGCCGAGTCTGATGTCAGTGTTCTTTGCAGCACTAACTAGCACTGGACACAGGAGTTAGCAAATTGGTTGACTGTACTTGTGAAAACTCAGCCTTTAATTTAATAATGCAGGTTATGTATCCATCTTCGTGAATAATGTCCAATAACCATGGGCAAAAAAAGTAAACAAGTAAAATTTATCAGTTTGTCAGGTTTAACAAACACCATATCGATGTGATAACTGCCTTTAATGAAGATATAAAATATCATAGATTATTAGATTAATGAATGCATGCTCTGAAGGGTTCAGAACACATTTATGGGCTCATTCGTTGCATATTTCTTATTCAGTGCAAAAGCAAAAGTCCATAATGTAGCACCGGTCAATGGAACTCCAGTGGTGAAAGAGAAGTGTGCTACAATATACATAAAAGAGGGAAAATTAAACAAGTACTTGAACAAAACTAGTGGCTTAAAACTAATAAGAAGACTATATTATTAGCCAAAGGAAAGATTTCCTTTCACACTTGCTTTGTGGAGTTGACAATATTCTAGGGGCTATTTGCAGGGTTGGCTATTTACTTGTGTTTCCCAACTACCCTTAGATTTGAGGGCTGGAGGCCAACAACTGAATCGAAACTGCTTTTTTGTTGCCTTTTTTCAAATGTTTATTTGTAAATTATTCCCTGCTTACTTGCAAGGAAGGATCCAAAGTTCTTTAAAACACACTTGCTCCTCCTGTACCAAGGCTGTGTCCTATCACCGACCTGGCAGGGAAGAGCCAGAGAGGTCTGTTCCTTCCACCACAGTGCAGCCATGGGGCCGGGGCCCGAGTGGGGGGAGGGCAGATGTGGAGTGGGCTAGAAACTGTTGGTTCTGTTTCAAATCTAAAAACTCATTACAGGTAATTATCAATCTTTCCAAAACAACTTGAAAGCTGGGCATATGCTCAACTAGGAATTCTCAGGATCATTTGAAAATCTTATTAAAATAACACCTCCAAGGATGAGTCAGCAGGCCTGGGATGAAGCTTAGGAATCAAAAGGAGCCCAGTAGACTGGATTCATATTGTGAGAAACAGTACAATGAACAATGTTCCTCAACTGATTGATTAAAATTCTATTCATAATGTGTTGATCAATCAATATCAGTTGTCCACTTATCCCACCAAGATCTACTTTCACCTCACCCCCCCCCTTTTTAATCACCTTCTATTCACCCTATTGGTGAGGGAGGGATTCTCATCCTCCAGTTTGGGGGGATGGCCATGTGCTACCCGACACTGGACAGAGAGGTCAACAGCAATTTAATAGTCACAAATATTCACAGCCCAGAGAAGGAGGTCACTACATGCTACCCAGGGTCATGGTGGAGGTCTTGGTGGAGGGAATGCCCTTGGGAACAGAGTAAACAGTTATGGTCTGTTGTGGAGGCTTTGCAGTATGAAGCAGGTGGGATGATTCCTGGTTCCTATAGGAGAATGTGATTGATTTGTTTGAATAATTCCACAGACTGTCAGGGAACTGAAATCTACTTATACCAGATGTGCCAGGTCCTCATGATAAGCAGGGATGTTTGGCTAGGGGACCTTATTAGTAGTAGAGTAGGGAAGAAACTTCCATTTGGGCCATTCAAGACCCTCCCAGTTTCATCAGATGTCAAGGAAATATATCATACCTAGCTTTAATTTTAGGCCCTATTTTATACTCCGCCTCCTAAAACCTAACCTTAATCTAGTGTGCAAATTTAAAATGATTCCTTGTGAGATTACTCACAAGGGTTCTCCACAAAAATAGAACCAAATGTATGTATATGAAAATATATAGAAAGATTTATTATAAGGAATTGGATCATGCTGATTCCTGTGGAATTATGGAAGCTGAAAAATCCCAAGATCTCAGCAAGCTGGAGACTAAGAAGAGCCAATGATGCAATGCCAGTCAGAAGTCTGGCAGGCTTGAGACCCTGGAATAGCTAATGTTTCAGCTCAGAAAAGTCGATATCCTAGTTTAAAGGTAGCCAGGCAGGAGGAATTCCCTCTTACTGAGACTTTTTGTTCTAGTCAGGCTTTCAACTGACTGGATGAGGCCCACCCACCCTAGGGAGGGCAATCTGCTTTAGTCAGTCTACCAATTCAAGCATCAATTCATCCAGAAACACCTTAACAGAAACATTCAGGATAATGTTTAACCAAATGTCTGGGCACTCCATGGCCAAGTCAAGGTGACACATGAAATCAACCATCACATTCTGCAAGTCTGAAAACACTCATCTCTGGTCCTCCAAGAAATAACATGTTAATATAGAAGAAACTGTAGACTCAGTCAGAGAAAAAAAAAAGATGATAATGTCATTTAATTATCACATTTACATGAATGTTGATAATACAACCCACCTTTTAATAGTTGAAGAAACTGATATTCTGAGAGTTCAAATGACTGAACCAAGATCAAAGTGATGAGAAAAGTGGTTGGGAGAACTAGAGCTAGTAGGTGAAGCAGGAAGAGCCAAATTGGGGAGGGGAAATTTTTGTGAATCAGAGGCTTATCAATTGCTAATACAAAGTACTCCATTTACTTATTATAATGGTCACTGTTCCTTGAAGGAGCAATGTCTGTCAACAAGCTGAGTCGAGTACATAGCACGGCCTGGAAAAAATAAAAAAGCAAAGAAGTTTGGTTTTATCACCAAAATCTTAAGTAAAAAATGTAAAATACAGCAATCCAAAGTAACAGATCACAAATTGGAGCATTCATCAGAATGAAAGGTGTTAAACATGAAATACATTAAATATATATTAATTACAAATTAAATGTATAAAAAATTTTCTGAGTCTAGCCCCTGAGGTTTTTAATTTGGGTGATGATAATGCTACTGGTCCATGGCCCTTAAAAACTCCGCTTTACAGAGGCAAGGACAGAACATGCGGACTCCATGTCAAACCTACACATAGTCAGGCTGTGTGAGAAAACCTAGCCTACAGATGCTTATACACACGTGCACACAACGCTTATATAATTAACCTTTGGGAGAGGAAATTATTATCTTTTCTAAGCAACGCTCAAGATGTGATAATGCTTATCAAAGGATGGTACCAAATACAAAATCTTGGTAACTAACTGTCTCCCCATCCCGTCTATGATCTTTTCTTTTTAAAAGGAGACAGGGCACAGGGTTAGTATGAGTTTCTCAAGTCATATAAATTAATTCAAACTCATTCTGATTTACAGGCCTCTATTTCTCTCTAATACACTCTTTCCCCGACTTCTTGGAAGCAATTTGCAAATTAATCCTGCAAGTTCTGCCCAGGGCTACGGCTCTCACATCTCCAGGTGGATGGAGTACAGCCTTTAAAAGTGAGTGATGCTAAGCCATCAGGATGGAAAAAAATAATATTTCATACATTTTAAATGTAATCTATATGTAAATTCAGCCGGCTTGCTTTAAAAATGAGTAATTTGTGAGTACATGTTTACATCATTAATCTGTGAGAGATTTATGCCTTTAATTAATGGTTTAAGCGCAGCATTATGTGTTTTATAAAACCAGGTTATTGTCTGAGGAGATATAGAATGTAGACCCATCTCCTATCTAGAGATAAACAAAACCGCTAAACCACAACTGAGCTAATAAAGAAGAGGGTGAGACTGATCTGAAAGCTACTGATTTTCAGTCATTTATATTCAAAGGGTATTTGAGAATCTTAAGAAATGTCTTCCAGTTGCACAATTTTCTAATTACTAAGTACTCAGTCAACATAAAATATAAAAGACAAATAGCTGAAATGATGGCATTTTTTAGACAAGGGTTTATGTTACAAGACCAAATAATAGACACTTTTATTCTTTGTATCCTCAGAATCTAGCACTTTGATGATGGTATGATAACATTTCCTCATGAGGCTACTTATCCTATTTCCTTAGAGGAGAATTCTGTAGAATAGTTAGGGTAACACTAGCTGCTGTAACAAAGAATCCCCATATTTCTGAGACTTTACACATTAGAAGTTTATTTCTTGTTCACATAATAAACCACGTTTTTCTAATGCATTTCAAGGAACCCTAAATTCCTCCCATCCTTCTGAAACACCATCCTTAGAGCCTCATTGTGATCCATCACCGATGAGCCAGAGGGGAAAAATCATGTGGCCTGGGGCAGGACCACTTCTTAAAAGCTTTGGCTCCACTCATATTCCATTATCCAAAACCAGTCATATGTGCACCTGACTAGAAATGTGCCCACAAGATGGACAGTTTCAAGCATAAAAGCTCTACTCTGAAAGGGAAACACACATTTCAGTGGACATATAGCTATCTCTGACATAAAAAGGACCATAGCATCATCTAGAATATTGTTCCCAGACACAGCTGGGGATCAACAATATCAGACCCTAGGGAGTTTATTTTTTAAAAAATAGAGATTCCCCAGGCTCTGGACCCAGAGATTATAACTTTGAAGTCTGTGTTAAGGTCCAGGGATAAGCATTTTTAGGAAATCTATTAGGATGCTGGTGCTGCTGGCCAGAAGCATGGATTCTGTTCCATTCCTCATCTCCAGATAGAAACTCAGCCAAAACCACACTCAAATGCTTATATAACCTGTAATGGTTATATCACACACACACAAACACACACACGTACACACCCCTCAAAATAAAAGGAATCTATAAAATAATTGTTTATCTTATTTATAAATTTATGAAAATCACCATATATCCCTCTGTGGACCAGTTTTTAATTATTGTTATTAATAATATCCCTTAGAAGATACCATCTTATAGGTATTAGACTGTTATAATTATCGAAACTGCTGTTTTTCTATAAACTATTTAATAAATGAGTAGAAATAATAAAATTTACATAATTAAAATAAAAATTTAAATAATAAAATTGACATGAGAAAGAGAAAGAATTCAAATAAATGAGCAGGTCGGAAAGCATTTATAGGAGCAGCACAAAATGTTCAGTATTTTGACTTTGAATTGAACCTCTATGTGATGTATAAGATGGAAGTGCAGCCAAGTATGAATGATGTATGTAAGATTAGTGTTACCCTAATATGAGCACTATTAAGGGAACTGGTTTGGTGAAAGAACAAACATTTATTACATAAAAGAACATTAAGAGCAGGATATCTGCCAAGTACTGAAGAAGAAAAGATAGAACTAAGTTATCATCTATGTAAGAAAAATCTGGAAGTAGATTAATATTCTAGAGAGAAAAAAAATACTATTTATCCCTAAAACAACAACATCATTTAAGTGTCAAAGTATTCAAAACTTCCATTTGTATGTCAACCTGAAAAATATTTTTTAAAATAAAAAAAAACGACTATTTGATATTGAAAACTGGACACCCCGGGTATGCAATGGTTTCCCTAACAAAAGCTTTAAGAATTTTATATTAACTAGTTAAACTCAACATTTGGCAGTGTTATCTAATTACATTGTGGGAGCCCATATAATTTTTAGTTATGCTCATTATAAAAAGTTAAGGCAGGAAGCATTAATTTTTTTAGCAATAAATATCATACTCAGAGGAAGGAGGTAAAGTACTTGGATTTGAACCAGCAGGAGTGAGCGTTACTTATCACCTGTACAGTTCTGGGACTGAAAGACTGAGCTTTGGACTCAGACAGACCTGGCCAGTCTCACCACTGCCCCTTGCTAGCTGTTTGAGGAGGTTACTTAAACTTTCTAAGCCTATTTCCTCATTTGTAATGTGGAAACAATAATACCCATCTCACGAGATGACTGATGATTAAATAAGGTAGATAGGAGGAGTCAGGATTCAAAACCAAGAAGTCTGACTCCAGAGCCTTTGCTTTCAATTAACATTTTTAAAATTTCATAAAAACTGAACAATCAAAATAAATGACAAAATTTGGTTCCAACATGTCACACACAGACTGGAACTGGCAGTGAGGCCCAGTAGGAAGTCAAGTGAAACTGTTGGGGGAAGAGCGAGTCTAGCCTTCAGCCAAGGATCCATTTCCTGGAAGTATTTGCAGAGCCCACGTCCGATATCAAACCTGGACCATTTTATTTTCCATCTCTTGATTGCTACATCCTGCACCAATGAAGGGAAACCTCTCAAATCCACACTGGTATAGGGTGTCCCTGTAGCTCAACCCCTCAGAGTGATCACAGGTGATGAGGCCAATTATTGTCTCTTACAGTTAGAGAGGAAATCAGTAGTTCATAGGGTTGACTGCCCTTTCCATACTAAATGCTAAAAGTTTTGTATCTAAAAGAAGTTTTGGTCAAAACAGAAAATCTTATTTTTAGATATACTGGAGATTACTGTTTTCAGAGGCCTTTTGCCCAACCTCTCCCTACCTCTGGCAACCACCTACAGATCCCTGTACCTATGAGCTTGTTTTTGTTGTTGTTGTTGTTGTTGTTGTTGTCGTTGTTGTTTTTAGATTCCACATCTGTCTTTGTCTATCTGACTAATTTCACTTAGCATAATGCCTTCCAGGTTTATCCATGTTGTCAAAAATGGCAAGATTTCATTCTTTTTATTGCTGAATAATATTCCATTATATAAACCACATTTTCTTTATCCAGTCATCCGTCAATTGACATTTAGGTTATTTCCATGTCTTGGCTATTATAAATAATGTTGCAATGAACACGTGTGTGCATACATCTTTTTAATTTTCTTTGGTAAATTTCCCAAAAAAATTGGGTTTCTGGATGATATTGGTAGTTCTATTTTTAATTTTCTGAGGAACTACCATATTGCTTTCCATAGTAGTTGCTAAAATTTACATTACCACCAAAGAGCACAAGGGTTCCCTTTTCTTTACAACCACACCAACATTTGTTATTTCTCAGCTTTTCAATAATAGCCATTCTAACAGTGAGGTGATATTTCATTATGATTTTGATTTGCTTTTCTCTGATGATGTGATATTGAGCATCTTTTATTGTATTCGTTGGCCATCTGTATGTCTTCTTGGGAAAAATATCTGTTTAGATACTCTGACCATCTTTTAATCAGATTCTTTGATTTTTTTGCTATTGAAATGTATGAGTTTCCTATATATTCTAGAAACTAATCTCTTATCTGGTATATGTTGTACAAATATTTTCTCCTATTCAATCAGTTGCCTTTTCATTTTGTTCATAGTTTTATGTAATTTTAATGTTTTTCCATAATATTAAAGTATTTTTTAAAAATTTAAATTAAAAAATAGGCATATAGAATTAACTTCATTAAAACATCATTAAATTCATTTAATTTAACAGCTAATTCATATAATTAACTTCATTAAAATTATTTAAGATCGTCACTTAGTCAAGAGACATTTTCAAATATGGCAATTTACTCAGTGGAAAATGAGATAAGCAAAGAAGTAGTTTTTGAAAATACTGTTGATGAATTTACTTCCATTAAAGCCAGGAAAGTAAACATATAATATACTCTGTTATTGGTATAAATAAAATATTAAACTTAAAATCATACCATATTTTTTCTTTTATTTCTTTTTCTATAATAACCTAAGACACAATATTTCTACAAGTTGGTAACTAGTTCATTAGAAATTTAGAAAATTTAGAGCCTTTTTGAGGGCCAAATCAAACATATCTATTTACTGGCCAGAGACAGCTATTTTTTTCCAAGTCTGTGACCCAAGTTTGTGATACAATACATCTGTATTGCTATTTATTTTCTCAGTTAAAACATAAGTGTCTTTAATATAAGAACATACCATAACCTATCACAGAGAGAATGCTTATAAAATCCTCAATTTATTGTTGATGAACAGAAAACTTGATAATCACACCTCTCACCCTCACTCACACAATCTTATCTATATTCAGATTCTAAGGGGAACTTTGGAAAGACCTTCCATGTCCAGTCAGTATGACCTGGATGGTGTCCTTAATCTTGAGCCAGTCTCATGCTCATAGAAAATGGCAATTAAATGCATTCACAGAAAATCAAGTCTGAACTAACTTAGTCCCAGCAGTGTGCCAAGAGCTTCTCATAGGGCAATAGTCTCTGTTAGAAAGAGTAGTTCATAGTCCACAGTCAGCAGGTTAAAGATAAGTAGAGATCTCTAATCCCATTTCTTCTTGGCATCTGATCTCTATTTTAGCATAGTTAAGGCCTGTTTTGTTTTTGATGTTGTTTGTTTAGCCTCAAAGTCAAAGTTTTCTTTGTCTTCACCTATATCCATTTCTAGTGAAATGAGACCCAGATCCAGAAATCAGAATGCTCAAATTCAAGATTATTAACCTCTCGATCCTCTTGTTTCCTTCCTGCCTGCCTTTATTCCTACCTCCCTCCCTTCCCTTCCTTTCCTTTACTTTTTTCTTGCCATCTCTGAAGCATGAAGGGCCATGCTAACAAACTCCTCTCATTGATACAGATTCACTGTCATATGGAGGTGAACAACACAGATACTGAAGCCAAACATGAATTTGAGTTTCAGACATGCAACTTACTAGTTACTTAACCTAAAGAAAACTACTTAACTTTGCTGAAACTTAGATTTCATAACTGTAAAAATTACAGATAATAATAACTCACATCTCATAGGTTGTTCTGAGGATTCTCATGAGATCACACCAATATTTGTTCACCTGGAGGGGTGGCAGGGGTATCTAAATAAAAAAAGAAAGAGACGTTCTGAGTGAGGGGGGATAAAACCTCAGATGCTTGATTCCTGGAAGACAGTCTCACCTGATCCATGGGGCCAGTTTGTGTGGGTTAAACAACTTCTCCCTCCCTCCAGGATACAGCTCCCACTTACCTCTGAGAAGGGTGCCAGACTGTAATTAACATCTCAAATTACAGTAGGTGCCATCCTGCAGAGAGGGTTTTGTGGAAGGATAGGTATTCCGAGTGCATATCTGACTCTTCTCTAACCTCTCCCCCAATCCCAGTGTTGCTCCCTGCAGAACTCTCTAAAGTTCTGAAGATTTGAAGTTCTGCAATCTCTGAAGATTCATTAAGGTTAATAGATAAACTCTTGGACAAGATAAAATGTACATTCCCAAATATATCTTAGTTCTCTCTACTAGCTACATAACTGGAACATGGTAGGTAGGGGCCGAGTAAAACTTTTTTCAATTATTAACTGGCTGATTATTTTTAACAACCCAATGGAGGCAAGTATGTGACTTAATGGGCTATTTGGGGCACTTAGAGGAAACACAAAGCCAGTAGTAAAGATTTTTAAGCCAATATCTTTCTCATCAAGGAAGTATTCTTAGGGAACAAAATAAGAGAGAGGTAGGAAACGTGGGTCCTTCTATATTAGCTACACTTGTTAATTAATATTCATCCTAGCAGAAAGAAATATAGAGAAAACAGTTCCTGAACACCTCCATTCCTCCGGATACTTCCTTAAGTGCAGCTTCTTAAGGGTTTTTGGATGAACAGCTGTCAGGTTAGAATTCACTGCATTCCTACTCTAAATTAGGTGCTTTCCTTTATGTGCCTTGTTTTATTTGATTCTCTAAACTACTTCATGAAGTTGATATTTTCATAATCTCTATTTTATAATTGAGAGGAAACAAGTCTCTCAAGAGGTTAAATAACTCACCTAAAGACATTTACTTAATAAGTTGGGAAACAGAATTTCACCTCAGAACATATGATTTAGAACCTATGTGCCTCACCAGCATAATATGCAGATATTAACTTTTATTATTAACAAGAGAATTGTACACCACCCATTCATCTACTCATTAGGGACTAAGAAAACATAACAACTGCCAAATATGGTGAAGAAACAAAGACAGCGTATGCTTTACAATCTTCAGACCCACTTCTTGTGTATCCTCTAACATGAGCTGCTTGAGTACTATACAGACACATCCTGAGCCAACAAGTTTGAAGAAAGATTTAATGAGGAACATACAAAATTCCTATGCTTAGAAAATTTAAGGCAAAAAAATTAGCTGCCTCGCCAAATTTTAGAGAAGGTAGTGTTCCTACAGACCGTCTATTTGAGCCCTTTTATCTTATAGTTGAGAAAAATGATACCTAGACACACAAATTAGTATATATAATCACTCAGCAAGTCAGTGGTGGACTTAGAATGGAAACTCACATATATTTGTACTTTTTATCTGCTGTTACCTTCATGATATTAAGCTACTTAATCTCCCTTTAAAATGGCTTGAACAAAGCCTGTTTGGAGAAGGAGACCTTTGCTGATTGTGCTAACTACTGACTGGACATGTGCAGCCACAAAGATTTTGTTTCCTTGATCTACTAAAGTTTCATAATAGAAAGATCAAAATCTCTTTTCCTTTGAGGATTAAGAAAATGTGTCCTCAATTATCTCAAAACCATAATTGCTAACATGGGGAAATGATTAGCAGTATTATGCAATCTAGCCCTTAATATAAAGGATTTTAAATTGAATCCCATTATTAATTTGGCTTTGGATCAGAGTGATTGTTTCCTAGAAATAAACAAACCATAAAAACATACCAAGTGCCTTTCTTCTCTGATGACATCAAATCTATATTGGAAGTTAAAGAGAAAATCAAACAAACCATTTTTCTTTTTGTGATGACCCAAATATTTCCCAGAAGTAATTGTAAACATTAAGAGTTCCCGTGGAGTATGTGGTCTTTTTTATCAGATCATCATAGGCTGTCAGTCAAGCAAACTGCTAGATTGATCTTGCTTTCCAATAGAGTCCAATGCCTTTATCTGCCCCATAGTTCTGGTTATCTCTTACACAACATGTTTCCCACATAGGCACTTATCTCCACTTGTGCTACCCATCTCCAAAAGAAGCAGGTTTCCACTTACTGATAAAAATTCAGTACTGAGAACCACAAAGTTGTATCTTGAGACTCTGGAGATGAAGGAAAGCAAATGCCAGGTTAAAGCTTGGCAGTTCTTAAAAAGTGTAATCCGAATGTGACCATTAGACAAATGGTGTCAAGATCTAATCCTTTGGGGAGGAATGAAAAAAGAAGGGTAAGGAAAAAAATTGATGAATTAAGGGAAACACAGGGAACAGAATTCTGCCACTCCAAAATATGCTTTTTTAAAAAAATATTGATTATTTTAAGCTGGTCCAATTTATCAGTTTACTTTCCACTACTTCCCTGGTGATTCATTCTATCACCTTCACTGCTGGCCAAGTAATCCCTCAAAGGCAAATTTCTCTTAAGAGTGAACTGAGCTCTACTCTGAGATCTCATCAAATGTTGCACACATCTTAAAATATTTTAATGACTACTGTTACATATACAATAAAATCCAAAGCAATCTAAAACATGTTCCTCCTTATTCTAGACTCTGAAGTATCTATTCATTCTTCTGATAGAAGCTTAAAGGACACTTCGAGGCAGCCTAGCAAGATAGTTAATAGTGTATGCTCTGTGGGCAAAATACCTAAATCCACATCTGATTCCTATAACTTTGGAAGTTCAACTATAGCAAATTTATTTAACCTTTCTAAACCTCAGTTTTCTCATTAACAAAGTCGTGGATGTTTTCTAGTCTTTTTCCCATATAAAACCAGGTAGACCCAGCTGGGGTGTTGTTACCTTAGCCAGAGGTGTAAATTCAAGGGACCAACTGGAATATGATGACTACCTAAGAAAATACACTGTGACAGCCAGGATCTTACTTGGATAATGAGCTGAAAATTAGAGTAAAGAGTGTAGAAGCTAAGCAGGGTCAGAATTCAGGAAGGACAATGGCAGGAAGCAATGAATCTGGAAAAAATTTTTTACTAGTAGCTATGGAACCAACACAATGCCCATTTAGTGGTTCATGTCTGTGCATTCCATAGGGTCATCAAGATGGTTTCAAGTTAAGGTAAGTAACAGCATCTGCAGGTTGATTAGTGCCTAAAATGGAGGCATTCTGGATCTTGGAAACATGAACAACACAGCAAGGCCTGGGGTTTAGAATGTGTAATCTAACCTAACTAGATAGTGCCGAAGTGGTAGTCAGACTCCTTAAATCCACTTTCTGACAACCATCTCCTATTCTTCTATCTCATCTACTCTAGATCTTCCACTTTAGCAATTACACAACCCCATCGTGATTTTTAATCCTCTGACCATATGACTTTTTCCCTATTCTCATTGTAATCAGCCCTTTCTCCTCTTTTTAAAAAACAAACAAACAAACAAACAAACTTTATTGTATTATTGACACAGAGAAAGCTGCACTTATTTAATATATATGACTTCATGAGCTTGGAGATAAGTACACACATAAAATCATCACCACTATCTACACCATAAACATATCTATCATCTCTAAAAGTTTCCTCCAGGTCTCTTGATTTAGTTTTTTGTGTGTGATAAGAACACTTAACATAAAATCTACCCTCTTAGCAAAATATTACATATATAGTACAGTCTTGTTTACAAAAGACACTATGTTGTGCAATAGATCTCCAGGATTTATTCACCTATTATAACTGAAACTTTGTAACTTTGATTAATACCTCCCTGTTTCTCTCTCTCCTGGCAACCACCACTCTACTCTGCTTCTATGAGTTTAACTATCTCAGATTCCTCATATAATTGTTATTATGTAGTATTCATCCTTCTGTGTTTGGTTTATTTCACTTAGCATAATTTCATTCAGGTTCATAGATATTGTCACAAATGGCAGAATATTCCTCTTTTTTAATACTGAATTCCATTGTATGTATATACTATATTTTCTTTATCCATTTGTCCATCAATAGACATTTTAGTTATGCCCATGTCTTGTCTATTGTGAATAATGATGCAATGAACACAAGACATACAAATGACCAACAGATATATGAAAAGGTGTTCAGCATCACTAACCATCAGGGAAATGCAAATCAAAACCACAATGAGGTAACATCTCATACCTATTAGGATGGCTATCACTGAAAAATAAAAGACAACAAGTGTTGGCAAAGGGAAACTTTGTACCCTGTTGTTGGAAATGTAAATTGGTGCAGCCGCTATGGAAAACAGTACTGAGGTTCATCAAATAGAACTACCATATTATGATCCCTCAATCTCATCTCTGAATACATAGCCAAAGGAACTGAAATTAAGATTACAAAAAGATATTTTTCCTTCTTATCCAGTTATTTTGCGTGGTTGCTTTTATGCACTCAATTGCAAACATCATTGATGTCAATTGCTTCCTCTACTGTATTCAAGTGGCAACCCCAACTCTGCATAACTCTATTCACATTTTTCTAATAACTGTCCACTAACTACTTGGCCATGAGCCTAAACATGAAATTGAGAGCTGTAAAGGAGAAAATGGGGAGATGCTGAAGTCAGTCGCAGCTGCCCTCTAGGCCAGCACTAATGGTAGGAAATGCTATCACAGACGTAGTCCACTATAATCAATTTTTTAGGTCCTGAAGCAGTAGAGGTCATATGATGGCATTCAACTATGAAAACAAAGTGAAAATAATTATAATAAGCTGAGTAACAAGGTAAGAATAGAAGCCAAGAAGGTGTCTTGACCTGCAGAGAGTTTTATAGGTGATTCACATAACACAGCATCTGTAGTGCCACGGTAGTTCTGTATGCTCCAAAGAAAGATGAAGGATGGATAACTAGAAGGCTGAGTGAAATTTTCCCAACAAAAAGTCACAACTCCCTGCCTAGACAGTTCTCAGACTCAGAACCAACTGACTGAAGAGAGGCCTAATTCCCAAAAGAAAAGACCTACATACAACTGTAAGTATACATAATTATTATTCTAATACTCCTAATTCTTCCCTCAAATGGAACTATGATGATATAATTGGGTAGCTTTACATTAGGGAAAGGAGAATATTCGAGCATTTCAAAAACTACTGGATATGGGTACTATCCGACATTGATATCTAGGGACCCACAGTGTCATCCTGCCTCACCTAATAAGAGTAAGGTGCAAGTTAACCCAGGTTTAACTCAGAAAGAATCCACCCAGTCTAAAAATATAGCTCAAAATTTGTGATTAGAGTGTACATACTTGTCAGTTGGCAGAACCCCCATACTAATTACTTGGCTTATGGGGTAAGAGCTATCACAATGGAGAAAACCAAGTGAAAGCATCTGAAACTATCCTTTTAGGGCAAAGAACAGAGATTAGTGCCACCCTTAAAGACCTAAATGATGAAGTGGTGGTAGTTCCTATGATATCCCCATTTAATAGTGACCAATCTGGTCACTAGAAAAATTAGCTGGAACCTAAACAATCATAGAGAACTGCTATAAATTCAATCCAGTAGCAGCTCAATTACAGCTGCTATTTCAAATTTAGTTTTTTGTTTGTTAGTTTGTTTGATTTTGCTAAAGTAAATTTGCTAAAGCAAATTAACACAATCTTTAGATACACAGTATGTGGCTACTGATCTGGCAAATCCATTATTTTCTAGTTCCATGAGGAAAAGCAGATTTTGCATTCACTTGGAATGGACAAGAACACATGTCTATAGACAATTTTCTTTGTTAAGTCCTCTTATTTAGAAGACCTATAAGGCCCTCTATATTTCTGAAACTGTGATTTTAAATATCAGTGCAAGATGTTGAAGAAAGATTTTATTTTGGAGTAGCTTTAAGGACCAGGCAAGATGGCATCGAGGGTAAAGGCTTTGTACATCTCCTCTTGTGACCACACCAGAGTTGTGACCAAACCATGGAGCAAACAGTAAGCAGAGTCACCTGGGGTCTAGATGAACAGCAGCACTACAACTAAGGAGAGAAATAAGAAATCACGCTGCAATGGTAAGAGTGGGTGGAGATGTGAGGCTGCCCGGTCCCACATGACTGAGTGGGATAGAGGTCACATTCCTCTTAAAGGGGCTGTGACTGTGACCAGATTTTTGTAGTGACAAACTCGCTCACTCTGAGCTCCAGAGCTGGGTCGGCTGCTTAGAGGGCACCAGGGGAGCACTGAGTTGTTGGGCTTCAGAGCCAGGGCCCAAGGCGAGGCATTCTCCTGGGCAGAACTACTGGCGGTATCCATTATTTCTTTGTGGCAGCCACGCCCAATTTGTGGATGCAGGTGGTGCCATAGCTGAGACACTATAAAACTAGATAACAGAAGTTGCTCCACCCATAGAATTCCCTGAAACTCTACCTCTCCCAACTTGCAGCCCTATCCAAGCCACATGCAGTGGTGTCCTCAGTGAGCCCTGTGCCCCTTGCTGAGCAGCTCCAAGCCATGCACTAGGGACACCTGGCCTTGGTTTCTGGCATGACCTCTGGAGGCAATTTTAAGTACAGCACAGGTGTCAGCCATCTGTGGGTTGCTTGCTGAATCTTACCAGGTGGCCCAAGAAGGGCGCAGGCTGGGGCTAAAGTGGCCTGCAGCTGGAACCCTCTCAGGGCTGTGCCACTGGACACCTACTATGCAATGCCTGAGGGACTGGGAGACTTAGGAGCTTTGCTTAGAACACAGAAACAGACACAGAAAGGCAGCCAAAATGGGTAGACAAAGAAGTATGTCCCACATGAAAAAAAACAGAACAGAGCTCCAACAAAAATGGAGTCAATCTACCAGATGCAGAGTTCAAAACACTGGTTAGAAGGATGCTCAACGAACTTAGAAGAGTAGATTAACTCAGTGAGAACTTTAACAAAGAGATAAAGAACATAAAAGTGGAGATGGAAATTATAAAAAGGAACCAGTCAGAAATGCAGAATACAGTATCTGAGATGAAGAGTACATCAGAGGGAATCAACAGAATGGATGAAGCAGAGGATCAAATCACCGATATAGAGGATGGGGTAGCAGAGGACACCCAATCATAACAGCAACAAGAAAAAAGAATCCAAAGAAATGGAAGATAATTTAAGGAGCCTATGGGACAACATCAAATGTAATAATATTCTCATAAGTGGGGTACCAGAAGGAGAAGAGAGCAAGAAGTTGAAAACCTGTTTGAAGAAATAATGATAAAAACTCTCTAACCTGGTGAAGGAAATAGACATACAACCCCATGAAGCTCAGAGAGTCCCAAAAAAGATGAACCCAGAGAGGGTTCACACAAAGACACATAATTAAAATACCAAAGGTTAAATACAAAGAAAGAATCTTAAAAGCAGCAAGGGAAAAGCAGTTAGTTACCTACAAGGGAGCTCCCATAAGACTGGCAGATGATATCTCAAAAGAAACTATGCAGGGCAGAAGGGCTTGGCACAAAATATTCAAAGTGATGAAAACTCAGGATCTACAAGCAGGATCACTTTATCCAGCAAAGCTATCATTTAGAGTCAAAGGACAAAGAAAGAGCTTCCCAGACAAGAAAAGCTAAAGGAGTTCATCACCGCCAAGGCTGTATTACAGAAAAAAGATGTATCAAAAATATGAATAAAGAATGGCAATAACTACATATTTATCAACAAGTACTTTAAATGAAAAAGAATTAAATGTTCCAGTCAAAAGATAGGGTGGCTGAATGGGTAAGAAAACAAAACCCTTACACTGGCTCCCTATAAGACTCACTTCAGATTAAAAGACACACATAGACTAAAAGTAAGAGGATGGAAAAAGATATTGCATAATAGTCCTAGAGGGTATTGTGCTGAATGGAATCTAAGTCAAATAGGGGAGTACAAACACCACATGATTTCACATACATATGAAATCTGAAGAATAAAATAAACAAAAAAAATGGAAACAAACTCATAGATACAGAGAATACTCCGAGGATTACTAGATGGAAGGGAGTTGGGAGGGGTTGGCAAAAAGGGCAAAGGGGTTAAGAAGTACAAATGCATAGTTACAAAACAGACATGAAGATATAAAGTATAGCATAAGGAATATAGTCAATAATATTGTAATAAATATGTAAGGGGGAAGGAGGGTACTAGATTTATTGGAGTAATCACTTTGTGAGTCTTACAGATCTCTAATCACTATGCTGTACAACTGAAACTCATATATTATTGTATGCCAACTATAACTGGAAAAAAAAACTCATTTAATTTTACATTGTAAATATCAGCAACTAATCTTATATTTCAATAAAGCTATAAAAAACAAAACTGGTCACAAAACAGTATATATGACACAGTTATCTGTATTTAAAATTATATATATGTACCTACATGGGGACTGAATACAGAAAAATGTTTAGAATAATGTTAAAATAGATTATACAATTATTCTGGCGATATTATGAATGAAATTTTAACTTTTTTTAACTTTTTGACTTTTTCAAATATTTATCATCATTTATCATTTGTACAAATATAACACTATTTAAAACAAGACAAAAAAAGTGGATTTGATATTAAGCTAGCAGTAGAATAAAAAATTTCTACATGTCTCCCAGATTGATCAACTCCAACTGATAGTATTTTTGTGTTGTGTTTTGAAAGGTAAGAATCTAGTTACCCAGTATAGTAGAGTTACAAGAAAAGGACTTCGAAAACATTTAAAGATAGCTGTGAGCTAAGTCTAAGCATCTTTTTATTTGTTTGTTTTAATTTTATGGTTGTTTATTTTTTGTTTGTCTCTATACCTGATCAGATATAGAGATAGAGATAGAGAAAGAGGTAGAGATAGAGATGGAGAAAGAGATAGAGATTAGATCTAGATATAAATATAGATATATAGATATATAGTCATTTTTCCAATTTGTCTGCTTTCTTCATTAGAAACAAGAAGCAAAAAGATCCCATAACACAAAAAGGCACTTGATATATTTCCCCTGAGAAAATGTATTAGTTTTCAGAAGTAAACTGCAGAGACATTCAGCATCAATGGTGTGGGAAATGCCCATCAATCAAAACTCAACGGCTGATTTCTCAAAAATTTTTGAAACAATATAATTGGCATTTTCTCCTTCCACCAAAGTCTATACCACTAAACATCTTGAAAGAGATTTTATGGGCAGTTTCTCTGTAGATTTATTGCTCGCATGCAAGAGCATCAATCTCTTTAAATGTTGGGCAGAGAGAACATAGGCCATGAATTAGGTGTGTCTCTTGTCCAGAAACATGGCAAAGATAAAAAATCAAATGCCAAATGTGCTACTCTGTGGAAATCCATTTTCTAATACTATATTTTATGTCAGCATGTGAACGCTGAATTTTTACTGCAAATAGATACTTTAGAAAAAATTGTTTCATCTCTCTCTTTTTATTTCTAAAATAATTATACAAACAAAAGGCATCATCTTTAGGCAAAGTAAAAAGTAAAAAATAAACTGGAAACTTTTTGAAAGACATAAGAAACAGTTATATTAGCTACAAAATATAAATAATTCTTACATATCAATAAGAAAAATAAACATAATAGATATATGTTCAAGATATGTTGAAAAGATATGTATACAAATCATAAATGAACAAACGTCAAGTTCATAAATAATCTGATATATATATAAAGATTAAAATTTATTTACCTATTTTATTATCAAAATTAATGTTTCTGAATATTTTAATGATAATACAGTGTGATAAGACTGCAAGTCAGTGCAATCTTTCTTAAAAGCAATTTATTATGTGTCAATTGTCTTAAAAATGTATATAAAACTTGACCTAGTAATCCCTCTTCTAGAAATCTAACGACATTATCATAGATATACTGGAAGTTTATTCTATTAACATGGGCACAAAGCATTATTTATATTTTTTAAGTGAACAGCTTGTGTTGATAAATTGATTATGTAAGCAATGGTATGTTCTTACTATGGACTTCTATGCAACTATTAAGATGATTTATATGAATATTTACAGTACAGGAGAAAGTGGCCAATATATCATGTAGTGGAAGAGTCTATATAAAATTATTAAGCCAAAATAAACTTTTTTGTTAAAAATCCTTAGCTAGCTAGAAAATTTATATATTATCGTGTCATTACATATTATTATCTATCTTTATATGTGCATATATAAAGAACCTGAAAGACTTATAAGAAAATGTATTTACCCTTTTCTGGTGGAATTTTGCTGGTTTTTATTTTTATCTGAGTGCTTTCCTTTCTGTAGTTTGCAAACATTGTGCACTAAACATCTATTACAGTAATGATTATATACTAGTAAAGACATTATTTTTAAATAAAAGTTTCATCTAGGCCATATTTTCTACTCTATATTTCTCATTCTTACATCAACAAAGCACATGCAATACAGAAGGAAAATCACTGTTTGCTCAGAGCCTTAAAAAGTGTAAGAAGTGTTTGAAACAACCCAGGCCTGAGCAGGAGCACTTGCTGAGTTAATGTATCCTACAGCATCCTGGAGGGAAGAGCCGCAGATCCAGTGAGTGGACTTTTGAGTGAATTGTTTCTTTCTCATATCTATGATATCCCTTATCTTTCACTACATTCCTGAGAATCAGATTCTGTGCATACCATTGCATACCATTGCTTCTAACTGTGTCTTCCTTTTAGATTTCTCTTCTATCATAGTATTATCTAAATTTCCCTGTCTTATCTTCCCAGCTAGACTATCAGCCCCTTGGGAACACAAACTATGTCTTTTATCTCTCATTTCTCTCACAGCTCCTAGAAGAATTCCTACATAAAGCGGGAGGTCAGGACACAGTCACTGGATGAAAAATGGATTGATATATAGATGCGTAGATGAATTCTAATCTTGTTTTGGATTAATTTTTAAAAGTTGTCTCAAACTATTTCAGCCATTTAAAAAGTATAATGGCCAATATAAGGAATAACTGTGAAACCACCGGAAAGACTCCTGTGAGGTCCTCCCTGTCCACGACCCCTCATTCCGGAGGTGACCACTAGACTAAACTTGGTGTTTACCATTCCCATGCCATCTCTTTATACCTTTACAAATTATATGAGGGTCTCTAAGTATTTTCCAATATTCTTTTTGCAAACTGGTAAAATTTATAAGAAATTATTACATTTTATTCTTTATTTTTCTACATAGTACATTTATAATCAAGAATATAATGAGGTAAGTTCATGTTAATATATATTATTCTAGCTCAGTTATTTTCAATGCTACATTGTATTTAACTGTATTAATATAACATAATTTATTTTTCTTTCTCATGAGAATGGAAGTTCAGCTTTTTCCCAGTTTCTTACAACCACACACAAAGCTATTATGAACATTCTTAGCCATGTCTCTGTGTGCACATATGAGTGGATTTCTATAGGATACATCCTGAGGAGTAGAGTTGCAGTGTCATAGAAAATGCACATTCTCCATTACACTGAAGATCATGGGATAACTCTCCAAAAGAGCTCTATGACTTCTTTCTCTCATAAATCTTCACAGCAAACAAGGACTCAGGCAGCGACACTAATCAATCCTGCCTCATTTCATAATTCTACATATTTCTGTCAGGCATATCAGTTCCAAAATTATACACTAGAGCTTTTCAGCACAACTCATTTTCTCCCCCAACTCTTAAATAATTATTTGAAAGGAAATTACATTATACATTAAATAAAATAATTTCTTTCCCAGACAGATCTTAGACTTGAGGCATTTATAAGCTGATACTGTATAATAAAGTAATTGTGTAATTAGTAATACATTAGTCAAGTAGATAATTATTATGCTTAGAACACGTAAAAATAGCTTTTTAAAGAGAGATAAAAATATGGTATTAAGAATTTTACTGGATAAAATGAAAGCTTCAAGTTTTATTGAAAAGGAATAAATGCCCTAACCAGAATCAGTTCTATGAGTCTGTAATTCCATTATTAAAAGGATCAGATAATGAGTTTAGGGAAAAGTCTGATCTGGCTGGATTCTCATTAATATTTTTTTGCAGCATTAAGTTGGCTGTGAACCAGTTCAAAGTCTATGTCTATTCGTGACTCTTCTTCTCCATCCATTTTATCTCTGACATCAACCCTAACCTCGGTTTGTTTTTGATGATATGCGTCTCCCCATCTTCATCTCTTTGTCTTGACTAGTCAAAGACACTCTCATCAGTTCCCTGAACTTGTCCAACAGCCTCCTAGCTAGTTCTAACATCCGCTTTTTTATGTTTGTAATGTTTGCTTTTCATTGAGGTAAAATTCACATAACACAAAAAGTTTTTTTAAGTGTACGATTCAGTAGCATTAGAATATTTACAATACTGTACAACCACCACTTACATCAAGTTCCTACATTTTCATCACTCCAAAAGAAAACCCCACACCCATTAAGCAGTCAGTCCCCCTTCCCTTTGACCCCTAGCCACTGGCAACCACCAATTTGCTTTCTGTCTCTGTGGCTTTATCTATTCTGGATATTGCACATAAATGGAATCATACAATAATGTAGTTTTTGTGTCTGGCTTCTTTCACTTAAAATAATCCTTTTGAAGTTTATGTGGTAGCATGTATAAGTACTTTATTTTTATGAGTGAAGAATATTCTATACTATGCATATATCACAATTTGTTTATCCATTCATCTGTTGATAGACATTTGGGTCCCAAGGGTTCTACTTTTTGGCTACTGAGAATAGTAGTATTATGAATATTCATGTACTAGTATTTGTTTCAGTGCCTATTTTCAATATTTTTGGACATACATATAAGAATGGAATTGCTGGGTCATATGGCAATTATATGTTTAACTTTTTTAAGGAACCAACAGACTGTTTTGAACAGCCCCTGCACCATTTTATATTCCCACCAGCAATGGACAAGTGTTCCGATTTCTTCACATCCTTGCCAACATGTTATTTTTTGTTGTTGTCATAGTCATCCTAAATATGAAGTGGTACCTCACTGTGATTTTGATTTGCATTTACCTAATGATTAATGATGTAGAGCATCTTTATATCTGCATATTGGCCATTTACATATCTTCTTTGGAGAAACGCCTACTCAAGTCCTTTGCATATTTTTTAATTGGGTAGTTTGTCTCTCTGTTGTTGAATTATAAGTGCTCTCTATATATTCTGAATACTATTTGTAGCAACTAAGTAACTTGCAGTTTCATATTATCTCCTCTTTTACTAATGTCTTTCTCCTCACCTAGATAAGGAACTTCATCAAGACAGGCCCCACTTCTGTTTATGCTCATCATTCTGCCTCCTTCACCTAACATGTTGCCTAGCACAGAGGAACATTCACAAATAGCAAATGAATGATGAATGGGTGAATGAATGAATGAGAAGCCATGTCTTTCATGAAGATGAGGACATTGCCTTTCTACTATACATCCTATCTGTAAGAGCTCAGGCATATAGTGTGGGAACAACCATCCCTGGTGTCACTTTTAACAGTTAAGCCTCTTTTAGTAATTCTTCTCCTTTTTATTTCTTGTTTATTAAATATATTTTTCAGGACAAATTTCTATACACTGGGCAACATGAAAAGCACTGCAGAGACAAATATGAAGAAAACTCAGTTGTTCTTAGAGTGGCTATTTGTCAATCTATTTATTACTGCCCAGCAACTGAAGCTCCTTCTTGTGTTTGGGGAATTCTGCATCCACGTATCAACCACATAAGGTGAAAATGCTGGATACTCACATTCCCAGCCTTCATGACAGCTAGGATACAAGCATTTGACCTAGGCTGTGCCAATCGGAAGCACTCACACTGTATCTGAATTCTTTAGATGATGAGGCAAAGAAGCAAGGCCACTACAGATTCTATTCTGATGAGACTGATGGGAACAATAACAGAGATAGCCACACCCAATGAGTATCCAGAGACAGTGATGGTCACAGTTCTGATAGCACCTTTAGGTGTCTGTGATCTGTTCTGAAGCATGATTGGAGTGATGTTTCTTATCTATGGCAATTACCTCTGGCTCTCTACCCTCCCAGAGATTCTGCAAACTGCCAATATTCTTTAATAAATTCACCTTCTGCTCAAATTATGCAGAGGTGACTACTATTGCTTGCAAATGAAAACCTTGAGAGATAAACTGACCTTATGAAGCTCACACTCTCCAACAAGGATTGACAAGCTAGTACCTCTACACCTATCTTAAAGTTTTACTGGAAAACAGCCACGCTTATTCATTTTCAAATTGTCTATAGCTGCCTTAGAGTTACAACAGCAGAGTTGTGTAGTTAACACAGAAACTCTCCACAAAGCTTAAAATGTTTCCTCTCTGGCCCTTCACAGACAGCCTTTACAGAACCGTCCTAGAAAGGAAGACATGCAATTAAACATGCAATTACAACATAATATCTTTCAAGCTTTTATTAAGACCTGTTTGGAAGAGGTCCATATTCTTCACTTGCGCCATCTCTTAAGGTGACAAATTTATAAGTGACCTCAGAGGCCTTTCAAAAACATGTATCATAAGGCATAGGTCCTTGGGAAAAGCACTCATTATAGTAAATGAGATTTTCTTTTATTTGTCACAAATTTGCATAAGAGAAAGGTCCTTGGCCTTAGAATGGTGAAATCAGTGGAGAAATTTATTTTCTCCTGGTATAGACTTTTATTATTATCACAAACCCTGAAGGTCATAAGTAACCTTTAATTTACCTAAATAATGCCAATCTAATGTTTGAATAGCCTTCGCATTATCAAGCTGACCACAATAACTTTGAATCTCTCCAATGACAGAAAATTCACAAATTCTCAAGGAAAACTGGATCCTTCTGGTCAGCCTTGATTGAAACCAGGCTTGTCATTAAGTCAAAATTTGTTGCTATCCCCCGTACCCAAAAAAGAATATTTAATCCCTCTCCCCATTAGTGCATATAAATATTTAACCACCACTGCTCTGCTCTCCTGACTTCTTGTTGTTGTTGTTTGTTTTTGTATTTATTTTTGTTCTTTTTTTACTTTGAATATAACATTGTAAGAGATTTATCAAAGATATCTGAGAGTCTTATCCGCATTCTCTCACTAACATCTCAGAGTGACACTAGGAGGACGGTATGATCATCCCTATTAGACAACTTGTCCAATCCAAGTTCACAGCTGGTAAGTGAAAGAACTGAGCCTCACGTGGGCTTTCCATAATGCAAACATTTTGTACCTTTGAAAGCTCTTCTTTGCCATGGTTCATGTTCTCTCTCAGCATTTGTCTTTCCAAGTCAGAGAGATTCCTATCTCTCTCTACACACACACAAACACACACGTATCACATATCTTATTTTTAAATTATCATGACTTCATATGACAACTTGAATCCCATCAACCTTCCCCCCACTGCTCTACATCTAGCATGTCCTTTGAACATGGCATAATTTTAATGATGTAATTGCTAGGCACAGTAAGCAGTGCCTCTGATGTCAACAGTTCTGTCCCTGAGTGACTATGTGACTTCTGGCAGTTATGTTTCTGACCATATGACCCCCTGATTGTTTCTCACTTTCTGTGCCTTATAAAATGGGTGCAATGTCTATGTCCTGAGTACAGTGAGGGTTAATTAAAATTCTTACATAAAGTGTTAAAGAATAAGAGCCAAACACATTATCATCACTATAAATACACTTGAAAAATACAACCAAATCCTTCCTATAGACATCTCTGCTGGGAAAAAAATTTCCAATTCTACAGAGATCAAGATAAGGCATTAACATAAGCAATCTAGCACCAATATTTATTTTTATCTTCTTATTGGAACAAAAATTTAAAAAAATTAAACTCCTGAAGAACTTGCAGATGAAACACATAAAAAATTACATTTCACGTGTCAATTCTATGTAATTAGAATCAGGACAAGGAGATTTCTTTTCATGTGGAGATAAACCAAGATAGAGACAAGTTCTCTTTTGCACCAAATATATGTCTTTATCTAATCCTAAAGACTGGAAAACTCTCCACCAGGGCCCAACAAATCTTTCTGCCTGCACAAGGCATTGTGCATGCTAAGATGATTTGGAAATGCAGTGTCACTGGAGACAATGAGAAAATCTGACGTCCAGAAAAATGAACAAAATGAAACACTTTCTAATACACTGAGATTTAGGTTTCATTAGTAGGTTAAAATTAGGTTGACACTAAGAGGATGACAGTCAGTGGGCAACTTGTTAAATTTCTATAAGTCTCAGATGTATTATCTACAAAATGATGAGATCTATCTCATTTGTGTGTATGCGTGTGAGTGAAAGTCAAATGAAAAAAAAAAATACCTATATGAAACCCAAAGGCATGAACTTAGTAATTGGCAGCTCTAAACGGAAGGTGGCAAAATGCAGTGGTCACAATGCTTCTACCTCTTACTAGTTGTATGACTTTAATCAAGATATTTAACTTGGTGAACCTGTGCCTCAGTTTTCCCATCTATAAAATAGTGATAACAATACTACTTATCTCATGTGGCAGTTAAGGGAATTAAACTAGGTGGTTTGAATGTAAAGCACCTAGGACAGAGCCTCGTGCGTACTGAGCACTCGTTCAGTGTCTACTGTTGTCCTATCATCATTGTTGCAAAAAAAAATACATTTTTCTCTGACCAGTGAACATCAACCAAGTACTAAAGTCTTTGCAAAGATAAAGTTTTCAATTTAAGTTTTAAAAAGACATAACGTAGAAGTTAAAATTGCTGAGAGGAGATTTCTCTCTTTAAGAGAAAAGTCACAGTGCCCTGTAAACTGTGTCCAACATTGCCACTGTCTCCTGGCTTCCAGTCGCTGTCTTATTAGTTGAATCCCCTTATTCTCGCCAGTGCCCGACACTGAGACTGAAGCAATCATACAAATCTCTCTGAATGAAAAGGCAACATGGTTATAGTATTTCATGCATTTGTTGAAATAGCCATTTTAGCCAATTTTAATATAAAAGTTCCTAAATTGTTAATGTTTTCCTAAGTGACATTTGATGAAAAAATTGATATCTGCATAAAGTATAAGAAATGATTTTTGTGAAAAACAAATCATATAACTGGACAGAGGCTCAAAGGCTGTAAGATTCCCTTTCCTCAGAGTCATCTATATCTCCCAGTTTCAGTCGCATACTGTTGTTGAGATGGCAAGATTTATTTCTTCTCTAATTGCACCATGGCAGCCAGTTTTATAGGCTACATAGCTGTGGTGTTCACTTTCAAAAGGGTGCAAAATCCATGCCACCATTTCTGGAGAGAATTACAGGCACAATTAAGAGAATGGCTGTGTGCCAATGCAACCGTATCCCCTTTCCGCATTAAAGACTTATGGAACCCTGGAGTGCAATTCAGACATCTAACATATTATAACAACCAGTGACTTATGTACTTGTGGGAAGATCCAAAACAGTTTGCTCATGACCTCAATCCCAAAGGAACTGCTCATCAGAGAATGCAGGTTTGACCTCTTCTATGCAATTTACAGTGGTTTACTTTCTCATGCACTAAAGTATGGAGCATGTGTTAAAAATCTCTCATGGCTGTTTCAAGATCTGTATGTGGCTTCCCCTAATAACTTCTTCAATTTCACACATAATTCATTAGAGGTGGATAATGGTCTAGAGCTTAGAAACACAATACTGGCTTATCTCCTTTTGCCACTAACGTCACTGTAGGACTGGCTGGTTGGTTTCCATTAGCTCTAACTCCCCAAATGTTCATTTATGCACATATTATTTACCTTATGTTTGTTTTAAGCTAGGCCTCGAAACTTTGCACAGGAAGCACATCATATGTCCCAATACTCAGTGTATGTATTTGAGAACTAAGATCTGTGTTTATGAAATTTAACTCTGTATTATTGGATGTGAATTGAATACAATTAGATGTTCCAGTGAACAGCCAGCAGAGTGGGGCGGCTAAAAGCATAGGCTTCAGCATCAGCATTTCAAGGTCTGAATCATAAATATACCACTAACAAGATGCATGATCTCTGTAGCTACGGGAGAGCATCAAGTCTGTATAACAAACCTGGATAGAAAATATGCCTCGGGCATTCAGAGAAACTTCAGTATGGATTAATTGTCTGACAAATGAAAAGTGGGGAGCTCGGTGTTACAGGCAGAGAGAGCAAAGTGTGGAAAAGATAATAAGAAAAAGGATGTGACAAATTCAAGGAGCATAGAGAAGAGAATGTAATGATTCAACATAGAAAGTAGGAATGTGGACAGTATTGAGGATGCAGAGATGGGGAGTGCAGACTGTGGGTGGCTTTGCAAGCCATGGTCAGGGTTTGCTGTTTCCTTTAGAAAGAAATTATTAACTGAGAGTGACTGACTAATAGATACAAGTTATCCTCTGTGGGTGATTAAACAGCTTAAGAACTAAATAGAAGTGATTATTTTACCACACTGTGAACATACTGTCACTGAGATTTACATTTTAAAATTGTAAATGTTATGTGAATTTCACCTATGAAATAAATTTAAAACTTATTATTTAAAAAATAAATGTACAGATGGTGCAGAATTCAGAAAGAGTGAAAAGCACTCAGTAAACCATTTTTTCTCCACCTGACCCCTAGTTACGGTTCCTTCCCCACAGACATGTCAGGTATAAGCATATTTTTGTGGTTGTCCTTCCCGATATATTTTGTATGATATGTTGTATGTATGCTACTGATTTTTTTATCCAATTGGTAGCATTCTGTACACACTGTTCTGTGCCTTGCTCCTGTCACTTAATAATCATCTTAGAGATTATTCCATAAGTACACAGAGAGCTGCCTTCATCTTTCCAATGGCTTCACTGTATGGTTTTGCAGTTCCAATTGCTGGATATGTGGATTATTTCTAACTTTTTGTTTTTAGAAGAATGTTATAATAAAAATTCTTGCTTATGTCTTAGTTTTCAAATTCACTAGTACATCTCTAATCTAACTATGTATTTCTATTTACTTCTGTGGTTTTTAGCCAGTACCTGGCTACAATTCCCTAATATGAGCAATAATTTTGTTTTCATTTCCTCTCCACTGCTTTGCCTCCCTATCTTCCCCCTGATTTTAGTGGATTATAAGATTTTTTGGAGTGATTACCTTAAAACATTTAAGTATATTTATCTTATATTACTTGATTTGTCAGTTTTAAAAACTTTTAGTTTCCAATTATACAGATTTCTATACTACCTCTGACTTTTTCTTCTCCTCTTCCAAACTTTGTCATTTCCACTTTTTCAGGTATTTCAGGTTATTTATAGTCTATTCTGCAACTATACTCCCCCCAACACACACACACACATACTTTTGATTCAGTCTTAACCTCTCCATAAATCAAATTAAGTTTTGTCACACTTGCACCATATATTTCTTCATTGACTGAAGTTTGCCCTTTAGAATAATCTAGAAAGTCACATTCTAGAAACACTCACTGAAATTATATTCCTGGAGTTCTTGGATAGCGATGTTTATTGTCTTTGTAATTGAATGAAACTGAAGCCAGCAATAAATTCTTGATCCATTCTTTCTTTCCTTGAGGACTTTTAGACATTGTTATGTCTTTTAGCATTCACTCTGGGTGCGGAAGAGTCTAAAGCAGACTGATTTTCTTTTTTCTTAGAGAAGATTAGATCTTCTTGCTTCACTGCATAAAATATTTGAATGCCAGTACTTTTGCTAGAATATGATCTCAGTGTTGATCATTCTGCATTATGTTTTCTTGGGACATAGTATGACTTTCTGATACATACGTTCAAAACTATATCTAGAAAAAATTTTTGAATTACAAATTTAGGTGTTATTTATATCCTACTAATCTTGTACTCTTCTTCGGGGTTTTTATCTTTCCTATGTAATTTTTCTTCTTTGATTTTTGTGGATTTCAACTTGATGTTGCTTGTTTTCCCTAATTCAGTATTTCGGCCAGGTCTGTCCTCCTTTGGGAGACTTCTAGTGTTGCTATCATTTCTGTAATATTTTCTACTTCTCTTTCATTTAAATTTTGAGTTCATTTTAAACACCCTTTGTGGTCTCGCCATATCTTCTGAGTCTTTGAAGTTGTGTGCTGAGTGCTTATTTTATTGAGCACACTTGTTTAGATTATAGTGATGGTGGTTGTTGTAATTCATGGACACCTACTTGGTCAAAATTTTTATCTTATCTATGGCAATGTTTATCTGGTGAGTGAATTTTTATCTTTCATCTTTCCCTTGTTTTTCTTCTCTCCTCCTGTTTTCCTCTTTTTAGTACACCTATAGAAGATACTTGCTGTGTGCCATTCAATTACATTACTTATCTTTGAATGAGTTGACTTCTCACAGGATTTGCTACTGGCAGAAATTTTTATATGATGGAGGCCCCTGAGCAAGGTCTTGGCTAACGGGACTTGCTTCTGGCTCACAGCATTTCCTTCCAGCCCAGTGTTGTGGGTGATTTTACTTATACTTTTCCCAAGACAACAGAGATGAGCTGCTATAGGCTGATACCAGTGCAGACTCTCTCTTCTCTAGCCCATCTCACCAAGACAATTCTTCCATGGTACTTGGGTGCAATTCAGCCTCAGTCCCCAACCCTGCTCTTTTTTGCACTTAAATAAGTCAGGGACATTCTCACTGCCACCTACTCACAACATTCCCAGTGTTTTCAACAGGAATTGTTGGTTTTCCCATAGGATGTGACAGTTACTCTGGAGAACTTTGTTCTGCTAATTTTTTTTGTGGAATATGTAGCTGTAAGCATCCCCTCTCTCTATTCTTTCACTTTTTTTTTTTTTTTTTTTTTTTTTTTTTGCCTCTTTGACCATAACCACTTTTGGGAGTTGTTCCTAAAATGCGATGGTTCAACACTATACATGTAATCTAGTTCGTTTTTTGGTTCTTAACAGCTTTATTGAGATATAATTGATATACAATAAACCACACGTATTTAAAATGTACAGTTTGATGATCTGACATATGTACCACGACAGTCAAGATAATTAACATATCTATCACCCTGAAAATTTGCCTGTACCTGTTATAATCTAGCTCTCTGTTCCTTACTATAACCCCTCTCCCTGGGCAATCACTGATCTGCTCTTTGACATATAGATTAGTCTGCATTTTTTAGAGGTTTGTATAATCAAATCACAGTATGTATTCTGTTTTGTCTGACTTCTTTCATTCATTACAATTATTTTGAGATTTTTTTTATGTTGTTTCATGTACTAGTAGTTGTCATTTTTATTGCCGAGTAGTAAGTATCCCATTGTACAGATATACCACAGATAGTTTATATGTTCACCTATTGATGGACGTTCAAGTTGTTTCCTGGTTTTGACTCTTACAAATAAAGCTACTGTAAACTTTCTTCTACAAATCTTTATATAAATATATGCTTTCTTTGTTCTTCATCGTATACTTAGAAATAGAATGGCTGGATCATATGGTAGGTGTACACTAAACTTATAAGAAACTTTGAAACTGTGTCAGAGTGGTTATATCATTTCACATTTCCCGAAGCAGTGTGTGAGCATCCCAGTTCCTCTACACACTTGCCAGTTATTGGTATGATATGACTTTTTAATTTTAGCAATTCTAATAAATGTGTAGGGATACCTCATTGAGTAATAATGATCATCACCTTCATACATACTTATTTTTCATCTACATATCTTTTTTGAGAAAGTATTGAATTACTGTATCCAATTTTTATTGGATTTTTGTTTTCTTAGTATTGAGTTTCGAGCATTCTTTTTTATGTTCTGGATACGAGTTCTTTATCAGATGTTTGCTTTGCAAATATTTTCTCCCAGTACTGCTGCTCAGATCAAAGAGATATCTGTCTTCATCACTGAAGGATATTAATACACTGTACAAATCCTGTCCACTGGAAGGACCCAATCCATCTGCTGATAAATTCATTAAGCATGATTTCACTCTCAAGAAGCTTGGATAGAGGAAACCTATAGCACTTCACTGTTTCATTTAACTCCCAAGTCTCCTCAATCAGTGTCTGCAATGCCCTATAACTGAGCTTCAAGACTGTTTTCATAGGGACAGATTCCTGCCTCTTCCTAGGGATCCAGAGAGCATGGAAAGTGCGCAGCTGATGCTCATTTGGGGATGCTCAGAGCTTGTCCCAGTTGCTCTGTGGTTTGGAAAACTTGAGGAAAAGGCTTTAATGAAGCAAAATGTGGGGAAAAAATGTGGGAAATGTCACAAAAACAGTTGACACCAACCATAGGAGGAAAAATGAATCTGGCTAATATCTACCCAAATTTCAAGGCTTCAGTGGTAACTCTGCTGCCTTCCTCTACTGAATGTATTATCTTTATGCCACACATTTAGAACCAATCAGCACACATTTATTTTAATATTTTTTTAATTATGGGATGCCAAGATTTACACGTCAGTATCACGAGCAGAGAAGCATTTTATCTTCGTTAATCCCAATAACGAAGTCTTGTCTTTGTTCTAATATTTTTTCAGTTCAGGACAAAGAATTAAGACACTAAGTGGCCCAGTGTGTATTATCCCTCTGGTGAGCCTCGTTTCAACTAACCTGTTTTTATTCTAAGACTTGTAATTTTTTTCCCATTACATTAACTAAAACTTCCTTATCCCATTTTTCTATAATTCCTAAGCACAAATTTGTGTATTTTCTAACCACATCCACTGTAAATTCCTTGGGATCAGTAACAGTGGACTGTGATTCTATATCAAGTCAGACTACAGCACAAAACAGGTGGTCTTTGGCTGACCTGGGGCAAGGCAGGTAGAAAGAACTGACAAGGCAGGCAGACACAAAGCGCATGAAGTCAGAGGAGAGACAACTGAAAGAGGCTAAAATTGAATTTTAGTTTGCTAAAAATATCAAGGGGAACAGAAAATTGATCTATTGCTGTGTGGAAGGGCCTTGGGTCAGGACCAGCTATGTAATTTGTAAGGCCTTGTGCAAAATAAAATGTAGAGCCCCTTGTTCAAAAAGCTGGGGAAAGTTTTTTTTCTTCTATGGTCTTCTTGTCAATGTGTTTTGATGTCTTTTTTTTTTTTTTTTTGTATTTGCTGCCTAATGTTGTACACCCTTAGACATGGGGATATTTGCAGGTCAAGTGCAGACTCGTGCCTGTGCCCAGGTCCCTGCTGGGGATGCATGGTGTCAGCAGTTACTGTAGAGAGGCAGGGGAGTGGGCTGAGATGGCCAGGAGAGGCAGACAACACTGTGAACAAGGCTCCCGGCCCCCAGTGCATGCTCCATTGTCCCATCAGACTTCACTTACAAAACAGACAGTCAAAGATAAAATTAGTAAGAATTTCATAACAGTAATTGCAGAGCATTAAACCCCTAAATAGTGGCTCCCTTCTGAATGTGGAGCCCTGTGCAACTGCACTGGTTGCACACCCCAAAAGCCTGCCCTGCCCTGGGCTCACACGTAAGACAAATTCAGAGGCTCCTGGGCCACTGGGAAGCCTTATATTCTGCATTCCCAAAAGATAAGCGCTTGGCAGCCTTAAATAAATATGGTAAGAACTGAACTGGAAAGTTTGCCAAGAAAGCAATCACAGTATAAAATGAAGACTTTTCTTGGAGGCTCAAAAGGAAAAGTTTTTTGGTACTTTTTTCATATTATTAGAAATAAGATGAAGTGTTGGATGCACAGGTTTTAACCTCAAACAGCCATTTTAAGCAATGGCAGGCCATACTATGAAGGTATCTCCCTCACCCCTAACCTTTATCAGGGACAATGGACCCATCCGAAGGCTACACAATATTTGATGAGCAATGCCCTCCATCATTTTCAGGAATGACAGCCAAGCAAAGAAAATTAAGCACTAAAAACTCAAAGACATTCTTGTTGGTGCTGGGGTCTTCTCAGACCCCAGGATCAGCCTTGACTGCATTTGTCATGCTCACTCATTCTACCACTACCAGAGCCATTTCAGGTGAAACACCAGCTCTAAAAGGCTGACTCCAGGGAGGTGGCTGGAAGAAACCTTTCCAGGCTACACCTTAGCCTCCTCATACCAGACAGGTCTGTGGGTAAAACTGTGCTAACAGATTTATGGGACTTCTCTTGGGGATGAGACCCTATTTGGTCACTATAATTTACCCAATTTTCATAGTGTGAGGCTTCACTTTACGCACGCCATCAATCACATTCCTAAAAGTCAGGGCAGTTTAGTTTCCAAAACCTGATTTCTATTTTTCTAAATTTATTTTTCATTTATAGTTGACATACAATATTATACTAACTTCAAGTGTACAACATAGTGATTAGACATTTATGTACCTTACAGTGTGATCACCACAATAAGTCTGGTACCCATCTGACACCATATTTAGTTCTTACAACTCTATATTCGAGGGAAGCATGAGGTAAATTCTCTGGGACTTCAGACTCCCCATTCTGGAAATAGCCATGGCTCTCAGAAAAATGCTGAATAACTAGCACAAGTTTGATTTGCATATTAAATTGGAGTTGCCAATGGTTTATCCTCAGAGCGATTCTGCTCATTCTTATGCACATGGTTCTTTGTTTTATATGGAAAGCATTAGTTTTGTTTTGTGGTCAGCATGTTAGTTTCCTGAAATGCAGTCCTTTAGGTTGACACTTCTAATAATTTCATGCTAAATATCGGATGTGGTATATTGTCTTTTCCTAGATTGGGTCCATGGTAAACAGAGACAGAGACAAACCCTATTACCACACACGTGTGACACACTGAAAGCAAAGCAAAAACAGTCACATCGTGGGAAATGTCCTTGTCCTCTCTGTGTGGAGGAGAGGGTGTTTACATCCAGGAAACATATCAGGGCAAAATTACAAACTTGTCAAAATTTCTAAATTCTTTTTCCTTGTAATTTGAGGTTAGTCTTAAATGGTTTGTTTCTTATGGAATATATTAATTCCCTAGAGCTGTAACAGCAAAGTACTACAGACTGGCCACCTTCTCCCTGGGTCTTCCCATGGTCCTCTCTGTCACTGTTCATGTTTAAATTTTCTCTTTTTATAAGGGCACCATCCTCATGGGTTAGGGCCCATTCTAATGAACTCATTTTACCTTAATTACCTCTTTAAAGATCCTATCTCCAAATACAGTCACATTGTGAGGTACTGGGGGTAGGATTTGACATGTGAATTTTAAAGGGATACAACTCAGCCCATACCATGGAAGAAAAGAGAATGTAAAGAAAATATTTTTAGGAAAACTGTCTCTTCTGATTTATTTTTCCTATGTCTAAAATCCAAATATATTGGTAGAGCAAATTTCAATCTGGAAAAAATCTTCTTCTTTCTATAATTTTTACTTTAGAATATTGTTGTTATATGGATAGGATTTATATTAAAATGGGCCTCATTTTCTGCAGCTCACTGAGGGAAATGAAGGGCTCATTATAAAAAAGTCTAGTAACTTTAACATCAGGAGAGTTCACATATTCAACTCATGTAATATGAATTTTCCTAGACTTTCACTTTGAGGAAATGATCTGAAGCTATTAAGGTTCCCATTAGTCAGTGTAGGCTGAGCAAAGCAGAAAATACTGCCTATTTCCAAATACTAAAATATGGGCTGACATATTCTTTGTCCCAAAGATTTGTCCCACGATAAATTTCTGCCGATTCCTAACACAGAAGAGAAGGTTGAGCAGTTGGCATTGGAGCTGGTTGCAGATGAGCCCCTGGTAATGTGCCTTCCTCTCCCCATGCATAGTTTGCATCATTAGCTGCAAGGGAAGGATGAGACCTCAGAGAAAGAGCTTTAGTTTGAGGCACACGTGGTTAATGAGTAAGCTTCTGGAAGTTCGCTGCTATCTGAATTGACGTGAACCTTCTCAACCCCCTAGTCTTTCACAGAATGAAATCTCCACTTTACAAGCCCTGATAAAAGCATGAACTTCCCCCTTTGTAATATAAATAACAGTTATGAATATACAGTCAGTGCCATGAGCAACTGGCTGATTCTACTTCCATCGCTAGGCTGTAAGTCTCAGAACTACAGGACTGATTCATGTTTCATTTACCTTTATGTCTCGTGAAACAAGCCTGGAGATGGGAAAGCAAATTCTGGAAACAAGCAGTGGCAACACAGCTCTGAATCGTTATTGCTCTTGCTAAGTAACAACAGTTTCAGATTCCAGTAAATGACTTTCTAACAATCCCTAATTAGAGAAACTAGAATTGACATTCTTCTTCTACATGGACCAAACCAAATCTGGGACAGTAAATAAGTACTTAAAAATATTTATATGCATAATAATACATAAAAACTGCATGTACTTAGAAATGCGTATATAATTAAAATTCTAAAAATACCTCACATCTTATTCTCTCTCTGAATTCTTATGGCAGTTTCAACATACCTTTATATTGAAGAAGTATTCATTGCTCACTCTCATGTATCATCATTATCATAATGTAAGATAATAAAAAGATCCATTAACCTTACACATGACTGAGCCCCTGCAACATGCACAGAAATAATTATGGCATCTAATCTGGCAATCTAACTGGTGATAAAATCTCCTCTCCAGTATCTCCAACAGGGAAATATAGCTAAAGTTAAAGACCTCATTATCTCTTGCAAAGTATATTTCATCTCTCATCTGAATCTCAAATCCACCTATTCTACTGGGCATCTCAACTTGGAGGCCTAGCAAATCTAGTCCCTGCCTGTTTTTGTAAATAAAGTTTTATTTTAGTGCAACCACATTCATTCATTTACATATCTGTTCCATGACTGCCTTCATGCTACCATGGCAGAATTAGGTAACTGTCACAGAAGCCATATATATTTATCATCTAGCTCTTCACAGAAAAAGTATGAATGTTCTGTCTACCACTTATTCCCTTGAGCTTCCATTCCCTTATCCATCAAATGGAGATAATAATGATCATAATTACCTCACACTGATATTGAAGTATTAAAGGTGGTATTGCTCATAAATCACTTAGCAGGTAGCTGGGACACAATGAGGACTCACACGCGTCAATTCTTAGTATTAATCTTATTATCCCTCCTGTGTCTACCTCACAAGCCCCTAGACTACATGCCTTAAAGAATATTCTCTGACTTGCCTTCCCTCGTCGCACCCCATCCTCAGTCCTCCACTGTGCTCCCTCCATAACCTGGGGTTACCTTTACTTTAGCTCCTACTTCATCACACCATCTTCTGCCTCCCCTCAGAAGACAGAACATCTCAAGGGCAAGTGTTATATCTCCTTCATTTTTCAACCCACAGAGCCAGCGTCTTGTCACTGATGGCTTTCAGTGCATGGGAGCTTCTCATGGGAGGTTACAGAGTGTCTGAGACCAGCTTTAGCAGGGAAAAGGATGAGTAGCCATGGACAGGGAGGTTGCCAGGGCACTGGCATTTTTCAGCTTGGTGGATATTACTCTTTCAAGTGACTTTCAAATCAGTAGTTGGAAGTTATATTTTGGCTGCTGAACACTGAACAACATGAGAGCTCATAAAGCGAGTGCCCACAGAGGACTCTGGATCCAAATAAGTGGGATGCAGCCAAGCCCCAAATCATACCAACAGCATCTGACTTTGATTCTAACCCCTTTGTGGGGTTTCACATCCATTCTTTCCCAAGGCATCCTAACTAGGCAGAAAAGTGTTGAGTGCTGATTTATTTATTTAAAAAAATCTTGTCACCTGAGAAGTACTCTCACCACAATCCACATGAAAATGTGAAGAATTCCCTGTTTGTTGGTTTGTTTGTGTTTGTTTTGGAACTGCCAATTTTTCTACCTTTCCAAAAATAACAAAGATAAAAGTGGGGCCCATTTCCCATTTTCCTATCTAGAATTCCAGAACATCTTCTCACTGTTTTGGCCACTTTGCTCTTTCTAGAAAGATCACTATCTCTAGGATTGAGAATCTGCTATTAAACCTCAAAGAACCATTTGCAATTTTAAAGCTCAGTTCCTCCATAGAGAAGGTTATTCTCCTCTCTCTGTTATGTCTTATCAGGATGCTCTGAAGTTAATTATCATTCAGAAAATCCTCTCAAGGGGCTGAACTTTAAAATAAGCATAGCCTCCAAATGTTCCAGTGGAAATTTTCCAGTCTACTCAGAATCATTCGCAAAAAGTTTTGCTTTTATATCCAAACAATTGCAATGGCCCTGTCTCCCGATTACTCAGTATTATTTGGCAATAACTGATGTAACTATTAGCACAACAGCTTGAGCAACACTCAACTTGGTCCTATCAGTTTTCAGTTGGTTCTCGAAACCTAGCTTTTCCTCATTCTTTGCTTCCACTCATCTTCCTTAAATCATGTCCAGAAGGACCGTCTTCCACCTTTTCCTTGATTCCAGAGGCATTGGTGATACAATACTTAACTCAAGTTAGGCATCTGTTGCCTTTCACTTTCTGTAAAGGGAGAATGGAACCACTGTTTATTCAAAAAGCTTTTACCATTACTATGATATTTTTGATGACCTTACAAAAACACACCAAATTAGAAATTTCAAATGGCTCTTCTCTTTTAGTCATGCAAAGACAGATTAAGTGACTTATTACATTTGCGTTCTAATACACTGTTTTATTACATATGATAAATCCTAGGAAAAGGAAAACCTGTCAAAGATTTCTCACTCAGCTCTCATTACCTCATAGTTTATGTTTTATTTTTATGTTGGATTTGATATCTTCATTTATGATGATTTGCTGTGTTACAGGACATTACACTTAATAGAAGTAATTTTCAAAAAAGCAAAGATATAAGTAACTTAAGGTAAATATAAGTTTATTTACACTCAAGTTCTAATTATTGGGAGAGGTAAAAACCTAGGCACAACTCATGCACACACATACACACATTTTCCTTAACTAGGTTCACAGAATATTAAATATTTTCCAACATATAACTTGTGCCTCCATCTCACATATAAATATAATGTATTAATACTTTATGGTCAATCTCTGTCTTGCCCACACCCCAACCTTATACCTTTCCATGAGCTTGAACTAACTCCTTTTCAATTATATATACAAACATCGTTTAAACTCCACTAAGTTCCTTTTAAGTTCATCACTCATCTCTAAATTGACCCATTTATACTGTGCTTTCTAATGATGCAGTTGGTATTCTGAAAATTATATTTTCAGATGGCTTCCTGTGAAGTTCCAAACCATATGGGTTCTAGGTTGAAACTTTCCCGCTTTCCTGGAAGGCAGGAAAATAGAAGAAAAGTCTGTTCCTTCCCGTTTGCCTACTTTTCCTGTCAGCATCACTCCAGTCTCACTCCAGTAATGGTCCTTTACTAAGCAGTAGCAGTCAGTGCTAATCCCTGATAATTTTGGTCCTGCATGAAACAAAATCATGGTGTCCCTTCATACTGGAGGATGATGGCCCAGTAAGTGCCTGGACCCAGACTCTGTGATGTTCAATCTCTGATCTCCTGAGGTACCAAGAGTAGCCAAGCAATGCCTCCGCTCCAGAGTCTTTCTGTACAAAGTTCTTTCGCTAAGCTCCTGTGCTATTAGCTGCAGCTGCATGGTGCCCACTTCTCAAAGGCCTGAGTCTTAATTCTCTGGGGCATTGTTTCTACATTTCCAGATTCGGGAAGCCCTAACCTCTTCTCTTCATGTCTCAAGCCTTAGGGGTGTATTTCTGTTGTACCTTAGCATTCTATGTTGATCTTTCCATTCTCTAACATCTCTTGATCCAATTCAATGTACTAAATGCTTTCTGTTGCTGAATTTAGGATGATTTCTCTGTTTCTAATTGGACCCTGAGTCTGGTACTCTATTGATACCAAGCATAATCCCAGTAAACAAAACCTCAAATAAGATTCGTGGATTGGTTTAGTTGTATCCTTGGCCTTGAACAATGTTCTGAGCTCCTGTCCAATGGGAAATAAGAAATCAATAATTCTCAGTATGCTATGCATCATGATTCATTAAATTATCATCTGTGGTTGATTGCAAATAAGCATCTAAAGACACTTGTGGAACCAAGTGTCTGCTCTTGATGCGTATGGGGTAGGTTATCTTCTTGTACTGGACAGCATCCAGAAAGAAAGTGATATACTCATGGCTTAAAATCTTAGCTCAGTTGACAGACAAAGAACAAGAGATCTTTAATATACCCCTAAAAGATCTCTTATTTCACTGAAAAGCACACTCAAAATTCAATCGTGTGAGTTTCAGAATTAAAAACTAAGTTGAATTCACAAACTCTCAGGGCTTGACAGGCCAAAACTTAGAAGAAGAGAGAAGTACTATTGCATGCCTAGAAGCCATCTTATTTTTTGCTTTTAATAAGTTTTGTCACACAACTTCAGAGTAAGTAAAAGTATGCAACATTATAATGCCATTGTACTTTCCAGAAAGGTAGTGTTATCTTGGAGTATCTGCATAGAAGTTATAGAAGATGCAACATATATAAATACAATTATGCAGATTGTTAATTAAATGAGAAGAGACTCTCCTAGCAAAACTAAGAAGCAAATAATCTGTCTATTTCACTTGACCTGAGACAACAAGGTGGGGAATTTGTGAGAGATGCTGATAGTCCTTTGAATAGTGGGAAGGGAGGGTTGGCATACTGTAGCTTATGGCCCCTGTATGTAGTTTTTATTTGAGTTTTCTTTTCTGTTTAGGTCTCCTCACTGCTGTTGGTTCGTCGATTCAGATAACTATGGCCCAGTAGCCATGTCCTGGCCCTCTGACCACAGCAGACTATTAATACCTGATTCAAGTAGACAGATTTCTAAAATGAGCTGATTTTATATTCCTGCAAATCACCATGTTGGTGGGTCTTGGCAATGCACCTCATACTTAGTAAAACAACATTTCATCACCTCCAGCCTTCAGATCTTAATCCCACTCCACTCCTCAATGAAAGACCTTCTCCACACTTGGATTAACTAGCTCAGGCAAGTTTATAGATCATCTGATTTAGAGGTTAACACTTATAATGATATTCACGGACCAATGTGTCTTTGTTCCAATCTTTCCTACCAAAGTCAAGAGGAGGCATGAGATGGCCAAATGAAATCAAGCATATTGTAAACTGTAAAGCACAACACTACTACCTTCAGAAATAAGGTAGGTGCCATCAGATACTCATTCAGATTATGGGGTTTTCCTTATTTCAAAGTCATTCGGTGACAGGAACCACATTTGGAATATAATGGAGAGAATGTAGGCCTGGTCCTGCCCTTAGAGAATGGAAATATAAAAGGGGAAAGAGACATTATCAAATAACTACAGAAACAGCATTGCTTTCTAGATTGTGACAAGTGCTATGATGGATAAGCAGAGGTGAGATACAGCAGATAAATGGTCTGGTCTTGCTTTGCATGATTGATGTGGGTTGTTTTATGCCAGTTGGCTCAGAGACAAACATTTTTAAGAAACATAACAACTGCAGGGAAGTAAAATGGCCTAAAGACCATTGAATTGCAATTCACATGACCTAAGCCTGCCATGCAAATTCTGGCAACTGTTTCCTAATTTATCCTGCCAATTACTGCCTGTTATGAATTGAATGTGTCCCCCCCGAATTCATATATTGAAACCTTATCCCCCAATACAATGGTGTTAGAAATTTGGGTCTTTGGGAGGTAACTAGGGTTAGCTGAGGTCATGAGAGTAGAGACTTCATAAATGGAATTAGTGTCCTTGTTATGGTCATGGAAGAACTCACTTCCTCTCTCTCAGCTCTCTGCCATATGAGGTTACAACCTGAAAGGAGCCCTCACCAGAGCTCAATGATGCCGGCACCCTGACCTTGGACTTCGAGCCTATAGAACTGTGAGAAATAAATTTCTGCTGCTTATAAATCACCCAATCTGCAGTGAATTGTTACAGCGGTTCCAAATGGCTAAAAAAGAAGTTCACTAACTGAGCATCTTCTAAGGAAGCCATGTAGCCCTTCACTGTTCTCCAACCAGTTCTACCTTCCCCATCTGTTTCAGGAGAGCAGTGTGTCCATGCCTGCATCTGGCTGGCACCATCCCTCACCAACCATGTACTAAGCGGAGATCACGGCAGTAATGAGCTACACAAACTAACCAAGAAGTTGAGTTCTGAGCCCAGACCTTGCACAGGCTGTACCGAGAATCTTGGAGTAAGCAGTTGTTACCTCTGCACATCACTTAGCAAGAGACAAAAAATGTCATCTGTGCATGACACACCCAGAGGTCAAGATACAGAGACGTACGTGTGTGTGTGTGTGTGTGTGTGTGTGTGTGTGTGTGTGTGTGTGTAATTATATGGCTTGTGGGATTCCAAAGCCCCCCATGACCATTCTGAGAATCCTTAGGGGACTGCTGTCTTTATGGCCTCCTCTGACTTCAGGGGTACTGATTCCTCATTTAGGGTTCATCACACTGACCTAGATTCAAAATTCAGTCCCTTCCTTGATTTCTCATCAACCTCCCACCCACATTCCCAACTCACATGAAACATGAATGACTTCATAGAGTGGGTGTCACTTCACACATTACACAGCAAAAAAAAAAAATGGCCTCCAAAGAAATTTTTGGCAACATCAGACCCAGCCCCAAATCCATTCTTACCTCCAATCTCTTTTTTTTTACCTTTTGTTAGGTTTCCCCCAACCTAGAGCCACCGAGATTTCTCTGTATCAAAGCAGACACTTGGACATTATTTCTGAGGTCCTTGGGACCCACACTTCACACCAAACACTTAATTTTCCACGTTCGTATTTTCCCCCATATGGAATCCTAGTGCCTGTTGTTAGGATAAAAACATGTTCCCCTATATTTTTCACCAGTACTGCTACAGAGAGGAGATTAGCAACTGCATTACAACTGCTGTGATTATTCCAAACTGAATTTGCCACCTTGCACCATACCTGAAGCAAGAACTCACCACAGGAGAGTCACAACATGTTCCTAGTTGTGCTATTGCCGCATCACGTGCCAGCAGGGACCTGATCTTGGTCCAAGGTGAATCACAACTCCAGTCACATACATCACTGGCAGTACCCTTTCCTTTCAAACAGCTACCGGCACCATTTGTGGTAAATGGCCCCACAGTGCAGTAACTGGCTGCTTTCTTCAAACACTAAAAGACAATAGGGATGTGCACAAACAAGCCATGCACAGAGATTTTCTAGAGCAGAGTCAAATAAGTAGAAAGCCATATTCAAACCATTGACATCAGCAATTAGGACATTCAAATATCTAGTTTTGAAGTCAGACAGATCTAGGTTCAATTTTCAATTATTCACTTACTTCCTAAGTATTCTTATAGTAAATGGCTTAAATTCTTCCTGCTTGTTTATAGAATGAGGCTAATGCGTCTCATCCCACAGGTACAAAATTAGACAATGGATTTAGCAAGTGTTCAATAAATGGCAGTTGCCACAAAGAGTCATGTGGAAAATGAACCAGTGCATACACCTCTTGTGCAACGTTACTCACAGTGAAGCAACTTTAAAATCCACACCCAAAAGCCTATCATCCAAATAAACTAAATCTCTTTCTTGCTTTTTTCTTTGAAACACTTTGAAGTAGAACAGAGCAAATTCATTTCTGATTCTCAGCGTGTTATATGAGGCCAATGACATTTTTTCCTTCCTATTTTACTTAGAAATAACATCTTCTTCTTATTGGACTCTTTATCAAAGTCTTACAGATAATAAGATGGAATTTGAATCTGAGAACAATAGTAGGTGTTTAATAAATACATGCTAATTGATTGACTGATTGTTTCAATCTGTGTCTATCACCGTCCCTACTAATGGAGATGCTGTTAGAATTTACCAGAGCAGCTATTTGCTTGAGAGTAAAGCCCACTCTTCCCTAATTCAAAGGCTGAAACTTTTTAAACTTTAATGACAGTATGAAAGGTTAGCTCAGGTCTCTCCTCAGCTTCTATGGCACTATGAGTTGTAGAGAGTGTCTAAGGTGAGATGCAATAAACTTATCATCCATCTGCAATCTGATGGTAGTTTGCCATACACATTTGTTGGTGAGAAACAACAATTATGTTTCTGAATAGTTTTATTATTAAAAAGAGTCAGAAAAAAAATTTGCAACCATTACTAGCTCCTACATAAAAGGCAACATGTTGCTTTATGCTATGACACCTCATGATGCCACCTCACAAAGTCTGTCCTTCAGTTTCACTGGATTTAATACAACTTCTTCTTGGGGTTCCGCTGGAGGCATGCATGTTATGGCTGGATATCACTAACTTATGTTGCTATATTTATAAAACTGCTGACCTAATGAGATGATATATTTACTTGTTAAAACAATAAACACAGCTGCAAAATGAATTATAAAACAAAACAGAAGAGATGCATATTTCTCTACCCAAAGTGCCGGCTTTAATTGAAAAATAAATAATCCATATTCCTCCCATCATCTATTCCTCTATCGTGTGTACCTTTGGTATTCAAGAACAGTTATCATTACTTACACTAATTACAGAGTAACAAAACTCATATAGAAATTGATTGGCCCTATGATACAATTTTGACAACACAGCATGTTGTGGCTCTTCCAATATATTCAAATCTAGTGACTATACAAAACGATATCTACTTATTAAGAGTTTTTGCTTTATCATGACAATATTATCAAGATTTCTCTATATTGGGGTCCTCCAGGCAATGATGGAAATGATATATCATATAATAAGATAAAACAATCTAATCTATGCTCCAAGTGGTGATTCCTAGGTGTGGGTGAGTAAAGAAGGAGGGACTGTATCATGTAAATTATACCACAAGACTAATATTTCCTGTTAATATTATTCAGAGATGAAGGTTGAAATAACCATCATATGTTGGAACCATTTCAACATAATTATACAAATTTATTTTCCCCAACACAAGTTATAATAATCCTAAAATGATACAGCAATATGTCACTACAGGAAAAAGCCATAATAATTTCATTTATGTTTTACCAAATATTTTAATTTTACTCCTTCTCTGCTATGAAGTCTTCAGTTTTTAGAAAATCTCCTGGACCGTACAAGTATCAGGTCAAAAAATGTTTTTAAAATATTTGCAGAGAGGCAGAGAATATAATTTTCCATTTAAATTAAGTCTTTATTGGCAAAATTTATTTTTTAAGATTTACATAATTAATTTCCAGCCACTAAAAAACTAAAGAAAATAGAATATAAAATAATCAAAAAGAAAATAAAACATCATCTTCCTTACAGGCCTCAGTATAGAACATCATACTGGTTTACTTAAGTTCAAATTCAGTCAAAAGATGTGGCACTTTTCAGCCACCAGTCAAACATCAGGGGTGAACCATAATGAGCCTAACTCCACTTCCATGACATTTGACCACTGACAAATTTTAACCCTAACCACACCTTCTTGCCCTTTTGTTCCATGTCTGGGCAAGCTGATACAAAAGCCTGGGGGCTTCCTCCTTAGGCACTGGTAGTTCATTCAAACCACACAAGACCCTGCCTGCATAGGGGAACTCTCACCCTGGTCCAACCCTAACCACAATTGCAACCTCTGGTGAGAATGTAAAAGGTACAATGGTTTTGAAAAACAATTTTACAGTTTCTTAAAAAGGTATGGACATGAATGTTTGTAGCAGCCTTCTTCATAACAACCAAAAATGAACAAAAATTTCCATTGAGAGGTGAGTGGATAAAAAAACTATGGTTTATTTATACAATGGAATACTGAAAGTAGACCTTCTGACTCCAGAGGGCAAAGAGTTCAATAAATCGATTTAGTCACTTATTTTCTGTAAGCAGCTATTTTTCTGGCTGTGCCACTCTGAGGTCCCTTTCTCTAACAACAAAGAAGGCCCAGCTGAATTTGGTCAGGGTGTGGTGGGAAGGGTGGAGGATGCTGGTGTGGAACCAAAAGCCCTGTGTCTCATTCCTCTCTGCCACTTATAAACTCTGTGATTGGGGTATTTACTTACCTTTGCTAAGCCTCAGATGGCTCAATAAAAAAATGGGGTTTGGGGATTACAACTCCTCCCTCCCAGAATTATCATAATGACTGAGATACCACCCCTGAATGTGCCTAGCACATGGCCTGCACATAACGGGTGCTCAGTAAATACTTTGACTCAGAGTACAAAGGACTGCCCTGTATGTCATGTCCTACTGAAGCTTTAGTGACTGGGACAATTTATACTCACAACTCTCCATCTGCTTATATTATTTTGTAGTTTCTTAGCAAAGTTAGTGCTTTTTAGGGTCTTCCTCTTCCCTGTAATTATTTGGGTGATTAGAAAACGTATACTTATTACTGAGAAATTTTGTTTTTACAACCTAATTTACCTATCAGATGAGTTGAAAGACAGTTGGACATCTCCATTAATACAAATACCAGCTCCCTTGCAAACAGGAAACCTTTCCTTAGAACTGGGAAGATGCATGGGCTCCTGAGGAGGGTTTGGGGGAATTCTCTGTGGTTGGCTGGTGACTCGTGGGTGAGATAAGCTGAGTCTTACAAACAAGACAATGAGCTCCAAATGAGAATTTCCCAAATCTATCCATCCACAGCAATTATCCAGAGGCTCTGATTCATAGCTACTATGGTTAAGAAGTTCAGCATTTTACTGGTTTGGGGTTAATGTCTAGGTAATATCTTTTCTCCCTGTTGTTTTGGGCAGTCATCTGTGTGAACACTGGATGTAGCTCTTTCAGTTAATTTGAATCAGGTGAGACTAGGCAATAGGTGCAAACCGGCTGTGTGAAGAACTCATGGATGCAGGTCCTGTGGGGTGCACACAGCTTACATGCCACACTCTACAACTCCGATGACACCTGTTACTCATCACACTTGTTTGGTTTATAGTGTCTGGACGTTGCCTATTGCCTCAGAAAATGTCTTAAGACAGAGGTGTACTTTCCTTCATGATGATAAAAGAAATATAACCTCTACATATTAAGCACACTTCTCATTAAAAAGCAGTTTAGTACTTAAAGTAGGTATGACATTGTTCTTTTTTCATAAGCATGGCTATTTTAAACCACAGCCAATAGCTCTCTCTCACATCACTGTTATATAGTCATCCAAAGTAAAGCTTTTCTCTTCACCTGAACAAAAACAAATACTTTTTAATATTTAGTTGACAACTAAGTGACATTAAAAACTAACTGTAACCAGTTACCTTTGGCTGATGAATTACTAGCCTAGGTCTTCCTGGAGGCTGAATTTCCAATGAGAGAGGAGTGGGGAGGGAGGGAGACGAACTAGAACTGTTCTCTGCACTGTGCAGCCAGGCTAAGTAAAGAAAAGGGTCTCACTGCACCCACCCAGAGATAGCTTTAGGCGGGCTTAGGCGGAGACTGTGCCCTAAACTAGTAGGTCCCTTAGGGCCATTTAGTTCCAAGGGAGGACAAAGAACCTAAACAACACAAATTCATGATGCTAAAGGCATTTGGTGCTTAATTTGATTCATTAATTTTGCATTCATTCATTCATCAAATTTGAATGACTACTGTGTCCCATGCACTGCTCCCAATGTTGAGATGAAGAAGCAAGCAAAACAAATTGTTCTCATAAAGCAAGCATACCAGTAGGGGAGACAGGAAATGAACACCAGGTAAACAAAATCTGAAATCCAATGCAACTAAAATTACCTACTTCTGTCCATCTTGCCCTCCTCTAGACAAAAAAAGCTGTTTCTTGGGAAGGAAGGGGTGGTGACCAGATTACTTTTTTCTTCTCACTCTGCTTTTTCTCTCATCTTTTTCTTTATTCCTTCCTTCCTTCCTTCCTTCCTTCCTTCCTTCCTTCCTTCCTTCCTTCCTTCCTTCTTT
>CM053506.1:11736870-11785567 GCA_028627145.1 Eidolon dupreanum | reverse complement strand
CCCCCTTCCTTCCCCTCCTCCCTCCCTTCCACACCGCCCTCCCCCCCACACACACAAGAAAAACAATCCTGGGATGATTTTTCTCTGGTGTGTAACCTCCATAAGTAGAAATAACAGGGCTTTATCAAGGGAGCCGGCCAAGTTTCTGCTCTGATTATCTTCATGCTCCTTTCTCTTACCTTGAGTAGCATAGTCTACAAGCTACCTTATTTTCTCTCCCTTCTTTCTCTCACACACACCTCAGTTTTGAGAAATGTATTAATAAATGTAACATGGAAGAAAACTATGAGATGAAAATTGGGGTGTGCTGAAACCCCTGCTTCCTCCTTTGCTTTGTGCACTGGCATACTGGGGTCTAAAGTATGTGTATCGTTAGTATGTATTATTAGTATGCTAAGGCTGACAGAAAAAAAAAACTGTTCCTTCTGAATTGAGGAATAAGTAATAGACTGTCTTGGGGAAATGAAACAAAAATTTGTAGGAAGTAGTTGAACTTGGGGACCTGAGATTTGGGGAATTATTTATAAAAGCTGGGTTTTGTGTAATAAATACTCCAAATGATTTGAGAGGATTATGAGAATTAAATTGATAAGACATGAGAAATACTACATTTAGGGTCTGGGACCCGAAAAACACTCAATAAAGGCTAAGTATTATTAAGGAAAGGTCCATTCTTCTTGTATGGGAAGCACAGTAAACCCTGCAAAGGTAGGGTGAGGTGGAGATATAAATTCTTGAGAAGAGATCGTAATTTCAACAGAAAATTTGCAGAGATGAACATCTTATACAATCTCCATATCAATTTTTGAAGAATCAAAATTGGTGGCCCAGATGACACCATGTACAGTTAAAAGAAATGTGAATATGATGAGGATTTCACTACTTCCTGTCTGGTGTATCTTGCAACAACTCTGATCAAAAGAGTGCTTTCTCACAGAGAGGGCCAATAATCCTTTTGGCCTTTCCTAAAAATTTTGGCTTTGCACTCTTCAGGTCATCTTAGAGAAATGGTATCATCTTTATTAGTGTCAGGCTTGTTGACATGCAGAGTAAGCAGCAATGAGAGGCACAGCTCAGTCCTTCAAGTTTCTAGATCTTCAGTTTCTCTCTTCCCTTAGGACCACATCCCAGCTATGCCACAACCAAAGAAAAAAGTTCATTCTTTCAGCTGAAAAAAAATGCTGTTAGATTTACTCACTTGCATTACCACCTTTTCCTTTCTAGTTTCAGATGTTAGCAAAACTGAAATAACCCTCGCTCCTTTTATTGCCATCTCTGTTCCTCCTGGGATTCCTGAATCTGGTACCTTCCTGTCGCCCGAGACCCAGTGCTGGGGAGCACCTCTCAGGTCTGCTCCCACTGCATCCCTACAACTACAAGCAGTGCCCTTTCTCTTCTGGTCACTATTCAACTATCATGTGCCTTATTCCTTTGGATTTTCAATCAAGAGAGTATTGCCTCGAATTCTGAAGTAGGGGGTGATTTCGGGCAATACAAGGATATAGTAAAAACAAAAAGTAAAGCAAATGTTGAGTATATCATTGGTGTCATATTTAATCTGGTGCTTTATAATTCACTCAACAACTCTATTATCCCCATTCATAAATAGTAAACACTGAGGCTGGAAGGGATGAAACAACTTACTCAAGGTTAATAGTTAAGAAATTAGTGGAGCAAGGATTTAAACCCAGGGTGCTTGAGTCCAAAGTCTGAGCTGTTAGCCACTAAACTAGCACATCTTCCTCCCACGTAACCTTTGAATCATCTGATTTTAAAGAAATAAACATGGAGTTGTCTCCTTACCCTTGAGCTCAACAATCTGGAACAACTAAATCAATCTGGGTTACTATCAGCACAAGCTGGTAAATCAACAACATTTCTTAAAATAAACTCAATATAACCTTAATTTAAATGCACTAATGACATGGAGAAGTAAGACCCTAGCAAACTGACCCTCCTAACAATAATAACCGTAAACTCTGGGGAAAATACAATAGGCAATTACTCAAGAACTCCAGAGAGTGAATAAAGTTAGGAAGATTTTGGAGAGGAGCCAAAACTTGGAAGAGATGGCACATACTAAATGAATAGCCCTTCAACAGAACTTTGCTATGAGGCTAACTGTAGTTATGGCATGGTGTAGAGGGACTAAACCTCTTTGGGAAAGTCTGCCATCTTGCTTGCCAAGAAAAAAGCACAGGAAACTGCCTGAAACAATTAGTCACCAGAAAGCGGAGGTGAATCCTAAAAAACTGAAAGCCAAATGATGCAAAAGCCAAATATGATGTACAGACTCTGCTAACTTCTTTGGCTGTCTATTAAGTTACATGTGCACAGTATAGACTAAAAACAGTCTGAACTAGAATCTAGGCTGTTACCCACTATTCACTTTACCCAAAAGAGTTTTCAGTTTGAGTCTAATTAAGCTAATTGCCTACTTAAGTAAAAACATTAATAGTCTACAGAAAATTAACAAAGTCCAGAGTCAAAAAAAAAAACATATTATTTACAGGATTCAAACTAAAATACCATACAAAGAGAAAGGAAAATGTTACCCATTCTCAAGGGAGAAGATAATTAAGAGTCCGATGCCAAGATATCCCAGTAGTTGGAATAAGCAGCAAGGATTTCAAAAACAGCTATAATAATGATGGTCAATGGGGTAAAGCAAAATATTCTCATATGAATGAAAAACTAGAAAATTCTGGCATGGAAGTAGAAAATATACAAAAGAAATAAATGTTAAATTAGAACTGAAAAAAATTAAAGGGCTTAGAAAATGGTCAGTGAATTTGAAACTATATTAGTAGAAAATATCCAGTCTGAAGAAAAGAAAAAAAAAACATTTGAAAAACTAACTGTGACTCAGAGAAGTGTCAAACAACATCAGAAGTTCTTAACATAACTGTTACTGAAATTGGTGAAGGAGAGGAAATAAAATCAGTAAAAACAATACCTAAAAAAAATAATGGCTGAGAATTATGTAAATTTATAAATCCAACAAACTAAACAAATTACAAACAGGATAAATATGAAAACCACATCTAGGAAAATCATATTCAAACTGTTGACAATCAAAATTAATAAGAAATTCTTGGATACAGTAATAAAAGACATGACATAAGGAGAAAAGCAAATCAGATATCATGGAAACCACAGAACACTGGAAGTACATTTTTAATGTCCTGAATGAGAAAAAAATAAAAGGTCAATTTAGAATTCTATATACAGCAAAAATAGTCATCAAAGAATGAAGTTGAATAAAAATTGTTTTAAATAAATAAAATAAGCAAATGTGTTTTCAGTAGACATATAAGAAATATTAAAGGAATGTCAAGCTAAAGAAAAATGAAACTAGAGTAACACTCAGCTCTTCAGGAAGGAATAAAGAATATTTAAAATGATAAATATCTATGTTTATATGATTATATTTCCTCTTAATTTCTTTAAAATGCATGTGACTGTTTTAAGCAAAATTATAATATTTTCTTATGAGTTTATACTCTATATGAATACAATACCTTTGACAATTATAAAACAAAGGGTGACGAGGAGTGTGTTAAGTGGATGTGGCAAAATTTTTATAATTTCTGGACAATATTAAAGTATTAATTCTAAGTAGGCTTTTAAAGGTCATGGCAGCATTTTTATCCCTAAGAAATCACTAAAAGTACAAAAAGTATCGTTAAAAAACCAACAGCTAAATTAAGATGGAATTTTAAAAAATATCTAAATAAGCCAAAAAAGTCAGAAGGCGTTGGGATCTTCAAAGAAAACAAATAAAATTACAGACTTAACACCAAAAGCATAAGAGACCAGTGAATACCAGCTTAGGGAGTCTGAGCTTTATCCTGCACGAGTCAAAGAACTACTAAAGAAATTTTTTTAAAAAAAAGGCACAATTATATGTGCACTTTAGGAAAATCACATTAAAATTGTGGAATATGGATTGGAAATTAGTAAGGCTGGAGGCAGGAGACTAGCTAGCAAGCTAGTACATTAATTCTGACAAGAAAAATAAGGGGTGGAGATAGCTTAAGCAGTGAACAGAGAAGGAGTTGTCTGACAATGGGGGTGGGGGTCATTAGAATCTAAAATTGATATAATTTCATGAGCAATTAGATGAAGTAGATGAAAAAGAGAGTGAGACTGGAAAGAAAGTCTCTGGCATAGACGACCAATGAGAAAGTGATATTATTCACTGAGATGTCAAATATAAAAGAAGAAGTAATTTTGAGAGAAATGTAGAGGGGTTCAGTGGGATATCTGAAGGTGTAGCAGCAATTGGAAATGCCAAGTAGAGTTTCCTTTTAGCACCAAAACCAGCCATTGCTTCCTGGACATATAATTCAAATCAAGAATGAGAAATACGAGGAGCCTGCCAGGTAAAGCGAGATGAAGAAAGGGTCACAGAAAGACAAATTAGGAGGAGGAGAAAGATGAGGACTGAGTGGAGGAGGTAGGGAAGGCATAAGTGACAAATGAAGCAATTAAACTTTTCACTAGCCTCTCTCTGAACTGTCAGGTCGTCAAGTTTTGAGAGTTATTTGTAAGTGCTCTGTTCTTTGGAGGCAGAATGAGTTATTAACCTTCTCTAATTGGAATCTGATTTTCTCTAAATTCTGTATTTCAGGCTAACAGGGTTTTACAGAAGAAAGTAATAAGTTTAAGATGACTGTTTTAATGCTACCTACATATGTCACTTCTTTAAAATCCAAGTACTATTCTCACTCCTTTTCCATCTCCATCCTATCTAAACCCCATAGTCCCAGGGCAAAGTCTGGTTTTTTGACCCCTGAAGTTGCCTGTAAAGGCTTTGTAAGCAAACAAAGGTGTGATGGACTGAATGCCAAGTCTCCCTAAAAGTCACATGCTGAAGCCCTGAGGAAAAATGCCATTGTATTTGGAGGTAGAGCCTTTGGGAGTTAATTAGTGTTGGATAAGGCCATACAGGTAGGGCTCTCAGGATGGGATCCATGCTCTCATAAAAAGAGACACAAGAGTTTGCTTTCTCTGTCCTCACATGTGCACACTAAGAGATCATGTGAGCACACAGTGAGATGACAGTCACCTACAAGCCAAGAGAACAGGTCCCAGAATGAAAAGATCTTGCTGGCACCTTGACCTTGGATTTCCCAGCCTCCAGAACTGTGAGAAATAAATTTCTGTTGTTTAAGCTACCAAGTCTATGGTATTATGTCATGGAAACCCAAACAGACTAAGACAATGGGCACCAGAGATGCCAAGAAAGCCGCACAGAGGACCTGTGTCAACATCTGATGCATGTCCATCATCAGCATCATGCCCAACGAAAATTCATTTGCCTTCATCAGATGTCTTATCCTGGTCTTACACCTGCATTGAACTTATCCTGAGCTAAGGTGTTAACAGGGAGGCCAAGAGACATGTCAGAGCACAAAGATCTTGTCGGGAAATAAACACATCCTCATGAGAGACCAGCTTCTCTTATGGCCAAAGAGAATGGTGGAACAAGGCTCAGAAAACAAAATTTGAGAAAGAAGAGAAAAAGGGAGTCAGATTCCCCAGTCCTTAGTCACATATGTGTACTGTCAACCCCCTTATGGATTTCCCAGAAAGTCTGCAGGGCACCCACAGCACTTAGGTAGGTATGTCACTACCGAATGGGTTGTGATTAAAATGTCCACCTTAAGGCAGAAGATCTCTCCAAGGTACACAAGTCCCATCTACTAGATCTGCATGTGTCCCATTGACTTGCATGTCAAGGAGTGATGTGGAGAACGCTACATTGTCAGTGAGCTGTAAAATTACCAAAACAGATAAGGGATATGAAGATATAGATCATGGGACCATGAAACTTATCTATTTATTCATTTATTTTTAATACTCAACTTTATTCCATAAAGAACTGTCATCTTTATGACATACAGTCTTGAGAGATGGGCTACAGTTCGATTTTAGTTTTCTTTTAGGCAATGAAAGAGAGACACTTGTTAGGTGACAAGTCACCATGGTATGGACCATGCTTTCTTCTCACACTGCATTTAAATCCAAACAGCTGTGTCATTAACAGTAGTCAAATAAGAAGGAATACCTTAAAGATATCCTGATATGACATGCCAATGCAGAAGCATGAGGAAAGAGACATAGAAGCATACAGCAATGAGCTGGCCATAGTTACATGAAATTGAGTTGTTTGACGCTATTGAGTCTATCTGGCACAATTATATATGCCAATTAAGAATCTAAGCATCAATATCAGATATAACCACAGACCCTAAAAAAATTTTCTGATAACAGAAAAGGATAGTCACATGAAAACAATATGGAAAGAATGTGTGAACACACACCTCCATACACCCTCAACAGCATCAACCTCAAACACAAAGACTCACCAATGCATTACAAACATGTGTCACAGCAAGAATCCTCTCAAGTCTGGAGTATAGAAAGCTAGGAACAAATACATTAGTCATAGTACAATCAGTCAAAGCCGGCCATTCGATATTAGTGACATGGTAGGCATTCCTTAAATCTTAAGTGTACATGATGTAATTTAAAATGTTGGTTTTCCCCATTTGTCCATTAACTTCATCCATTTTATCATTTCACAACAGGAGTCCACTTAGGTTGTGTTTCCATAATTAATCCAAAACAGAGATTAATTACCTTTCACAACATTGGTAAAGCAGAATCTAATTCATTAATAAATTCCTATTTCTCTCAATCATTAATTTCTGAATGCTATTCCCTTCTGTAGACAGCGTTTCATCTTTAGCTATAACATTTTAAAGGCACCAGACTAACACTAAGCAGGATAATTTAGTCTTGAATCAAACTTTGCTCAAAGTAACTCAACTAGAATAACGCTGAATAGACCAAAAGATTTTCTGTATTTGGTTGCTGTCCATATGTCTATCTATACAAAGGCAGGTAGATAGATGACCAGATTTCCATATAGTAGAGAGTTGATGAAAATTCCAAGACAGACACAAGGTGAGAAACAGAAAACAGATGACGAGACAAGAGGTTAGACAGACACAGACATACACAAATAGTGACACATTTCCCCACCAATTTTTATATTTTCTTCCAATTTTTAGCTTGGTGCAGTGAAGATGGGGAAGAACTTTAGAAAAATAACTGAATTTGAAGACCCTTCTTGGTCAAATCTAGTTGAAGGTAACCTACTTTTCAAACTTTTCTGAGTCTCTCATCAATTTATGTAAAGTGGATAATAATCACTGTCTCATAGATTTATTATAAGAATAATTATAAAGTGTCTAGAACATTGGGGCTTCCAATTTCAATTCCACAGACCTATGTTGGGTCCCCTAAGGCACACGTGCTAATGTCTCTTTCCCTAAGTGCACTTTGGTGATGGGGGGGGAGGGGCAGTGCTGGTAACGATTCTGTGCTGCTCATTACTCAAACACCACATGTAACATCGCTTTCATACCCAGTCTACCTTCACTTCCAGATCTTGCATGGTCATCTTCTCTCGGGCTTCTCAGTAATAATTTGGGGTTTTTTGTAAGCATAATAATACAGTCATGTACCACATAACAATGTCTCAATCCATGATGGACCTCACATGTAACAATGGTCCTATAAGATTATAAAGGACCTGAAAAATTCCTGTCACCTAATGACATCACAGCCGCCCTAACACCATAGCACAATGCAGTGTTCTCATGTTTGCGGTGATGCTGGTGAAAACAAATCTACTGTGCTGCCAGTAAAAGTACAGCACATAGAGTTATGTACAACACATAGCACTTGATAATGATAACAAATGACTACATTACTAGTTTATGTATTTACTACCTTATGCTTTTTCTCATTTTTTTAGAGTATACTCTTTCTACTAATAAAAAAAAATGCTGTAAAACAGTATGCTATGTCATGCTCGCAGCAGCTTCATACATCTTGTGTGGTTCTTGACTGCATCATTTTCTCTTGTGCTTGATTTAATCCCCTGTTGCTTTGTACAGTAACAAGCTCTACAGGTTTGTAGCCTAGGAGCAGTAGGTTACACCATAAAGCCTACCATCTAGGTTTGTGGAAGTGCACTCTATCTATGATGTCCGTACAGCAACAAAATTATCTAAGAGAATTTCTCAGAACGTATCCTCATCATTAAAGTGGCAGATGATGTATCGTGATGAGAAAGAGAGAATTAGCTGAAAGAAATGGTGTGCCTTCTTCATGGGCAACGGCCGCCTCTGAAGTCAGAACTGTAAGCAGGGGATGGACTGGCTGTCTGAAGTGGGCTTCACATGTCTAAGTGATCACCCTCTTCTTGCTAATATCGCATCTGTTTCTCACCTTCTTAAAATAAGATCCCATGCTTACAGAGAGACTGTCATTTTATTTGCCATAAAATGGATTTCTATCTGCTGCAGTTTTCTTTTTTCTGCATATTAGTTTGTCTCTAGAAGTAAAAGGAATGTTTTCAATAACAAGCTCTTGACATATATTTTATATCTAATATAAATCACCCATTTCAAGTGTACAGTTTGATAAGTTTGGGCACATGGACATGATCATGTAATCTTCACCACAATAATGACACAGTGTATTTCCTTCACCCCTAAAAGTTCTCTCCTGCAGTCAGCAATTTTCCTCCATGCCAATCCCAAACAATCACAGATCCACTTTCTATCAGTCTAATATGGAAATCTCTAATCTTTTGTACCTATAAACTGCTGTATCTTGTTTTATTATCTTTAACAAGCTTTTGAGATTCACCCATGTTGCTGCATATAATGTTGCAGAGTTTATTTTTATAAACTAAAATTTATTTATTCATTTACCAGTTGACAGAAAGCCATTTCTAATAATTAGCTATAATAAATAGTTATGAGTATGTGCATACCTGCATACATGTACATACATGCTTTCATGTATATTGGAAAAATACATAAAATTGGAATGGGAGACTCATTAGGTAAATGCATGTGAAACTTTATTAAAAGCTTCCAGACTGTTTCCCAATCTCTCAGTATCATTCTGCACTCCCACCAGCTATGTATAAGGATTCCACTTACCCTATATCCTCACCATCACTTGATATAGTCAGTATTTTACATTTTAGCCATTCTAGTGGATATGTAGTGGTAGCACATTGATTTTAATTTGCATTTTCCTGATGATTAATGGTGGTGAGTCTTTAATGTGCTTATTTGCCATTTTTGTCCCTTCTTTAGCAATGTTTTTCCAAGTTTTTTGCCCATTTTTATTCAGTGATTTGGTTTCTTATTGTTGAGTTTAAAATGTCCTCTATATATCCAAGAACCAAGGCCTTTTACAGACACATCATTTGCCAATCTGATCGCATTTTATGACTTCACTTTTAAAATAGTTTGAATCAAAAAACGAGTGTTTATTTTTTATGAAATCAAATTTGTAGTTTTTTATGGTTCATGTGTTTTTGCCCTATTTATGAAGTCTTTGTCTATCCCAAGGAAGATCACAAAGATTTTATCTTCAGTATTCTAGAAATTTTACAGTTTTAGCCATTACATTTAGGTTTATGTTCCATTTTTAATTAATTTTTGTGCACAAAATGAGAAAAAGGGTTAAGCTGCATATGTTTGCATATGTGTAACTAATTAATTTTTTTTCAAAACAATTTATTGAAAAGAATTATCTGAAGACTAAAACAGTGGTCACTGAGAGACTTGAATGGTGGTTACCAGGGGCTAGGAGGATAGGAACATGGGAAGTTATTAATCAATAGACATAAAGTTTCAGTTGAGCAAGATGAATAAGCTTTAGAGATCTGTTGTTTAACATTGTACATATAGTCAACAATAACGTATTGCACACTTAAAATTTGTTAAAAGTATAGATTTCATATTAAGCCCTCTTACCACAAGAAAATAAAAGTAAAAAAGAGTTACCTGGACAACTTCATAAAAAAAAAAAAAATACCATATATACAAGAGTATACCTTTGTGCTCTTTTCAATTCCATAGGTCTATATATGTTTATGCCTAAGCCAATAACACACTCTCTTGATTACTAGAGCTTTACAATAAGACTAGAAATTAAGTCTCTTGGATTCTCCAGTCTTCTTATTTTAAAAAACTATTTAGCAATTCAAAATTCTGTATTTTCATATAAATTTTAGAAACAGCTCATGACTTTCAGCAAAAACCTGCTAGAATTTTAATTGAGTTTACATTGAATCATTAGGTCAATTTAGGAAGAACTGACATCTTAACAAAATTGAGTCTTCCAGTTCATGAAAATGGTATGTTGTTCCACTTATTTAGCTCTTCTTAAATTTTTCTTCCTCTTTCTTGACCATTTCTTATGCCTCTCATTGAATTCTCACGTTTACTTAAATTAGTATTTTTAAAACAATGATGTGTAGAGATAATGGACATCCTGACCATGTTTCTGATCTTAGTGCAAATGCTTCTAGTGTCTACTAGATCTTAAGTAAGATGCTGGCTTTAGGACTAAGATATACATTCTTATAACATTAAGAAACTATCTACTAATTCAGAGTTTCTTAAGTGTTTTAATTAGAAAAGGATATTTCAATCTGTTGAAGGTTTTTTCACATATGGACATAATCATAATTTTCCCTTAGATCTATTTATATGGCATGTTACATTAATAATATTTCTAATATTACACAAATCATACATTAATTGACTAAATCTTAGCTGCTCGTGGTTTATTTTAATATGCTATAGAATACTATTTGCTAATATTTTATCTAGTACTTTTACATCAACATTCACAAATAATACTGGTTTATAGTTTTCTCTTCTTGTTTTCTACTTAAATTTTCTTTCAGAAATTTCTGCTCAAAACTCAAGGCAAAATATAAGCCAACCACCTGCCTTTCTTGCCCAGTATTAAGTTATCCCTATAAACAACTTCACCCTTATTTATTGGCCCCCATGCCTCACAAGAGTTCCCATGTATGTGGGTTATTACAAAAGCTATGATAAACAGAAGTGATCAAAAATCATTTCCTGAGCATCAGAAAGCTTGATTCAATCATAAGTTATCTTGGTGAGCATCTCAATATGCCTTGGATGATTGCAAAGCTACAGCAAAGAGTTTGGTAAATAAAGTTCCAAACCAAAATAGGTTTACACCCATGGCTGAGAATTCGGGCCCTGTGTAGATTTATTAGATAAGAGCTCTTAGCTGAGGGGCAACTGGATCTGAAATATAGCCCCATTCCCCTCAACAAACCCTGAACCCATGAGACTGAGTCAGGCTGAGGGGAGAGCCTTTTCCTACTCTGAGAAAAAATGCCATAAAGGCTAGCAGAGGCCATGGACTTCAGGGTCCAATCCTTAACTCAATTGTGAATTTGTTAACATAAAATGAAAGCTTTTTTTTTATTTTTAAGAGAGAAAAAATAAAGCACTTTAAATTCTTTAAGCAAAAAAAAAAAGAAGTTTGTTAAAAGAATATAGATATATCTCATGAAAATCAATGGTTAAATCTCAGAAACATGGGATCCCGTCCTATCTTTCTTATGTTTTTTCTATGTGTCAGCCTCTCTTAGCACAGAGCAGCCGGCTCCACATGACCAAACATGGCTAAGGAAAGCTCCCACATTTATACCTCATGGCCGCAGTCCCAGGGGAACACTCACCTAAAGTGTCCCCCTGCTTCCACATTCAAATTTCTGGGCCAAGAGACTTATTGGTCCAGCTTGAGTCAGATAGCTATCATTCCCACACTTGGACCAATTAAATGTAGCCAGGAGGACCGGTTTATATGAAAAAGATAGTTATTAAGAGACCTGTATACGAAGTTGCAAGCTGAGAGGTGGAGAAAGAGAAAGACTCCCAGAAAAAAAAAAAAAAAAAGGAATGGCTTTTTCCAAAAAAAAAAAAAGACCAACTGACAGTGAAATAACAACAAGCATCTATTAAAACTGCATAAAGAAGGAAGGCCTCACATCACTTACACTGAATTGAATGTGCCTCCTGAAAAAGTAAAGTCAAAAAAAGGTGCCATTCTATAAACACTCAGACAAAAACTTCAACCAGGTTTGAACAGCTGTCCACGTGCATTTAATGTTACCTAATTTCTGTGCACCCCTTAAGGTTGGCTGCACATCTCTTTTCCTCCAATGAGCCTTCCCCAAGTATCATAATGATCTTCTGGCCTCCACTGACAACTTGGTTCATGCTGTATGATTTGATCAGATCCTGCTTTTATTTGTTAATTATTATATGTATACCTCATCTACTCTTCTGGAATTTTAAGCCTCTTAGATACTTTTATAACAATTATGGTTCACAGTGCTAAAAATTAAAGATACATTTAGTCTATTCCATGCAATTGGTACCACACTGCTGAGTGCAGTTTTAGTAATCTCATTTGGGTACAGACCTTGGGAAGATGGGATTTAACATTCCTTATACAAAGCACACCAATAGCACCACTGCAAGGCAATCAGATGAGTGGCAGGGTTACTGATTCTTTCCTGAGATATGCACTGAATGATATGCTAAGAAAAAAATCTCAAGCCACCGAATAATATGCGAAGGAAAGATCACAAATGTTTGCAAAATATGTGACAGCACTTGGTGCCCCATAAAATGCTATAGTGATAATGGGATAGAGGTGAGGACACGATTACTCCATATTTGTTTTTTCTCTGCTTAAGGAAATCCTAAAGAAAAAGGAAATGCAGAATATTTACAAGAAAGAATATTCTTTCTATAGGGCAGTGGAAGTTTGTAATTCAATTCAGATTTGCAAATCTGAGATTTGACAACTAAGATGTAGAAAGTAATAAGCAGGGCTCACGAATTTGCATTAACTAAATGACCATCATTTTGACTTTGTGAAAAGCAAAATTATGAGGCATATTTAAAAGGCAAAATAACTAGAATCTGATTAACTAAACGTTAAGGAAAAATATTCCACAGAGAGTACCTTGTTTAGTGAACACATTATGAAGATTTTATATTAGCATATTAATGTTAGGTTGTAAACAATGCTTCCAGACTGGCTGAAAACAGACTTTTAAAAATATAAGACAAATTTCCCATTTCATATTTGTGTAATTTATTGTTTCTTGAATTTAATTCCCCATGTTCTTTTCTCACATTTGTGCAGTACTTTACAGTTTAGCAGCACATTCTCATGTAAACTTTATGTGACCTTTCACCCCTTTCAGTGGTAAAAAATTGATGAAGCTTGAAAAGGTATTCTGATTTGACAAAGGTAGATGAGATAACTAGTCTGAACTGCATAAATTCCAAGTTAGTGAAGTCTAAATAAACGTCTATATGAGCTCTAAGCCTATTAATACTTAAGTCTTATTAAGTCTAAATAAATATGATTTAGCTTTGTTTCTGTTTGCCCCCTCCCAGACATGCATGCCCACACAGCAAAGACTACATAGGAAAAGAAAAAAAGAAAAAAGAAAAAAGAAAAAAAAGCTAATTCCCTAAACTCTTTAAGACAATATTTATAAAAGATTTCGGAGGAAGAGGTCAGGGAGAAGGGGAAGCCCATCCCTGTGGATTTTAGCTGATTTCAACAGCAGTGTAAAATTTATTATTTCTTTTGCTGTTTTTGTTCTTCCCATTTGAAAGAAATTATCAGTGTGTACATTATATTATGTTTTTTCACTTAAGTAGTATAATGATATATTTTTTCCAAATATATCTAGCAAGAGCAGATAAATGACACCAAATTAATCCTTTGAAGTTCCATCTAGAATTTTCTTTCCTTTCTATCTCCTTCAACTGCTCCTGCAGAAGGACAATTTTGGAGGAAATTAGATTCACTGCATAAACCAATGCATTTATCTGGTGGTTCTGGAGGTCCAATTAGCAATTCTAATTGGGTGAAATGAGGTTACAATTATGTTTGTAGCCAATTAGAATTATTCTGATTGAATACCACTTCTTGTATATTATTTAAATTTAAGAAAACAGAGCACTAAAATGTATTTCATGTGATGGAACAGGACATGGGAAAAGGGGGAAGAAAAATACCTAGGTCATAATATGAAATAAATGACCTCTCATTTATGTGTAAGCAGGCTTATCTGCAAATTTTAAAAAACACATATAGTGTATAACATATTATGAACACATCTATATTACGACTAGCAATATTACTACTATTTCATTATGAAAAATAACATTACTGATGTCAGACATCATGGTAGAAGTTGAAGGAACACAGAGCCGAGAATCAGTAGACCCACATTCTAATGTCAACTCCACCATTAGTGAGTCACAACCTCTCTGAACTTACTTTCCCTTGCCTGGAAAGTGGAAATAATAACTTATTTAGTTGCTGCCTCTGTAAATACAAAGAAATATAAGATACAACTGGTGCTCTCAAACAGTTTATAATACATTTGGAAAAACAAAATACTATCAACTTATTGATCGTCATAACAACTCAAAGAAGGAGGCATTATGATTACTTCTATTTTACACACAAGAAAACAGAGACTCAAAGCAATTCAGAAATGTCACAAGACCTGTCTTGATGAAGGAACTGAGTGTGTCAACTTCAAGCCTGGCCAACTTCAGAGCATGAGCGCTTCACTGCCATATGAAATAATGACAAAATGGCTGTGTACTCAAAAGAGAGAAAGGTAAGGCAATTCTAAAACAAGGATAGATAAGAATTAAAATGACAACAGAAGGTACACATCATGAGAAGATGGTGAGCCAAGTCTTAAAGGATGAGGAGTGGTAAAGGATGGGCAGAGTAGTAGATGATGGTAGAGTGAGGAAATTCAGCATGAAGGAGGCAGCAGGTACAGGTGGCAGAAGAGAAGAACCCAGATGAACTGCAGCGAGAGGTAAGGCTGGACAGGCTGATTTTTGAAGAAATTTGACCATAGAATTAAAAACCTTCCAAGCTCCCCAAGCAGACAGCTCTGCCCACCTGGCCCTCTACAGGCTCATCTGCACAGCTGAGCTTTGTTGCTTCCGGAAAGCAGCATTTGAAGATCAAGTGCTCAAATTTTGACTGCCTTGTTCTGAAGATGACAATCAAGGTCCCAGCTGGCCTACAAGAAGGAAGCCTTTGAACTAATTAGACAAAAGTGCACTCACCAGATGAGCATGTGGCTTGGTGAGCACAGCATGACTCTGCATGATTTTTGAAAGGAGAGACCTGGGCAGTTGCAGCCCCATGTGCAGATTCAACATAGACTGATCTCAGTCCCAACCACTCTCTCACGCAGAAGCACACAAACTGCTCAGAACTGTACCTATCAGCCCTGATCCCAATTTACTACCACATTCTCTGGAATCATCCTTCAAATTGCAAAGGTTTATGTCATTTTAATTACAAAGATTGTGGATACTCAAAGGTATCAATAATTACTCTTATATACTGCTTTGAAAAAAGTTGTAAATGTTTAAAAAATAATCCCATGATATGTAATATGTCAAAATCCAGTGATTCTACCTATAATTGATACTAAAGCTTTTTCCTTTTTTACTTCAGAAAATTATACATGGATCTGTCTCCTCCATTATAGTTTATATTGGAATAAAATTAGAATCAATAAGATAATTTGGGACATATCATAAGAAGATTATAAAGCAGAGATTCAAATTTCTACATTTTATGTTCCGAATTCCATGGGGAATATATTTATATTAGGAAATTTTTTTTAAGTATAAAATTCTACATAGAATTTGAAAGCCAGCTATATATCTTAAATGTATTTGTTACGATATGATTTAAATGAGTACAAAGGATTTTGGGGGAACAATGGATTTGTCCTAAAACCAAATTGTGGTGATTGTCCCAAATTTGTAAAAATTTAAAAATATTCATTGAGCTCTACACATACTCTCTTTATGATATGTTATACTTTAATAAAGTTGTTTTAAAAAATATATTAAAACTGGTTACTTTTGGTAGATATATTACAAATTATTTTTATATCTTATATTTTTCAAGATTTTCCTATTTTTTTACAATGGCATGTATTACTTCCATACTTAAAAAGTGATTTTGATGTAATCAGTTTAACATACACATTTATCTAGCACATGGTCTCGGCTTAGCATTGTGATAGAATCTTGAGTTGTACGAAATAAAACATGTTGTCCCTTCCTTAAGAAGCTTACAACTGAGTGAGGGTATAAAAATATAAACTACTTACTTATGGCAGAATGAAATTACCATAGAGTCAAGTTCTAAGTAACAGGTGTTAGTAGCTGAATAAAAGAAACGAAGACTGGCCAAAGGGCAGGGGCAAAGGAAAGAGTGGTTGGCAGGAGAGTGTTAATAAGTTGTCTGGAGAGTGGCATGTGGTCACACCCTTATTTGGAAAGAATGAATGAATATCTGTTTGAAAGTAAGGATTTGTTTGTTTTCAGGTTCTACATATAAGTGAAACTATATGGTATTTCTCTTTCCCTGTTTGATTTATTTCACTAAGCATAACACCCTCTAAGGCCAATAATGTCTTAGCAAATGGCAAGATTTCATTCTTTAACAAAATCAGACTTACAGAAACAGAGATCAAACTGATGGTTGCTAGAGGAGAGGAAGGTGGGGGGATGGGTGAAAAAGGTGAAAGGGAATATAATCAATAATACTGTGAGTAGTTTGCTCAGTGACATGATTACTAGAATTAATGGGGTAATCACCTTATAAGGTATATAAATGTCGAATCACTGTATTGTATACCTGAAACTAATCTGATGTTGTATATCAACTATACTAAAATAAAAGGAAAAAAGAAAGTAAAGTTTAGTAGCAAAGGTAAGCATTCTCCATACATAACACATATATTTACATCTGTTAGAAAAAATTAATTAACTTTGAGACAGAAAGATTTTATAGAGTTGGCAGAAAGAGGAAGAGTTAACAAAGAGAATTCATCATCCTATGGGAATACGAAAAACATCCACTTTGTATTTTATAATTGAAAAAGAAAAACAAACAGAATAATCTGTTTAGAAAAAAAGTAGTTGTTTCTGTAACCAGAGTGAATGGGGAAGAAATCATTACCTCCCCACACTATAGGGGGGTACAGAGTAAAGGGCCTTCTTTCTAAGAGCAGTTACCTCTCCAGAGATAACATAATGGAGCTAAACCATGCACGTCCACATTATTCTTTGCAAATTTACCAATAAGACATATTATTCCACCTCTCCTGGGCTGAAGCCAGTGAAAGGGTAGAGAAAAGCCAGGAGCTACATCAAATAAAATCTTTCCAAGGAAAGAATCATCAGCAATTACCTCAGATAAACTCTACTACTGTGAATAATTAAAGATCAAATACCCCCCCAAAAAAATCTAAGCCTATTTTTATGCATTTTAAAAACTACAGAAATAGAGTTAATATAGTCTTTAAAAAGGTGTGACTAGAAATAAATGTCACCACCACTCCAACTTCCCCACTCCCTATTGCTCACAGGGAAGCTGCCCCCACATAGAATGTCCCTTAGTGAGCCAGAAAAAGCATATTGAACTCTCCACCAACAGAAAACAACAGATTCTGGGATCCCTGAACCCAAACTTGCCAGGGGAGACCTTTGCGGGTGGGGGAGATTGGATCAGGATCCCAGCAGGGTAGGCAAATGGTGTACAAACCACACAGGATAGGCAGTTGCAGGCTTCTGTGGACCGTATTTGTCCTTAGTACTACAAAAATTTTAATGTTGCAAATACATACAAGTGAGACAAATGGGGAAGCACCAAATGACCATTAAAATTATAATACGTATGTGAAAAACCCATCCGGATAGTCTCCGCAAATAAAGAGCCATATAAATGCTAATATTCCCACCTTTCACTAGTAATAATAATGCATCATCTGGCTGAAACAGTTCCTTAAGTACCTTATGTTCTCTGCTGGAATCAAGTCATTAATCCCATTTGTATAGCTAATGGGAAAACCCTAAATCCAAATTAAGGTCCTGAAGAAAAATACTAAAATTAATGACAAAGGGGAATCATTTTTCACTACAGTTATAATGTTGTTTTGCCAAATAGCATTTTTTCAGCCCTGAACTTTACTTTGAATAGTGAATAATCTACACAGGAAAGAAATGGTTAATATACCCGCATCCATAGTTCTCTATTTGGTCAACTCAGACATTACTAGGACCATTCAGTAATCCTGGTCTCTTAATATGTCTCCTTCCCTAAACTATCCACATTGCAGTCAGCCCATGAAAGCAAAGTCAGCTTTTACACTGTTCCAGTGGACAGGACAGTGACTCCCATGCCATACTATGCTCTCCCCAACCCTGGAAGGTGATGCAGTTTTAGTCTGTGACCCTCTTACACATTAGAAAAAGTAGCATGCAATAATTACATGTTTAGCGAACTCCAAGGTCAGACAGATCTGAGTGACATCCCAAATCTACCCACATTTGAGGTTTCTACATCAGCTAACATCTCATAGGCTGGCTTTCCTTGTCTTCAAAGTCAATGGAGAAGTAAGAAGTACTCTGAGGATTATTTGTACAATTATTTATTAATATTAATAATAAGTGACTGTAAACAAAGGACAGAGGCAAAGAAGGAGGGAGGGAGGGAGAGAGGGAGGGAGAGAGGGAGGGATGGAAGGAAGCAGACAGGTGGGCAGGCAAAGAGAGAGGAGTCCCAGAAGAGTCACAGGTTTACTCAACAGACCAGTGGGAGGACAGGCTAAGAGAACCGTTCCCAGAGCCCAGGGTCTCTCATCCCAGAGTCTGTCCCTGTTCTCTGTCACTGAAAGGTTCAGGAGCAGGACAGCTGTGAACGTGAATGGAGCAATGGTCTCCTTCTAGGAGCCAGACCAGGAGGCAGTGACAGCTTTTGCTTTTTGGCTGGGGTGCGGGGTATGTGGCGTGAGCATGTTTAAAGAACACAAAGAGAGGGAGCTGCAGCGTCTGTCTTGCTGCTGTGCTGCCAACAGAAAACAGCTCTGTGGAGCCACTGCATTCGACCTGCGATTACAGCCCTCATCAGAGGGGTGGGTTACAGCAAAGGATCCTCAAACGCCTGAGCATCTGTCATTAGCCACTCTGCTTACACATCATCACCTCTAGGGGAAGCACTCCGGGATTCCTGCTCAGCATCAACAGGCAGCTATGTCCACAGGCGGCTTCTTTACTTCCAGACTGACTCTCAGGCCCAGGCTCCCCATGTCCATCAACATAAAACAGGAGGCCTGAGCCACTGCTTTGGGGCCACAAGCTTTGGTATAAGTAGAGTGACCATTCAATATGTTGTCCAAAATGCTGGTGAAAAGAAAGCTCTAGTAATAATTACACTGAGACAAAAGACATAAACAGGGACTACCCTGAGCAAACAAGGACAGAGGCTGTTCTACGTGCAGAACACGCTGCTGAAGCAGGGGGTGATTCTAGAGAAGCTTCACACTTTGGGAACCATCACAAGAAACAGAAAATGGCCTCTGCGCTGGTTAACCTTTTCCCTTTGAAAAGTATCCTGTTTTTGCTCCTTTAAATAAAAGAAGAAAAAAATAATATTTAAAAATGTTAAAACTACTAGTATAAAAATGAGCAATACAAAAAACTACAAAAAAGAACAAAAAATACTGAAAATATTATCACCATTGGGGGGTGGAGCTGGGAGGGGAAGGGAAGAATAGTATCATTTAGTGAAAAATCATTATTTCCACATTTACATACTTGGAGAACATATAAATGGAAGGATGGATAGAAAGACAAAATAATCATACTACACTAAAAGAATCGTACTACAGTATTGTTAATAAAAGATGAATTTAATTTTACATAGTACTCAAAAAAGGAAACTAAGGCAAATGTTGAACCTCACATAAATGCTTCTCTACTACAAAAAAAATGTATTCCTATATCCGAACCCCCAGGTCTCTGTAACACTGCACGCCTTGTCCCTCTTCTGACAGGAATCCAGTCCCCTGTAAGGAATAACTTGGATCAAAGAAAAGTCAGTTTCCAGCTAAAGTGGGCAGGCAGCCTTAGCAGGAAGTCTGAGGAATACCAAGACAGTCCCTCTGTCTCAAAGAACCCCCTGATGATCCTACACTGAGGTCTTCCTTGGTGAAAGGTGCCTGTTTGGAGTAGATATGTTGCCTGTGAACATGGTTAATCTGTTGCAGTGAAGAGAGCACTTGACTAGAAGTCAGGAGACCAAGTCCCTTTATCCAGGCCTGAATCAGAAAGTTGTCACTGGAGCTTTTTGAGCCTTAGGGTCTGACCTCTGCCAATAGTTGACGAAGAACAAATAAAAGACTGAGTGGTGATAAGGGGCAGCTTTGAAACAGATGACTGGAAGGTCTGGGTGGGACACTGCCTCAGGAGCAAAGAGTAAGTAGATGATCATAGTGAGATAGGTCACACTGACCACATTACCTGTAACTTAATCTTCCTAGGACTCAGCTTCTACACCTTTAAAATGAGGATAATAATAGAACCTAACTCATAGGGCCATTGTTTGAATTATGAGACTAACAAAATAAACTAAAACAAGTAAGTGTTCATGATGAAGCCAAAGCAAGTCCAGGAATGGGCCACTTCTTGAGATGGACAGACCTGAATGATGGTTGGCACTGGGGAGCCGGACAGCCTTAGAATAACACTATGGATACTTGAATTGGAAATGGGGTGGGGTAAGGGGAAGCAACTTCCTACAAGCCAAGTCTTTACCTAAGCCAGGCTTGCAAGCATAGCTCAGGTCTAATATTTATAATGCATTTAACTCTCCGCAAACCACTACATGTGCTAGAAAAGATGCATCTGTGTGGCTTGGAAGGTATGAACCTGTGCTTTGTACTCAAACATCCATATATATAAATTCAAGTTCTGCCTTAGATGAGCTGTGTGACCACAGCCAAGTTACTTAACCTCTCTGAACCTGATCTGCCAAATAGCAATAATCAATTTCACAGAGCTGTGGAGATGAGTGAATGAGACTGTGTGTGAAGCATGTCTCCCACAGGGCTTATAACCCAGAGTTATGTACTCAATAAGCAGTAACTCCTATTATTAACATTTTTATCCATCCCTGCTTTTAAAATGTTACAGTGTAATTATAGGGACAAAGCTAGTACACTAAAAGATGAGCCCACAGTAGATGACAGAGAATGATGAAGTGCTAAAATTAGAGAAACATCCAGTCAGTATATATTTACTGATCATGTAGAATGTGCCAGGCACTGTGCTAGTAGCTGGAGAAATGGTAATGACTAAAATAGCCACACTCCAGCTATTACCAGCCAAGGATACTGGTGACTCATTAAGAGTCTGTGGCATAGAGCACCCAGCTCCTTTCTGCTACTGAAGCTCTGTACTATCTCAAACCAAAAGGACTCAGTGTGGGGGTCTTCTCCCTAAGAAATATGCATCTTTCCAATGGTCATAAGGAAAGGAATCTGCAGGTGCTCACAGTTTGCCATCTCCCTCTTAGCTAATATAATCTGCAGAAACTTGCAGGAAGCTCAGATAAGTCCCAGATCTAAAATCTCAGAGTCAAGAGCTGTAGTCCTGGGGCCTGATTTGCATTCATGAATATGCAGCAGCATGAGACTCCTGCTTGGGATTTCTGCCCCTTCCATGGGTGTCCGGGCTACCTTTGCGGCTATACACTGCCCTTCCAAAACAGAGGTCACAGTCAGGAAATGAAGTCTCAGGGCTGCAGGGGCGGGAGGAACCACATGCAATCTCTAGCTTCTGCCATTTCTCATCTGCAACTGAATCTCATACTAGCCTTTCTCATCTTTGAATTTCTTTTAGTTCTGTTTTAAAACACAGAACATTCTCCAGCTTTATAGTTGAGTGATAGGAAGCAAATGGTTTTACTGTAAAGTGCTTATACTAGTAACCTTCTCAAACAGAATCACGAAAAAGCAAACACCCACAGAAATACTGCAATCTATGCTGATCCTAAAAACAGAACCAAGTAACTTATATTTCAGAGATTCAAAAGAGACGGAGTTTAATCTCAGAAATTAGCAGCCAATTCTATTTTCATTGTAAGGACATTTGTGCCAATAAGAGGCTTTCTGAAATGTAATTAAGAGAATACCCGTCCCTCTTTGTGATTTTGGCAGAAGGCCCCTCCTCGAGAAAAGGTTGAGCAGCCCCAGCCTGCCTATAGGGTTTGGCATCCCCACCATCGCCTCCCTCGCCAACTTGGAAGTTCCCTTTGGGGCAGCACCACAACCCTCTTGGATTTTGTTGATGGGGCCCCGGAAGTTCCCTTTAGACTAACGGGCACCTCCTTGAAGGAGGAAGCCAGACTTTGAGGCCCAGGCTGGGCTTGGCTGTGGGTAAGTGCCATCCCCAGGAGATGGTGCAGAATCTTCTCCTGAGCTTCTGAGAGCTGAAGCTGGGACCACAAGGGGCAGCAAGAGAAAAAGCACCAAAGGCCACAGCTAGACATGATGACACTGTTTCTTTGAATGCCCAGAAAGGTATTCCAGAAAACCTCTTACTGACATTAGAGATGTCCTTAAAATTAAGACAGAATTGCTTACTAATGTCAAAGATTCAGCAATAGGATGCTACTTTACAGCTGTTACCATCTCCAAAGAGACATTACATCACAGTGGTTATGGAGAAGGGTCTTTGTTGTCAGACTAGACCCATTCATTGAGAGAGCTGAGAACTGGAACTCAGGCCTTTATATTGTCTCCATGGCAGGTTTGAGAGTCTGGAGACCCATGGACCACAGATTCTGTACCAAGTGGTCAGCTCTCACTCCAGAGACCCATCCCTTTTCTACAGACACTCAGTAACTAGATGCTTTGGCCTAGCCAAATGTCAGTCTCTCATACCCCAAAATGGAGCAGAGAGCATGAGGAAAGCACCAGTCCCTGAGTACCCATCCTGAGCAACACATCTAGATGCTGCTTCATTCTTCAGTATGAATAACTATCCTGTGAGTTATGTATTATTATACTCACTTCACAGATGAAGAAACGAAAACTCAGAGCACTTAATTCACGTGTTTAAGCCAGATAGACAGCGCAAAGCCAGGTCTTCTGACTCCCTGCAGGGTTCTTTCTACTCCACAGGATACTTCACAAGATATACCTCCTTGCCCCAGTCCTCTCTCTTACTAACCAGAAGTATGATCTTGTACCCAGAAGGAGGGTGGAAATCCAGGCCAGCCTGCACAGGGGATGGAGCAATTCATTACACTCATGGAGAAAAATCTAGTTGCTTTAGAAAGACCTCACAAAAGCCTGTCCCAAACCTGAGCTGCTTCAGATTTGGCTGGAATTGCTGGAGAACAGTTGGCAGTCACTTACAGAGGAATGTCTCTGGAGACCATCTGACTATGAGGTCCTTTTCAAAGAAGCCGAAGAGGAAAAGGGCTCTTCTTCAACCAGCCTGTTTTAGATGCCCTAGGAGCAGGAGAAAGTTCCAGGAAACTTCCAAAGGTCTCTAACACCACTGACAAATATGACCAAGCTTTAAATCAGACAGAGTCTCAAATCAGGCACCAGAAGTACCTCTGGAATCAGAACTGAGATCAATTGCTCTAACCCAAAATCACTTAGACAAGGCACCTAATGTCACTCTGCCTCAGTGTCCTCAAGTGAAAACAGGCTCTTCTAGTTCAGATCTCATGAGGACCCAGTGATAAAAATAGGACATAAGCATGCTTTGTAAAAACAAAGATTCAACACACAAGGCACATAAAACTATAAAAAGGAAAAAAATGTACAAGGTATAAGACTAAAACTAGAAGGTAAAATATGATTTAAAAAAATAAAAGAACATAATGGTTAAAGTTTCATTCAGTTTGATAATTTATATAACAATAATATTCTCTGTAATTTTTTAAATGCACACTTAGGAAAAGGTCAGAGGCCATCTTTTATGGTGAGTTGCTTTATAAACATCAGTGTTTCTCAAGACAACGGTATCAAAATACCTAAGTCAGAATCCCTTGGGACAGTTATTTTTAAAAAGTGGCCTGGGCCTCATCCCAAACTTACTGAGTCAAAAACTCTGTCACCAAAGCCCAGGAATCTACACTTTAATAAATTCCCCAACGTCATTTATGCCAGTGGTCTACAGAACCCACTCTGAGAAACCCTGCAGAGGAAACTTCTAATCACATCATTATGCCAGGAGGAAGCATAGCCACCCCAATGAAAAAAATGCTTAGAGGAAAAGGATGAGTCAGGTGTGAGGCGGTGCTGGTGTCTAGCTAACTGAAGCCGCCAGGAAAGCTGGTCTTCTCGGAGTGGAGGATGCAGATGCTTGTAGTGGGAGACAAGATTATGACGCCTGATTTCCAGAAACTTAGGAGAAATCTGAGAGGTAGAAATGAACCCAGAGTTTATAGAGCTCATGTCCTCAGCTCTCATTAAGCCCCAAACTGTTTCTCTTCAGGATAAAAGGGCCCGCTAAAAACTTGAAGTAACACATGAATGTGTATACAAGTGTTCATCAGTGTGCATGTGCATGTACTTAATGCATTTTACAAGTCTCCTCTTTTCTCCCCCCACCTCATCTACCCCCACACTGACCTCTAATGAGTAAAACAGTAAAACGCACTCTTCCACCTCCTGCTGCAGCCATGATTCCTAATATGAAAAGTAACCTGAATACCATTGATATTAAAGTTGGAAATGAATTTCTAACATAATTTTTCTGGACTTAACCTAATCAGGCAACTGTGGGCATGTGGAGCGGTGTCCCTACGAGAGTTTTCCTCATGTTTTAGGTGGAAGAGTCAAGCTGAATAAATTAGTCAGAGAGCCCAACATTTGGCTAGGCCAAAGCATCCAGTTACTGAGAGAATCTGGCATCCAATGTCTGTAGAAACTGGCAGGGCCCTGGGAGTGAGAGCTGACCACCTGGAACAGGATCTGTGGTCCAAGGGTCTCCAGACTCAACCTACTATGGAAACAACATAAGGGCCTGAATCCCAGCTTTCAGCTTTCTCAATTATCAGCTGTGTGAATACGGACACATAGCTAACTTCTCTGGCTCTCATTTTCCTCTATCAAATAATGGCAATAATAGTGTGCACCCCCTAGCATTTCTATGAACAACAAGTGAAATAATCAACATAAACCTGCCTAATGGATAGCTGGCACAGAATGAGCCTCAATTAATGCATGTTTAATGTAAAAAAATGCAACTTAGTCATGCATTTGTCAAGTAAGTGACTATAATTTATTAAAGAAATACTTACAGTTTATATAAAGGACACTCATTCAAATTTGGAACATATCCAGAAATACTCAAAAGAGCTGTCACTTGCACATAACCATTGATCCCTTCCAAAGCTGGCAGTTCTGATGAGAACCCAACAGTATTTGATATTGTGTCCCAACTGGCCTTTCAATGCTCTGGTTCAAAGCCCATGACATCTGCCCCCTCAGCTCCTTTCTCCTGTGCCCCAACAGGGACAGGAGACCTTGCATTTATTTAGATTTGGTTGAGCTCTCAGGTCCAGAAGGAGAGACCTACTTCTGTACTCTTGAGGGTACAAAGAATTCCCCAAACAGTCTCAGTTTCCAAACTCCAATAATAGACTTAGTGATAGTCCCAAATTCCTCTTCAAGAGTCCCTTCATGAAAGAACATGGCACGTCTACATGTCACCTAGCAGAAGTTACTCTGTTGAACCTAGAATTTTCTTAAGTAAATTATAAATGTAGCTCTGGGGTTACAGAGAAAGAGGGGGATTGAAATCACATAATTTTTATTTCGATGTCCCAAAATGCTATTCAAAGACCATCTCATCGGAATCACAGGGAGGATTTTGAGACTCGGTGATCTAATTTTGAAAGAGACTAACGATAAGAATCTCAGAAAAAGGAAAAGAGAATAGAAACTGTGATCCATAAATCCTTCCCCCACCACCCAAAGATTTACACGACATTATCTTTAAAGACAATACCTCTGTTAATATCGATTAAGTATGTACTATATAAACTGGGGCCAAAAACTTTGCCTGACTTACAAATAAGCACTCTGGAGAGCGGCTTCCCTTTAGGACCCTCTTCTCCTTCATGTCTTTCTTTTTCCAAGATAGATTCACAGGGTTGCTTTTGTTTTCCTGACAGAGTTCCTTGTCCTCAAATATAAATCAATGCCTTCTTTCACTGCCAAATTGACATGGCTGATATAGAATGCATGGAAAAAGGAGAGAAAAATCTCCAGATCCTAAACTTTATCTAGCTCTTTTTTTTTTTTTAATTTGAAATCTGCAGGTATTGTAACTCCCAATAGCTTGTCCATTTTTTTAAGGCCATTAAAAGAAAAACAATCAAATATTAAATCCCCAAAAGAAGAAAATGGATGACTGCTGGCATTCATTGTAATATTATAGTAGTCTGGCATGCTGTAACTTTTTCAACCTTAAGCATAAGACACATTAATAGAGTTCTCTTTATAAACCTCTCTCTCCCTTTCTGTTTCAAAACTGATTTTTATCCTCAGCTCTCTCACTGTTGCATATATCTCTAAATTTCAAAGCCAGGGTCCACTTGGAAGATGTTTGGTTTGTTGTATGGGCACTCACTACTGACAGCAAGCAGAGGTTCTCAAAGACTGAAACAATATTGCTTGGTCCCTGCAGAAAGTTTTCACTCTAGAAATGCAAGAGGCAATCATTAACTCCAGCTCTCTAAGACTTAGCTCAATAAAAATACCTTAGCTAGACAGCATAAGAACTAGGATGTTTCCAGTCACATGAAAACAAATCCCACCCCTGCCATTCTGGAGAAGTGAAATTTGGGACACTTGCTTAACTTCTCTAAGCCTCAGTTCATTAATTTGTAGGATGTAAGTGGCAACCGCATCCACCTTATAGAGCTGTGGCAAATATTAAATAACATAAGGCTTGTACAAGGCTCACAGGGGCCTAGCACATACCACGTGCTCTGTAGATGGGGGTTACAGGCATGCGGATGTCTGTGTTCTTATTCTCCCCCTCACACTGGCCTCTTGTCACTGTGTAAGCCAAAAAAAAAAAAAAATGCCTATGGCTGTACAGTAAACCAAACATAAGGCAGGAAGACTCTGCCTTTTGGCAGGTGTGGTGCCCACCCAAGAATCTTCCTGTGGTCCAGAACCAGCCTCTGAACATTCCTACTACAGCCTCTTTGTTTTACATCTTCACCCAATGGACACCTACCTGCATTTGCATTCTAACTCTTCTTCCTTTATTACTCTACCACTCTATTACTGTACTCCACATGAGAAAAGCCCACTGATAAAATAATAGTGTTTAAAAATTCCTTACACACAGAATGCATGACTATACCACTCAAAGAAACCTTGGAGTCACAAAATTAGTATTGATCTGTTTCATAACACTGAAGAAAAATTAAACAGTCTTTTTAAATAGCCAAAAGAACAAAAATCATAACACTGAGAGGAAGCTGTAAGAAATTTGGAGGATGAAAGAAATGAGAGGGGATTGTGAATATAAAAATTACTGTAACATACTGATGAATATTTCTACAAAAATATAAACATTTACTATCCATATGACGGTGTGCTTTATAAGATCTATAAAGTTGTCTCTACATAAAACCTCCTCTGATTTCATTTGAAGGTGGTTATATTTATTAATGACAGTATTGAGTAAACATTATATTTTAAAAATAGTACCATAATAATGCCTAATTTTAAAAATCATTGGAAAGAGCTTTCAGATATGAGTTAAGCCAGCCCCTTCTCTCCTCACATGACAATTCACAAATTATTCCAATAACTGTGTCCCTTATAAATATGTCCATGTGGCCTGGGATAAGTTATATCTTGAAAGGCAGTGTAAAACATAGCTTTCAACACTTGCATCCCCAGCATCAGGATGTTCCATGGTTACTACTTTCTGTGCTTCTGTGACTTGATTCTGACATCAAGTCCTCTCCATCTGCCAATCAACATTCTACAGGAAAAAGCATCCTCTTGTACAAAAAAATGTGCCCAGCATCACTTATCCTCTTTTTCTCTCTTTGTTTTTTCCCTAAAGGCATTCTTTACTACTTTTTTTGTCCACTCTGACAAGAAGCCCTGGGGTTTGCATGACAACAAAAAGAGGTTGGAGATTTAGTATATGTGCATCTCAAAGAGTTCAAAATATAAAACCACTCACATATTCATTGCGCCTTCTCCTAAATCCATAAATTTTCAGCCCCAGTGTGATTTTGTGATTTTTCAATGTCGGTTCTCTTTTAAATCATTTGCCTTCCCTCTAGGGTTTCCTTATTTCAAAAGATACAGCCCTCAATTTTTATTTTACATCTAGCTATCTCTCAGACCATGAGCTAGTAGATAACATGGCAAAAATTTAAATGTGGCTTCCTCTTTCACTGAATGAAGAAGAGATTGTAGCTCTAGCTACATTACTCTAAGGGTAGCTCAAATGCTATCTGTCACTCAAAGGACTCTGTTACTGCATGTCCCATTTCCCCTGGGAATGCTATTTTGGCTATAGTAAATAAAAGGAAACGAATATAACTGTCTAAGTTGATCGTTAGAAGTCAAAGCATCCACAGGCAATGTCATCAGTGCTGTCTGCAGCCTTCATGGGTAAAGGAGGCATATTTATAAATCAGAGCCTGTTGGAAGAAGGCAGATGAGTGCTTAGTAGAATGATAATGGCGCACAATCTTCCATCCTCTCTTCCTGGCTGCAATCGCTTAAGTTAGCCACTTCAGGAAGACACTGCTGAGGGCAGTCACCTCAAACAACTATTCTTCCCAACCCTACCTGATGGAACAGTGGAAAATCATTGCTTTGGCATGGCATTGCCTTGTTACATGCAGTACCAAATCAAATCGAAAGAGCCAAAGCTGATTCTTTTAATTCTGCAACACTATTAGAGTCTAGTTTTTCCCAGGTGCTGGAGTGAGGGCTCCAGGATCACCTTCATTAAAGAGACTCTCCACCCCAAACACCTAGATATATTACATGCACACACTTGGGTTTCAAAGGTCCATGTTGGCAAGAAGCTCTCACAGCAATACGTGCTATGGCCTCCACACTTCCCATACAACATCCAGAGTAAACTTCAACACATAGATGGTATCACTCAGCTCCCTTACTTGAAATGAGGTCAAAACTTTGTGCTTTGTCCTGTACAATCTTCATGATCTGTCTGCTAGCTCACTGAAAAATGAAGATAAGTGAACTTAGTATCTGCCTGCATGGTCATGGGGTATGACAGATTTTTCCTAGAATGTAATAGGCAAAGCCTTCGAGCATTAAATCCCTCAATTAACCTCTCCTCTCTTGTTGCCCATTTGTACTCCTTATCCATATCTAGAACAAATCCAATTCTTTCTTTTTCCTAACTTGAATTGTCTCTGACATCTGGAAAATGAGCGACGGTTCTTAGATTGAATAAAACTTAGGTCCCATCTGAAAGGAACATAAATTTTTTTCTGGAAGATGCTTAACTTTCACTCTAATAATCTTAGGACTTAATTCTTTTGTATCTTTTATCCTAGAATCTAATTTTTTTTAACCAGCCTAGTCCAGAGAGACACATGACATGGAAGCAAAGTGAGGTCACTGTGGATCTAAGCAATTATTGTGCTGTGGATGGGGCAGTGCTGGACCTGAGCCCCTTGGTGCTGATTCAGCTTTGCTCCTCACAACCCGGGTCATTTGTATCCAGTCCCACAAGGTCTCTGGTACTTAGTTTCTTCTTTTATAAATGCCTTGGTCTGCTAATGAGCACCACAGATATTTTCAGTGGTCTGGTGAAAGGTGGGTTAGAAAGAGGACTCCTGGAAGAGAGCTCACCAATGGTGCAACACAGACCATTCACAAAGCTCTGAAGGTCCAGCTATCAGGGCCAATTCCCCGAGAGAGACTTCAAGCACTGGGCAAGAGTGGACCCTTTCAAGGAAGACACAGTAGTGACTGCTAGAGCAGCAGGGGTCTGTGAACATGACATGGCATCTGCCAAGACCTGTTCATAAGTGTATATGAGAATCTGTATAACATGTGAATTATACTCAATTCGATTTGGGGTATATACCTTGAAATGATTTCTCTCCCTAAGAGGGCATTCATAGACTTTATTCATTATTATAGTCATGCTATTAAGATTATTATTTTCTACACAGTCACAGAATAGAACCATGACAATTACTATTTCATAATATATGTACCTTGATTTAATGTACTTTGACAGTCCAAATCTATTTACAAGTAACTGTTTTTTTAGTCACTGAAATAAAAAGGAAAAAAAAGAAAACTACTAAACCAGCCTTTCTACCAGAGACAGAGTGAATTCGACTCTTTTAGTGCAAGGGATATGAATTTCTATCTTTTCAGCTGAACGTTCTTCTATATTAATTTTTATTCTGCCCTTCATGCTAGATATTTTGTACAGTATTTCTAAATGGTATCCATTCAAATTTATTTTTACAAAAGTTTGAACACTTGCTTTCTCACACAGACAAAAAAATTGGGGTTTCTCTTTTTTGCATTGGTTCTTTTTCAAAAAATACCAAAACCATGTTTAATACTATAAGTCAACATGGTGATTTCACTCTTTGAAATTCTGTTTTCATATTCCTGGTGAAACATTGCATATATTCATATTCTGGATTAGAGGATGGAGAATGTCATCAGGAAAAAAAGAACAGCAAAGCACAGCTAAAACAGGGACTATATCTAGAACCCTGGAAAACAGCCCAGGTTTATTAAAGGAGAGAGATTGTATTATAAGTGATAGAATATGAAAATAATACAGATTCTTATATAGGGAGAAAATGGGAGAAGTGAGAGAAACTGAGTAGATGGGGGGAGGTGGAATAATAACTGAATAGGAGAAATGTTCACACACAATCAAACCTGAAGAGACCTAAGTTCAAAATCTTGGGCTCATCATGCACTTTTCTCCATGAATTCTACTCTATCTCAGAGGCTTTCCAATCCAAATGCAATCTTGTCCCCACATTTAATCCTTTTAGCATCAGCATTTGCATTGAAGGGATATTTTGCTTCTATGGCCTTCCTCCTGTCCCATGATGACCTTCCAAAAATTAGAAGTCAGTGGGTGGTTCAAGAACTCATATGTAACGCATTTAATCAACCTTTAGTGAATATCAGTTTTTACCCTGAATCCTGCTACCAGCACTGCCAGGCCCTGACACACTGACTTATATACCAATTTGTCCACAAAAAAGAGCTCTACCCTCTAAACTCATATCCTGGGAAAAATTAGACTGGGCATAATAGAAAGCTTGCATGGGGGCTTAAAGATGTTCATTTCACTAAATCTTCTTTGCCTATTTTCCTTTTTCTCATTGGGTAAGTTCTGTTAGCACGTATGGAGGAAGTTGCTCTTTAATCCCCTCTACCTGAAGGGCATTTGTGAAAATCTAGAAAGATGCCAGACACTTGGTATATCTGTCTGAGGCATGAATGAATAAATGAATGAATGAATAATAAATGATGAATAAATGAATGAGTGAATGAGCCAGAGGTATCTGGGGCAGGATTCGAAACTATTGAGGTAATTTCTAAGGTTTCATCATTAGATGCTCACAATTAGTATTATATAATCCACATTATTAAAACTGTTTCTTTTCCAAGGTCAGATTTTGAGTGAAACCAAACCATATATTTGTCTTAATTCAGACTCTCCAGAGACAGACATTGAAACAAAGATTAGTATACCAGTGATTTACTAAATAACACTATTAGGGGAAACTGGTAAAGAAATGAGTTGCAGGATGAGGACGAAGAAGCCAAGTAAAGGTATGATTTCATGTGGAAGTCCCAGTATCATCTTGATCCCATAAGGAGCTCTGGATATCAGCTTCAATGTAGTTTATCAGCTTAAGTGTCATCCCAACCTGATGCAAAAGTGCTGGGCTCCTACTGCTACACCAGTCAGTCATGGGTTTGGGCCATGCAGGGGCTATAAATTACCAAATACTTGCTCTGGGGGAAGAGGCACCAGTATCCTAAAGATAGTCCTCTAAAAAAAGTTGCCAGTGTGAATTCTTAGGAAGAAGCACACAGAAGTAAGTAGCTACACACCCACAAGTAGTAAAGGTGATCAGAAGGAAACTGAACAGAGTACCTTCAGTGTCTACTGCAATATATTAAACAATTGAGAAAAAAGTAAGGCACATACCACAGACCAATTAGAATTAAATTCAAATCTCAGCTCTGTGCTCATTACCTGTGTGGCCTTAGGCAAGCTGCTCCTCATTCCTAACATGGGGCAGGTTAATAGCATATACTTTGCAAGTTAGTTACAAGGAGATTAGAAATATATGCAGAACAATGTAAAACTGCCATGGCTAAAATAACCACTCAGTAAATGTTAATTACTGTTATCCTCATCATCCCATCCCTCCCTGGGCCAAATAGTTCTCAACATTTAACAGATATTCTCAACATTTCTTCACAGATATTCTCAACATTTCTTCACACCTAAATTCCAATCTCCTCTCATCCTAAAACACTCAGCTGTCTGCTCTGCTCTTCAACTTTAAAGGATGTCCTTCCCCTCTTCTTTATCTTCCTCTCTCCCTCCCTCCTCATTTTCTGACCCTCATACCTGAGTTCCTCCTGACCTTGCCATTAGAGAAAGAATTCAGGTAGTACTAGGCCAAGCCATGAGAATGTGTGACTCCAAAACTAACAATGTCAGGTATCTGCATTCTAAAATTAATGGAAGTACCACTAGCTCCCAGGAGGACAAGTCAAGAAGCAATGGTGACAAGGACTTCTGCCAACAACAGAGCTGCAACAATAGGGCCTTGGTGAAGGACAGCAATGCATAGACTGCAGAACAGGACTGCTGGGCTCAGGCAATGTAGAAAGGGCTGGGGAAGTCCTGGAAACTTTAAGATATAATTCCACATGTCTCAGCACATAGTCACTTATTATTTGAGTGGGGAGAGGAGATAAAGTCTAAGGTGAATCTGAAGTGTTACTCAGAGCCCTTTCAGCCACAGAGTTTTCCTCTTACCAACAGACCTTGACCTTTTAAAGAACCCCTGCTTCTCATTAGCCCCCACCTCCTAAGCTGCTCCTCATGTATTTTTCTTCATAAATGCAAGGCTACCGCATCTGACCACTTTGTCAATCATCACTTTGAGATGTCATTGGTGCAAACTCCCCATAATAGCTTCTCAAAACCAGTTTTTTCTTTGCCCAGAACTCAAGACAAAGGCCTTCAGTGCAGTACCTAAACAACTCAGCAGGGCAAATACTGCCCTTTGATTGTTTTTTTCTTGCTGTCAAGATGTCTAATGAAAAAATTTATTGAAGATGAGGAAACACCAAAAACTATATTGAATCTGAGAACATACTTCAGGTTAAAGAGTAAAATTTATTTTGAGTCAATTCTTCCCTTATTTATATTGATCCATAGGTCTCCATTTTCATTTAAGGTGGAAATTTAATACAGATTAGAAACTCCTTGCAGAAAGACTGTTCTAGGAGGCATGTCAAATAGACCAAAATTGATTTTTACACAATAGCTCACTACTATTTATTTATTTACTGATGTTCCTCAATTAGCAGATCAAATTTCAGCTAGCAGTTTGCTGTCTCCTGAAAGCCTTCGACCTCAGATGATGTCCTTAGAACATGAGATAACACTAGAACAATAAACCGTTCTTAGACACCCAATTAGGCGAACCAATACTCAACCTCCAAAAGTGGCAAAGCAGTGAGTGGAAATGTAGCAAAGTAAAAATAGTCAGAACAACTTGTGCAATGTGAACAGGCAGGATGGGAAGTATCCATCAGTTACCAATGTTCAACCACTACATGGGTTGCGGAGACAGAGAAAATCCACGACTTGAAACATTACTACTTAGCCCTTTTACTGGCTAGTAACAAAGATGAGAAGAATAGGAAGATTTGTAGACACAATTCAGGAGTTTTGTTGTTCCTTTTGTATAAAATGTCTGAGTACATAAAGTGGAAAGAACTGCAGTGCCAGATACCTCTGAGAACTGATGAATCAAAAAAACGAGAAATCTTATTTGAGAAACTATTATGTTCCTTAAACTGTATTTATGACTATGGGAATACAGTACTCTATTTTCAAATAAAATGCAATCCAGTTGATGTGATAAGACTAATCTGTAGGAAAATATCAGGACTTGGAGTTTGCTGCAATAGGGAGAATAGCCTGAACTTGTCAAAAAAGATGCTGCAGCTGGCAGGGGTGTTAGCAAATGACAAAACCCTGAAAAATAGCTCAATAAATCATTTTGTTTGAAGGGTGTACATAAAATACAAAAAGGCCTGTGTCTTGTTAGAGGCCCCGCAGTTTCAGATGGAGGATCTACAACAGAGCAGGGGGCTGCCCAAACTAAATTGGACTTGATGTGAGCAAGAAATTAAGCTGTCAGGGATTATTTGTTCCTGCAGCACAGTCTAGCCTATTCTGATTACGAAAAACACTGCTTTCCCATTGTTTTAGCACAAATGTCAGCCCCAATCCTAATTCTACTGGCTTAAGCCATGTGCCTGCTCTAGAACCATTAACAAGAGGAACAACATAGGAAAAGCCAATTTGTTGCATTATATGCTCCATGGCTTTAGCAGCATATTTTGGTAGATAAATTACTACATAATACTGCCAAATTCCTGAGTTATTTGGTATAACATGTGTTTACAGTCCATCAGTGGTTGCAAAGATAATCATTCTAAGAATAAGAATTTTGTCTCTTGCTAACACAGGTTTCATAGTTCAGTAGCCACATATTTCTTTAGCCAAAAAAAGTTTTCTCTCATGCACATCACCTTTCAGGTCTGAGAGTAATAAGCACTATTCAATTCAGTGGTCTTATTCAAATAGAGAAGAGCTGTATAAATTCCTTCTTTTTCAGTGGCACAGTCATCTGGCTTTGTTTTACTAAATAATAACACATTTGTCTTTGGGTAAAATTAATTTTTCTTTGAAAATCCTGGGGAATTGAAAAGTTAAACCAGGGATTATGACTGGTACTGTTTTAGGGTAGTAACTTATCAGTATTAGTCCCATTTGGGGGCCAATTTTTATTACAGAATATCTTTTTTCTCTTAGTAAACAGAGCAAGAAATGTTCCTATCTTGAAACCATAGGGAAAACCTATACCACACATTTTGCAATGAAATCAGAGAGATCATGAAAAGTATATGGTTTCTCTCATTTTGAATTTCATATTTCTAAGGAAATTTCTGCTTCTACAATTGGACATAATTTTAAAAAACAGCTCTGTCATAGCATAGATTCTTTCTATTGTCTGAAGCTACATTTTCTTTCATTTAAATGTTATGGAATGGGATTGTACTGGTTCCTAAATACTACTAGCCTTATATATCACTCTCTCTCTAAATAAATGATAGACAGACACACACACACACACACACACACACACACACACACACACACACACGTGGCATGGAAGATTAAGATGTACAGAAATTTATGCCCTGATTAGTGGTAAAAATAATAGGTGAGTATTGAAATTGCTCATGCTTACAACAAACTTGAAAAAATAGTACAATGAAAGCCTATACATCTCTTATCTAAATTCACCACTGTTAACATCATCATCTTTTTATTAGTTTGGTCAAATTATTTCAAATTTGACCAATATGGACCCCTTCAAGCAAACTCTTAACCCATTTGATATGACTCTCCCCCCATTAATCTTTGAGTCCTTCCTTATTTTTTGCTTCAACAAGATGTTCCAGGATCATTTTCCATTAACTGCCCCAAACCAGAATAAGCCATTCCAAAGAGTCTTAATTCCTTGTAATGAGGAATAACGTATAGAAATAAAGATTAAAGTACCACGAAGACTAAGAACTCAACAGTAATATTTAATGTTACATGGTAAAAGTTTAGGATATATTTATTTTTTACTGCTAAGGTAACCACTGAAATTATAATATTAAATAAATGAGAAAAAAATCTTATAAAAGAGGTAAAATGAATTAATAAAAATAATGATCAGTGAAAAAAAGGTAGGAAAGGAAGATCAAGTAACCAGTGAGATGAATGGAAAACAAATAATGAGATGATACCATTAAGGTCAGTGTTGTGGAGTGTAAATAGATTAAAAAGTCCAATTCAAAGACAAAGATTGTCAGACTAGGATAAATCAGATCCAACTTAATACTATTCATAAGAAACACGCCTTAATATAATGACACAGGTTGAAAGTAAAATGATAAAATTAAAATAAGATATGCCATGTAAATACCACATAAAATGTTGTGAATTTATTAATATCAGCAAACTAGACTTTAAGGTAATAAATAACACAAGAGACAAACAGGAATAGTAAATGATGAAAGAGAATTTGATAAATATCATATCACATATTTATGATAGAAGTTTTCATCACACTAGAAAAAGGTACGAACATACTTAACTTGATAAAGGGTATCTACAACAGAACTACAATTAACATGATACTCAAAGGTAAATTATTGTATAATTTACCTCCAATGTCTGGAATATGATGAATATGTCCACTATAATCACTGCTATTCAACATTTTACTGGAACTGCTAGCCTGTACAAGAATCAGGATAAAGGAATAAAAAGCATAACAATTAGAGAGAAAGACGTAACACTATCTTTACTGCAGATGACATGATGTATTATTTAGCACAATGACTTGTAGATGCTTGATATGCTAACTCTCATTATCAATATACTAATTTTGACTATGATTATTTCCATATAATACTATGTTTCTTGCTTTAGCTAAAGATGACTAATATCCAGATTTACTCAAATATAATGATCATAGTCCTTTAAATAGTGAGGTTCATTAGAATACTTTAAAATAGGATTCAACTTGCACAGGGTTGTTCAGGGAACATAGTCAATGTCCTGTGTCAAGTACACTTACTGATGGATTTATGAGAGAGATTTAAACCACAATGCCAGATGAGGCACAATTAGTACCTAGACTTCATGAACCAGTTTGGAAGTAGCGTTTTAAAGCATGCACAGTTATTAAGCATAACTTTTACGAGAAAGAGCAATCAAAACTCTGCCACCACAAGAATACTCTTCCCCAGATCTCAGTCTATGACACCAGCCTTGCTCTTGGTCTTACAGATCTTCAGAAAATATACAAGAAGCACTTATGGGGTAACTGCTACTGAGGAGGTATATTCAAAGGAGGGAGGCAGAAGTTCTCTATGGTGTATTCAGTTGAAGAAATCCCTCAGCCCTCCTGCTGGTCGAGTATCAGCAATAACAAATTCTGTCCATGACAAACCAGCACTTTAGTTCTCCACCCCCCTTTTAACTCGATCTTTCAATTCCAACCATGGAGATGGTGACATCTAGTACCAGAGTATCACTCTCCTAGCCCAGCCATCCACACACATGTGCTCACTTACATAAAGCTTTGACAAAGACTCTTTGCTTGATCAAACTTTAGTCAGGCTCATGAATCTTCTCCTACGGCCATCTGTGCACTTTCTCATAAAATACAGTTTTAGCAAGAACCCTTGCTAAGTTAGTTTGATAAGAATCTCCCATCCTCTATATCTGATCACTCCTGATATCTAATCAGTTTCATCATCCTCCACCATCCCCCAGGTGATGTCTGATCACTCTGGCCCGTCTTCAGCAAGAACTCTGTTAGGTCAGTTTAGCCAGAATTCTTACCCCTGATGTTTCCTTTTTCTGTAATTTTCCATCCACTGACCCTCACCATGCTCCTTGGCTATAAATTCCCACTTGCCCATGCTATATTTGAACTTGAGCCCAGTTCTATACTGAGGTCTCCTTTCCCCTGTTTCAGTCATCCTGAATAAAATCTGTTTTTACCATTTTAACTACCATCCAGCTCTGTTTTTTTAGACCTTTCCCTGGGTGTCACTAGATAGCACTGACGCATACCTAAGAACTCTCAGTTTTTGTTCCGTGACTGTCCTTTACTGTGCTACTTCCACCTGCCCACACCCGCGCAACTTGTACTACTCAGAATTCAGCTCAACCGGCACATCCATTTCTTTACTACCTTGTGATTTTCCCCTTTTCTTCAATTAAATACAGCAAATGCCTCCGTTTCAATTATTTCCATACCACCAAGGCTTAAGTCTGGCTTGCCTTTTCTGGGGCAGGGAGAAAACACCGTGTGCTCTGAGAAAGCACAAGTATCCTTCCTCTTTAGTAACATGCAAGGTCTTCATGTTTATTCCTGAATTCTTTTCTCATTTGACCTTTTAAATCTTTAGCCTCATTATGGGTAAATCCCTATTTAGAAACAATGTCCAGCTCTCACTCAAACATTTCAATGATCAGTGCTGGCTTTTCACTCTCATTTCTCTCGCCTTCCGCCAGAGATAGTTTTCAATAAGGAAACAACTTACTTTGCTTCTTAAGAGCTCAATTCCATGAACACCACTTTTACACAACATGGTTCATCTAAACATATCAGTTCACAGCATTTTAAGATCCCCACTTCTCTTAGAGCAGGCCAAGCCCCACTAGAGTGAACTGAGTGTGGCCCCAGAAAAGCTCAATCCTCCATTTTGACTGTAAAATATATATTCCTCAGAGAAGAGACAGCATTGCCTGTTATTTGATGAATATTTTTAAAAACAAAGAAGTTAGGGTGAATGAAGAGGGAAGAAATTGAGTGGAACAAAATATTCATATTCTATTTACATTTCTTTTACTATCTTCAATTTGTCTAAAACTTATGTCTTTTGTTTTCATGGTAATTCGAGAAGACAGTAAATGATAACGATAATGTGCTTGAATTTCAGTTATCTTGAGGGATCCATCAAAAACATAAAAGGGGGGATCTTGCCTAAGCTAGCAATTACAGATATATTTCACAGGATAACGGTGGACAGAAATTCTGGACATGTCCCTCATTTTTTGTACACCCTTTGGATGTTTCTGTTTCCAGCCTGAATGTCCATGAGGAACTACCAAGTCTTCTGTTTTCTTCTACAGCAAAGGCACCAGAGCCGAGTGGTAAGTTACTACTGCGATAAATGGAAGGGTTCCTGTCTCCCCTTGGGTCATACTCTGTGATAGCACACCCAAAGAATGTCTCTATTCCCAAAGGCCTTGGCAGAGTTTCTCTCTGCTTTACACCCCTATGCTACACTGACCTTAGAGATAACTCCTTCAGAGGGTGGGTCAAAAGACAAAGCTAAGTAACAGGTTCCACTCTGTATACAGAATTGTCACTCACTTCCAACAATGGAAACTTTATTACCAGATATTCTTCCCTTAGACAGGGTTGGGCCACAGGAGCTGCTTCAGGCCCCAAGCAAAAAAATTCTTTGCCAAGTCATGCCATCCCTAGGGAGGCATGCATGAATCCCACTCATAAGTAAATTTGCTCCATCCCCCTGCTCTCTACTCCCTTTCAGCATCCCTCACTTACAATGATAAAACGAAACATAATTCTATTTTCCTTGCTATTGTTTCATCCCATTAATTCTATCTTTGCTATCCTAAATTTGGAACTAGTTAGCTCACTTAATTAGCATAGGACACTAATGAGTTTAAGTCTTCAATTTAATTGTCAAAATGATTCAGCCCAGTCTGACCATGGCCCATAGGCTTAGGTAATAACAGTAATCAGCCACGATATTACAATGTGCATCAGGATGCAAAAGGGAGGCCAAAAAACAAGACTGGCTCCTTGGACAGTTCCAATGGTACCTGACCTTTTCATGGAAACCTAGTAGAGCTATTTTGAGGCATTACTGTCTCTACCTTTGAAGAGTTTAAAATTCCTTTGGGAGGTGAAAGGTTTACTCATGAGAGCATAAGCAACATCATGATATAGCAAAGAATTACGTGTTCCATGGGGTACTGCTTTGGAAATTGACTGGGATTTGGTGTAATCATGAAAGATGGCACAGAGGCCAAGTGACCTGAGCAGGTGTTCAAATTTGGATAGGTAAAAGGAATGGTGGGTCTTCGGTGAGAGAAAAGACACTTTCACATTTCAAAAACACATATTGATTCAGATTCTGATGTTCATATCTCATCTGTAATGGTGATTTTAGAAAGTATTTAAGTCATTGCAAACCTATGCAAAACAGGAGAAAAAGTTTTGCCATGAGATGTTTGCTAAAGAAAACTGCCCTTTAAGGGCCAGGGTCTATGAAATAAGAACCTATCGTTTTCTATGACATCTAGATACATCATTTCCTCACATTTTCCATGTTTTCACCCAAACACAAGACTTAAATTTCCTTTCAAACCCAGGACTCCTTTTCACACGGAATGAGAGTTAATTTGCTAAGAGTTCCAGGTGTTAAGCAAATGCTTTGCTACTTTTAAACCAAATTAGCTTTGCTTAATAAGCATCAAGCTTACAAATTTTTTAACCTTTAATAACCTTAAGTACCTTATTCTATAACCCAAGGGCTTTGGCAAAGCTAAGGAAAATCACAGTTTGTTTTAATGTACTCTTGATTTAGCAATCTAATAAACTTCCTAATAAGTTGCAAAAATAAGTCATTTTTTTGGACTAAAACCAACAGCATAATTATCTTGATGTGTCTTTGCGCTCTTAATCACACAGCAGTCACCTTCAAAGGGGTGACAGTGTTTAACACTTTAACAACTGAAGCAGAGTTTCTGTGGAGGAAGAAAAGTTTATCAATGGACTTCACTTTGACATTTGTGTTGGGGGGTGAGGGAGGGGAGTAAGAACAAAAAAACAGTCTTGTTCTTGGAGTGGCAGATAGTCCTAGGCTTATACAATCATAGAAGATATTGGCCTTTCTTCTTAATTCATTCTATAAATTTGCTGTTTGTATTTACTACCTAGATAATGGTAATATAAAGTATAGAGAATTTAATAGCCTCTCATTGTTCAATATTTCATAATTTTTAACACTTTATAGCTATTTACTTTAAGAGGGTGGTAGGGATTATAGGAATAAAGTTATAAGATAATATATTGAAAAGCAAATAGCCTTTATTCCTGATATCAGCTTTAATGTCCAAGCACCGCAATGGAAGAGAAGGAAAGCTACTGGGTAAAATGGCCATATGATCATCAACAGAGACAGTCTTCACTATGCAATATTGGGAATCATCAGGCAAGCTTGAAAACTAACTGAAACTCATTCCATTAATATTTGGAGGGTATTTTTGTCTTTACTATTTAACTTCTTCCCTCACAATGTTAGAAGAAATCTATTTGAAAGTCCCTGCCATATTTACTATACATCCCCAGTTGATTTTCTCTAAAAAGAGCTATTCTTCACTGAATGCCTCTCAGACCAGACATGACAAGCACCTGACATTTTTAATCTTATCACCTCGCAATAACCCTACAAGGATATACTATTAATATTGTCATTTTGCAGATGAGAGCACAGGGTTCAGAGAGGTTAAATTACCTACTGTCATATAGCTGGTGAATTGCAGAGCCAGGATACAAAACTTCATCATTGCGAATGGGTTTACAAAATGTCCCAATTTGAACCATGGGTCTGAAGAGTAATGTACAGAACCATTACCCTCCTGTCTTCACTGCCTTGTGAAATTCTGATTCACATGAGATTAGCTATCTGAAAACCTGATAGAATACCTATCTGTACTCTAAGTTCCTTGAAGTCGGATGCCAGATTGTATTCACTTTTGTGTCTCCTGCACAAAGCCATGGGCAGCAGCATCAAGCAGATCTCTAACTCTGCTTTTAGTCTGATCCAACAGACCAACTGAAGAAACGGTGGAATCATATATTCACTTGGTGAAGTCAATGCTCCCTGGAAAGACATACCTATATACCTGAAGACTACTACATGTCAGGTGAATCCTTCGCCTCTGAGAAGCCTTTGGAGACCTAGCAAATTCACATTAGTAGCCCTCTGCTCCCTCTTAATATACATTGTGATCCAAACAGAGCTCACTGTCTCCCAAATCAAATGAGGATGCCAAGACCTACCAAATTCCTCAGAGTTGACCAATTAAACTATTAACAGCTTTTTATATTTTTTCCCTGTGTTTCCACAGGAATACATACACATTTCTACTGTGGCACTTGTCATATGAAAATATATCATCTTTCATGTCACTGTCACTTTCTCAGATTAAACAATAAAGTCCTTAAGGTCAAAGACCAGTATTTATTTAACTCTATAGCCCGCCTTACCAATGGACACTGAACATAGTTGACAACAATATAACAACAATAATACTTACTAATCCTCAAACATTGAAGACTCTACCAAGCACTTGAAGTATAACTTGTATTTACTACTCACATCATTTTTTGCACTTCTAAGTATTTATCCAAAGAATACCAAAACAATAATTTGTAAAGATCTATGCACCCTATGTTCATGGCAGCACAATTTACAATAGCCAAGATATAGAAGCAACCTAAATGCCCATCAACAGACAATTGGATAAAGAAGTTATGGTTCATATATACAATGGAATATTACTCAGCCATAAAAAAATGAAATCCTACCATTTACAATGACATGAATGGACCTAGAGGTTATTATGCTGAGTGAAATGAGTCAGATAAAGAAAGATAAAATATCATATAATTTTTGCAGAATCTAAGGAACAAAATGAACAAACTAATCAAAAACAGACTCACGAATATAGAGAACAATCTGATGACAGCCAAAAGGGAAAGGGGTTGGAGAGCTGGGAGAATGGGGTGAAGGGTTAAATAAGTACACATTAGTAGTTGATAGATGGTCATGGGGATGGGGAGCATGACATAGGAAATGCAGTTAGCATTCACGTAATGGCTAGGTGGAGAGTCAGAGGAGAGAAAGAGCAATTAGGGGCATCATTTTTATGAACTTTACAAATGTCTAACCAATGTACTACATACTTAAAACTAATAAAATAAAATTTAAAAAATAATAAGAAGTCTACGGCCATGCCACCCTGAACGTGCCCAATCTTGTCTGATCTTGGAAGCTAAGCAGGGTCAGACCCGGTTTGTACTTGGATGGGAGACCACCTAGGAATACTAGGTGTTGTAGGTGTAAAAAAATAAATAAAAATTATAATGATAATAATAATAATTTTTTAAACCATACATATGTATACATTAAACTTTCAATTTTTTTTCACATTGAAGTGAGGAGTAATTATTTTAATTGTTACTAAAAGTTACTGTACCACAAAATGTGAATGCAAAACATTAAAGAATTTTAAAAACTTTTTGTTCTTAAACAATGAAATACATTTTCAAGTATACCAAAAAAACTACATCATTTTTTGATATTAATTATTCCCTTTTGTGGATGAGAAACTAGAGAAACATTAAATAACTTGTTCCAGGTCACACAGCTGTTGTCTGAGATGATTCAGAAGTTTGTCTAACTTCAGAACTTTTAATGATAAAATCAAATTTTCCACCTACAACCCCAAAACCTTACACAGCTCCCAGTCTTAACGTATACTTGGCACTTAGTAAATGTTTATAGCCTGACTAGTCAAGCACAGATCAGGACTCAAAAATAACAGTATGGCTGGATATACCATCACAAATAAGTGTTGCTACTCTAAGGAGGTTTAGCTCAGTCTTCAGAGCTATTTGAGTGGTGGTGATGCAAAGAGATGGATTAGTTTTCCTTTCCTGCTCCCCAATTTTTATAGCCTTTTCTACCATCTCATCTCACCTTTCCTTGTAGTAACTGATGATGCCAAGATCTGAAACCCAGGTAATGAGTTTCTAAGCCTCTCACAGTGAACCCTGGGGGCAAAAGTGAGAACAATCACCAAGGGTGAGTCCATCCAATGTGCTCTATATGCTTTATGTTTTATTAGCATTTCATATTCTCCCTTTTTTTCTGTACTAATTAAATGTCTGCCTCAATTAGACTGTCTAATGCAAACAGTTAGAAAGAACTACAAGTGCAGTACCTTTTACATTGCAGGAAAATGCAGCTCCATCATTAGGAAGAGATTTCAGAAAATACCAGTCTTAGAGGACACAAAGTCTAGGTTTTGTTTTGCTTTCATCCTACAAGCTGGCAAAAACACAGGCATTCCCAGGTTACTAGGTTTAAGAAGTCAAGGCAAGGTGGCATTTATGAGTATCGGGAGCCATGAAACATTCGTGAAAATGATAAATGAGGAAGCTACAAATCTTTTTGAGTACTATTCTCAATTCATCACTTGAACTTGGCCTAACAGTCTTTAATTTAATAGTATCAGACAGATTTTATATCACAGAAAGACATGTTGCTTTGTGTTGTTAATAAAAAGAGAGAAAGAGAGTTGAGGGAGGGAGAGAGAGAAGAAGAAGGAAAAAAAAGGAAGAGGGCCAGAGGGGAGGGAGGGAGGAAGAACTTGGAAAGAAGAAAGAAAGAAAAGAAGAGAGGGAGGGAAAGAGGGAGGAAAGGAGGAGGAGAGGGCTGGATAAGATCTGTCCAACTGTATAGAGAATAGGGAGAAGACCCTATTTGGTACCAAGAAACAGCTCTTGATTTATCCACTGAACGTCATTCATTACATTTAACAGAATTACCATGAAACTTAGCACACAACCAACATTCAGAAAACTGAGAAAGGAGGGAAATACATGGATACAGGTCTTTGAAATGCATTATTTTCTTATTCCTAAGATACTGCAGACTATGATTTTCTATTCTTATGAGCAAAGCCAAAATCAGTTTTTTGGGAGGTAATACATAAATAAGTTATCATATCTTTTCACATTTTATTCCTTTCTAACTGTTTCCACTTGTGCAAACTAATTGTCTGTTCTCTAAGAAGAGCTAGTTTTGAACTTGTATTAGGTTTTGGTCACTCATGGAGAAATTCAAATCACTGGGACAGTGTGGACACTGCTTTGCAGAAATACTTAACCTGGTTGTAGAACTAGACACATATATATTAAACAACAAAAAGACAATCCCAAAGCAACCATCAACATGTATAAAATAAGATGCTATTACTTAATTACATATTTATGTCATCTTTGTAGTTTTGTTCTACCATCCTGTTATTACATTCAGAGTTTACAGAAATTCTTAATGAACATTGTTAAAAATAACATTCCTCAGAGATACATATGACTTACCTTGATAATGATGGTTTCATTGCTTCTCTTTGTGCAGGTGATCATTAAAATTAAGCTCTTGATTTAAATTACCCAGGGTAATTTATTCAGACCGCCTCCTCACTTAACAATTGAAGAGATTCATAAATACCAACGTGGCTAAAGTTTTCACCATGCTCCTTGGTAATAGAAGGTGTTATGTTAACATAAAATCACAATAATTAACCAGAATAATCCAACCCCTGGATATCAACAGACATTTATAGAGTCATTGGCAAATGTAATTGAAGAAATTGTCACTATTGTGCATATTTGATGTAAGGTTTAATTACCAAAGCATGAGCCTGGGCCTTAAAGAATTTCTTAATGGAGGGTAGGACTCTTCTTTATTTAGCATTATTCATCTAAAATGTTCATTAGCAGCAATATTGCATAGTATAACAAAACTCTTCCATCTAAGAAAAGCAGTAAAGATAATCAAACTACAGTTTCAAGAACAAACATGATCAAAATGTGATAAAGAGTCCCTGGACTCCTCTGTTGCTTTTACCGAATAGTTAGAACCCAGTGATATTTTGCCCCATTCTCATTATCCTGTACAACAGTAATGTTTGCTTCTTCAACAGGGGACACTCTGAGCTGCTCTACATGTTACTAGAACTAGTTTAGATGCTTCCAACACCAGAAGACCATGCTCAACTGAGGAAGAGCCAGAGAGAGCCAGGTTTATTGCCTCGAGGACTCCAGAGAACTCATTTCCTGGCTTAACACATCTCTAGGCCATGGAAACTTTGATATGTGGACCCAGATAATCAGAGACATGGATCTACCCACAATCAAAAGTCTCACAGTCCTTTCATTACATTTTGGGTGATATTTTCAAAGATACTCATTATTTTGCAAAAATATTTTACATATTAATTCCAGGAGAGGAGCAGGATCTTGGTTTCCTGCCAATTCTAAAAGAAAAAATATACATATTTCATAAGAGCTGATGGTCTAATCCCTCATGTGTTACTGAGCCCAGGCCCTCTCCTAAACAAGTGCAGTCCTGTCCATTCTTCCTACAAAATATATAAGCAACACTAAATTTTAGAATTACATTTGTGTGAAATTTCATTCTTCCTGGTGAAAGCATTAAGCACATCTGCTATTGAAGTTTTCTATCATATGTATTGAAAAGAAAATAAATTGTCTCCCTATTAGAGATGTTTTAATGTCATCTAAGCATATTATTTGCACATTTGATTGTAAGCCATCACTAAGTGCTTTCTAAAAGACTTTTTCTTAGCAGAAAGAAAACAGGCAGGAGTATATTTGGAATTATAGAAATATGCACAATGCATTTGTCACCCAAGGTAAGTATAATTTCGTAATTCTAAATGATAAGAAATATATTGAAACAATTATCTCTTTATTAATAATTGCTACTTCTATAAGGAAGATAGACGGAGAAATTTATCTGGAGGTTATACTTTTAAATAGCTATATTAAAAGCAGTTATAAAATGACTTTTAAAGTCTGGATGCAGTTGAAGCAAATTTGGCCCAGCCATTTCCATCACAATAGGATTTTTGAAGTAAGTACAGAGAGAAGAAAGGGCCCATTACAGACAAGTCACCTGATCCCGTCCTAGACATAATATGATATTGTTCCATACAGTAATGTCTGCAGGGCTTTATCCAAATTGGTCTGAAATGGATACCCAGAAAAATGCAGTTCTAATAATCTTCTTCCTTTATTTTTAGCTTGAAAGCCTATTTCCTAATGGCAGCAATGACTAGTCTGCATTACCCATTTATCTCCCATTTAAGATGTAAATGAAAGCAGTATTTTGGGACCCACCAGACATGGGGGAGAACTGCCCCAGGTCCCAGGTAATAAAAAGTGGGAGCTAAGGTTACATGATGCACTTTTAAAGCCCCAACTCATCTGGCATTTGGTAAAATAAGCTTTATCCCACAGGGACCCTGAGGAAATAAAGAGGAGCCTAAAGAATATGGAAGTGAATTGAATGGGCCGTTTCAAGAAGGTTGAAGGTACCCTAGAATTGCACAGATATGTACCTCTCCATGAGTCTCATCTGTAGAGAAGACTACTGCTCCTTGAGCAGGAAATAGACATCTATGTGTTGCGCTCTGCACCATGGCATCCAGATGTAAATTAATCAGTTTGCAATTCAGTGTCATAATTCATATCCTAATTGTTCCATCATTGCATGGGCAATTAAGTCTAAGTCACAAGGAAAATAAAACTCAGATGGCACTATGTAAAAATACTGTGACCTGATACAGCGTCTTCCAACAGGATTATATCAGTGCTAGTAGTGATCAAGGCATTTGTTTGACATGTTTACAGTATTTAACACTTAGCACTGCTACCTCCAGAGAAGGTCTGGATTCCCTTGATCCATGGACTCCTGCTGATGTCACATTCTTACTTTCTCAAAACTCCAGGGACCACCGCACTCTGTATAAGATAAACAGACTCTGCCCTCCTCAGCACTTCAGCAGACACACAGAGAAACTGGAACAAATCTGGGAGTAGAGAGATCTGGGCAGATGCATTAGGAGTCCCTATCATAAGCAGGTTAGACAGCATCCATCACAGGCACCACTATTTACAATAAATGTAGCCTACAGTCTGAGTGTAAGTTGAATAAAACAAGAAATCATTGATTCACTTAGTGCTCTGGGTCAATGGAGAGGGTAGTTAGAAATGCAAAAATACGTAGATGAACATGTGATGGACCCCATTTGAACTTCTAAAATTAACTAAGGAGATTTTGAGGGACAATGAGTGAGGGCTGAAGACTAGCAAGAAACTGGGTGTTGACCTTCACTGTGATTTCAACATTAAACATTAATGTGACCTCATTTGTCCCCAAAGCTATCTTGTGGATAGTAACCATCTCTCAAACTAGATTATAAACCCTTTGAATTTAAACGTTGTGTCATTCACCTTCATTTTTAAATTACAGTTGACAATCAATATTATATTAGTTTCAGGTATACAGAATAGTGGTTAGACATTTATGTAACTTATGAAGTGAGCCCCCTGATAAGTCTAGTACTCACCTAACACCATACATATTCATTACACAAGGATGTGAAGTACAGCATAGGGAATATAGTCAATAATATTGCAATAACGATGTCATTCACCTTTATATCAAAACCAAAAACAGTATTTAGCACATAGAAGGAATTCATTAAATGTTAAGTTAAATGAAATGAATGAATATTGAATGAATATAAAAAATGTACACCTACCTACCACAGAAACTAGAGAAGCAGTCTCCACTTGTAACTGTGTCTCATTCTTTCCTGCTAAATTATTAAGGTAACAATCACTTGTTCTCAGTGCTCACTGGACTCATGCAAAAATAATAAGTTTGGAATATAAAAATCATATAAGTCAAAGAGGATACATTGATAAGAATTAAATGTCTTTGGGTGATAACGTGTGGATATAAGTTCATTAACTGTAACAAATGTACCACTGTGGTGCTGGATGTCAACAGTGGGGAAGGCTGTACATGTGTGGGGACAGGGGGTATGTGGAAACTTGTACTTTCTACTCAATTTTGCTGTGAAACTAAAACTGCTCCTAAAAGTAGTTTATTAATTTAAAAATAGTAAATATTAGACTGGAAACAATGAAAACATGTAGTCCTAGAAGCAAAAGCAGGTATATCTCCCAAGATGTTTATCCGGGCATTGTTTTCAACATTTTACATATACTGCCTCATTTAATTCTCAAAAAACTTCATGAAGAAAGTGCTATTATATCCATATTTTTTCTA
>CM053506.1:11663965-11736370 GCA_028627145.1 Eidolon dupreanum | reverse complement strand
ACATCACATCATTGTCTCCTGTGCTGCCCCTGCATCTTCCCATCAGCAGGTTAGATCTGAGGTGGCTCTGTCTAATCGTGAGCTTTAGGGAAGATTGGGTAAGTGAGGCCCTGGCATTTGCGTATGCCATGGGAAGATCCCTCAAAGATTTTCACCAAAAAAAAAATGTAAATGCTAAATGATCAAAAATAATGATAAATGTCCAACAGAAATAAAAAATATTATACTGTGACTACTATCACCAGTAAAAATTTATATTGAGGAAGGACTAAAAGACATTGGATTCATTCATAGAAGCTTAGGTGATTTTTTTTTCTCTTTTTTCCTTATGTTCTATATTCCTGAATTAAATATCTTATTAAAATACACAATATTTATATTACTTTCCTAGGCTGCCATAACCAATTACCACAAACCGGGTGGTTTGAAACAACAGAAACGTATTGTCTCACAGTCTGGAATCCAAAAGTTCAAAATTAAGCTGCCAACAGGGCTATGCTCCCTTATGAAGGTTCTGAGGAAAATCCTTGCCGCTTTCTGGCTTTTAAGCGAGTGCTGGTCATCATTGGCATTCCAGGAATTTCTTCCTTTTTTTGAGACAAAGATTAAGTTTCAGTCATCATGGAACTGCAACTTTTTTTATTTGTAATCTAATCATGTCTTTTATTACATCATCTAGCATAGGGCTCAATACATATTGAAATTTAATGAACACTTGATGAGTAATAGAGAGGAGGAAAATATCAGGGATAGAGGAAAAACATACAAACTAAAAAGAGCCAAATAAATAAATCATTCTACAGGAAGCTTATTTTTAAACCCGCATATCCTCAGAGACAATTTCTTCAACCTTTTCATAATCAATGTCATTACTATTGTCGTCATTATCATCATTGTCACCATCATCTATTAAAGAGTCTGACCAAATCGCATCTACCTGTCCTCCTCAGTATCACAGAAAAGACTGTTTCCTAAACAGAACTATAACAACAGCAACAACAAAATAATCCATGAATGTGAGCTAAAACCGCTCAACACAAGTTCAAGGTAACATTAAGCAAAGCCGTAAGCAGAATTGCATTGATTTCATTGATAGGTGTTATTTATGTTTTGAAAAGATAGGTAGGTAAGTGGGTAACTATGGTAAAAATTCAAGTTAGGCAAAGTAAGCAGTTCAGATGTGTTGAGACGGTTGGAAGATGTGTAAGTATATAAGTGAATAGATATCAAAGGCAGATAAGTAGAATAATTGAGTAGGTAGCTTAAATATACCTGAAGACCTGTTTGGATTTCCATTTTCCAAGTTTCTCAAACTCCTAGATGACAATAAACTGAGGAAAACACAAAATCAGAAAGGGTTATACTATGATGTATTGAGGTTTGGGAATCTGAGCACAGGTTAAATTTATTAGAAAGCGGAAAAGAGAACACGAGCCACTGAGCACTAACAGTCCGTGAAGTGAGTGCATGTAAAATCTCATGCCCTTACCACACTGAGCATTTCAGTTCTTCATCAGGAGAATCCTTAATTATCCATCACTGTGTGGGCCCTTTGATTCTTTCCAGTCGTTCTTTTAACCCCCTTCCCAGGGAGCCTGAAATCCAGCTCCTGGGAGCTCTCTTACCGGTTGAGCTGCCCAGCTATTTGTGAACAGAGAATGGCAGCAAAGAGAAAAAAGAGAAGAACTCTATCAATTCAAATGACAGTTCCTCAAAAGCTCTGAGTAACCTCATTCTTGCTACTAAAATCCAATTTGAAATGCTCCCAGGAAGCTCACAGTTTAACCCAACAGTCATTACTTTTGTACAAAGAATAACAGTCCTAATTTATTAACTGTACATGACAATATATCCCCCTTTTTTTTTATTACAAACACAAGTTCCCCTCAGGTGATACTGAGGAATTTGGGGATATTTCCACAGAGGCCTCTGCCCTGTTTGACTAAATCAAGAGAATGTAGAAGTAACTCAAAACAGGCCAACACATTAGTTCTGCAACTAATAAAAAGTTATCGGCATGCTCAGATGCTGTTCAAAATACTCAAAAATAGGTCTTTGCTTCCCTTGTCTCAAGAGCAGACATTGCATTAATAAGATGAAGGCACATACCAGGAGAACTAAGCATGTATCAATTAAGATATGTTCAACAACAAGTTCATTTTAAAAAGCTTATTAACAGGGGCTTAAATAAAAAAGGCATTCATTGTTTACTGAACAAAGAATCTGAAGGTAGGCAATTCAGTGCAGCAGCTCAGTAAGATCTTCAAAATCTAAATTCTCTGTGTCCTGTTCTGCCATCCTCAGAGTATTGTTGGCTTTTTATTCTTAGGTTTGTGCCTTTGCCATCACAAGATGGCAGCCAAAGCTCCAAACTCATTCAAGGCAAAAGGACAATAAAACCATCTGTGGACCTAAGAAAATATCTCTAGTTTTAAGGTCAGGTAAAGGATCATTGCTTCACATCTGTATGCTATTAGAGAGCTTTTCCAAATAGTTTCCAGAAAATTCCTGCCTCCTCTCCCCCTATCCCCTGTTGTTAGTAGATTTTTTTATCTCATTGTCTACAAGGGCACTAGGCCACCCTTAGCTACAAAGGAAGCTGGAAAAATAAGTTTCTGGCAAAGGACAACAAAGTTGTTACAGTCACTCCACTCCCTGCTGCCTACTGCCCTGTCAGGAAAACAAATACCATGCTATGTCAACAAGGAAAAGGAGAACAGAGACAAAGTCTCCCTGCCAAGACAGCAATTGTCAATGTCTCAACAGGAAATTCACCTTTTAGTCTGTCCCTTAATACAGACATACAAAAAAAAATGTCTCTGAAAGAGACACAAAAGTGAATTTTTTAAGACTGAGTGATGGCCCTCCATGATGTCTTCCTCAAAAAGTAAGAACTGTTTCCCACGTCCCCTGTTGATTTAAAATCCACAACATGAACACAGATCAGTAATCCAGTCCTTTCCAAATGGGTTCTGCAGATTGGTCTGGCAAGATGGTCCAGGAGTGAAAAAAAAGTTCATTAAAATACTAAAGGCTATGGTAAGTAATGCAGTAAATAAGCATTGTTTAACTCATTGTAGTCCAAACCACTACCACCACAAAATAAATATATATATTTATATTGTTTTATGTAAGACCTACAAATATCCCACAGAATACACTTTGATAATGGTTGTCATCTTTCTTATCTGCATTATCCTGGGAGATGAACAAGATTCCAGTTGTTAACTTATTACTTATTTTCTAAGAAGCAATCTTTTAATTACTACTGATAATTCAGCTCACTGGTAACAATGCTACTTATCAAAATACTTATTTTTTTCTTTTCTCTTTCTCTAAGATGAACAAAAGTATAAATCAAACTGGAGAGAGGGAGCAATCTTAATTAAACCTTTTCAATTAACGAGAATGAAGAACTTAACTATGCAGAGGCAAACTGAAAATAAAGCCGTAGACCCCTTGAATTATAACACAACAAAAATCGTATTACTTATAGTGAGATTTAGAGAGATTATGAAAAGTGGAGATAGCCAATTCAGGTTGTGATTATTTCAATAAAAACTTTTACTGAAGTGATTCTAAGTAGAGCTCTTGTCTAAATTTTAGTTATGAAAATGCTTTTCAAGAAGAGAAAGATCATGAAGTTAGAGGAGTTAGGAAACATGTCTTTCCCAGCCTTCCTGTCTTTTCTCCTCCCTCCCTCTGTGATGTCACCATCCAGTATCCTAACAAGTTGGTGCATGAAACTACAGTGAGGAAAACACAATGTAAGAAGACTCAGTAATTGATCCTATGAATGTGTTTATATAAATTTGAATCAAAGCCCACCTAGTGAAGTCTCACACTCTCACATGCGCTATTTCAAATGTGCGCCAAAATGCTGATGAAGGCAAAGAGTTGCTGACAGGAAAGAAGGGAGACCCTGAAAAATAACGATCAAGAGCAAGTCGATCACTCAACTAAATAACGATCAAGAGCAAGCCAACCACTCAACTCCGCTGGCTATTTCAAATGCAAATTCATGACAAGCTTTAAGCAAGGAATCAATATAAAGGTAAATCAAAGCATAATCAGTTTCAGGTCAAGATGGCGATGGGAGAGAATCCTGAACTCACCTCCTCCTATGAACATACAGAATCTACAGCTACACAAGGAATAACTTCCTGTGGGAAAGAAAAAATAAAAGAAAAGAAAAACTGGCTGATCAACTCTTACTCCAATAAGACAAAGTCCACACGAAGCAGATAAGAGAGGCTGCGACACAACCTCGCCATAAACCCCCAGTTCCTGTGCAGTAACCTGAGGGAAATGAAAACCCAGAGCTCCCTGCGGGGAGAAGGGTTTGAACCCCACATCCAGCACCACAACTTTGAAGACGCGATTGGTAGGGGTGGGTGGACAACTTGTGTCCACAAGACCCACAAGCTATAGGGATCCGAGGATCGGCTCTTAAAGGGCTTGGACTTACCGGTCCAGGGCCCAGCGTGGAAGCGGCCGATCCAGGGACAACGGAGTTGGCGTGGGAAAAGCTCATTGCTTGTCTTGGAGCACCAGCCTGAGGGGTGGGCATCTGACTTGACACATATTCGGGGGTCTGCTGGGGGGCCCTCCGGAACAGCAACTGGCCGGCGCCATCTTTGGGCTCTCCCTTTGCCTTGCTCCAGCCAGCAGACACTTTCTTTTTTAAACTCTGGGCCTTTCTTTCTTTCCTTTCTTTCTCTTTCTTTTTTTTTTCTTCCTTTCTTCCTTGCCGGCCAGCGCCATCTCTAAGCTCTTTCTCTGCCTCGCTCTAGCCGGCGGGCGCCATCTTCACGCTTTCCCTGTGCGTGGGATCCGCACGCACGTCGGACGTCCCAGCTTTGCCGCTGCTGCCAGAAGATACCTCTACATCACCTGGCTCTGGTGGCCAGTGAGGTTTATGTTCATGGGTCCCACAGAACTCTAACCAACGGAGAAAGTGGCTGTCACCTCCAGGGCCCAATAAGAGGCAACACAGACACGGGAGGGAGCTCTTTCTACCAAAAGGCCTTTGGCAGCTGAGCCTGCAGGGCAGGCTTCTAATTAAACACTGGTGTAAAGGTCCACTGTAATCCTTTCCAGAGACCAGAGTGCTCGTGCTGAGGCTCTGTTGTCCCTCTGCCGCTCTCCAGGGTACCAGTGTCTCCCTCAGGGGAGGAAGCTTTTCCACGAGTCTGGTGCGCCAGTCTTGGCAGCTGCAGCCCAGAGCTTGCCATTCCTAGACCGGAGGAGACTAACAGAGAGAGCTAGTCTTGGCGGGATACCCCATCCCCCGCTCCCCCCCCCAACCCGCACTTTACAGACAGCACACTAATACACACACTCTTGCACAAAAATTAACTCCAAATGGATTAAAGACTTAAATATAACACCTGAAACCATAAAACTCCTGAAAGAAAACATAGGTAGTAAGCTCCTTGACATTGGTCTTGGCAATAATTTTTTTGAGATTTAATACCAAAGGCATAGGGAACAAAAGTAAAAATAAAAATGTGGGACTACATCCAACTAAAAAGACCACAATGTGATGGTCTTTAGATAATAAGACTCTCACATTGAACTGATAATCCCTGGGGAACAGTTTCTCTAACTTTGTCAGAGAGCCTGCGTATACAGTAGGATTTGGAAAAAAAAATGTTTGAAATTTTATTTCTGTTATGCCATATCAACATGTTAAAATCAAGCTAAGATATTCATAAGACTTAATCTTTAGCAAGCAAGCTTGCTAAAAAGACAGCTGCAAATGAATCTCACAATGTTGAGCAAAGAAGCCAGATCCAAAATTCCAAAATAGTACATATTTACTTGAAATTCAAAAATAAGCAAAATTAACTGATGGTCTAAGAACTGCTATTAACATTTGTTTTAATGTAATCTATACCAAAAGGAGTCAGAAAAATCAAACCATTATTTTTAAATGTTCACAGATTTCATTATCAGCTGACAATGAGCACAACTAAAAGTGACACCTCTCTGAGGAAATTTCTGACAATTATTTGACAACTGAAAACACCGCGAAATAAATACCTTTATTTTGTGTTAATGTTCTCAATGCCTAGAGAACATTTTAGAACAGTCTTTAGCTATTGCATCCAAGTTGTTTTCTTTTCCAGGAAGTTAAAGTGTCCAGGATCAGTTTAAATTGTGCCAGTTCTTCCAAATTTAAAAGATGTAGAACTTTGTCAAAAACCTAAAATCTCTGTGTCCAGTAGAAGTCCAAAGCAATTTCTTTCCTCACTTCATGCAGCAGGGAAGAGGCTACTCTTTATTTGTGCCCTTGTGCTCTCAGTAGAAAAGGTCAAGTAATGGGAACCACAGGGGATTGTTGTCACTGGGATATCTTATCTTCCTAGGACTGATCATGCCAAAGAACAATGGCTCATCCACAGGCTGGAAAGACCCGGGTCTGACCACTCTCTCCAGTGCTATGAGAAGATACTGTCTGAGTTCTCTCCCTGTAGTATTTGTGGTGAGTGCCCAGAAACAGGGACTGGGGGAAGAAGAGAAAAGAGGTGAGACTCCCCATCTAAATTACCATATGAACACAAACTGCAGAGTCTAGCAAGTAAAGGGAAAGTCCTGCTGAAATTTAACTCATCTTCACAGTGCTGACACTTAGTTGCTTCTGATTCTTTGTCCCATCTTCAACAACACACACGCGCGCGCGCACACACACACACACACACACACACACACACACCTGTGAGCAGGGAAACAAGTCCATCTCATTGTCTGCTCACTCTCAAGTTTTTATCAGTGTTGGGGTTTGGAAAAGGTGGGGATTGGAGGGGATGGAGGTAGGTCTTGCAGAAGGAAATATATCCGTGGAAAGTGGGCAAGGGCTCTAGTTTGCAGCACCTCCTGAGTCCAGAAGCCATTTACTCGCATTCTCGAGAAAATCAAGCCGGCTTTAAATTAACCCTTTTCACCCTTCACTCCTCTGCCTCCATCCTCTGTCCTCACGCTGCTGTTGTGGCCAGAACCTTGGACCAAGACTAAATGAGTGTGGAGTCTCCTGTCAGATGCAGATACGATGCTGATTGACCTTAGCTCCTCCAGCTCCAGGTAAGTGGCTTTGTCTTGGTCCCTTCCGCTCTTGAGCTCCCGGAACTCTTAGGGACCCGCAATTCGCATCATTGATTGGCCCCTTCGGTACAGGTAGCTCATGGAGGGAGGCAAAGGATTATCAGGAGCCCGGCCTCGCGGTCTTTGGTGAGAGAAAACTCCGGGAGTCGGGCCCTGGGACCGCGGGACCCAGCAGCAGCCTCCGCTGCAGGCGCCCGGGGCGCAGAGGACTGAGAGGCAAGGAGCGCGCTCACGGTTTGGGGGAACCACAGCAGTGGCAAACTTTTCCCATCGCGGGAACCGAGAGCAGAGGAGGGGGGGGGGTGCCTGACCGGAAGGGGCTGTGCAGGGGTGTGAGGGGGCTCTCCTCTGGTGGGCTGTGGGGGACGGACGCTCGGGACCGCAACTTCATCCAAGTTGGGCCGAGTGGGATGGGTGGAGGTGGCTCCAGGCAGGACGCGGCTGCTGTCGCGGAGCGAGGCGCCACCACGCGGGCTGGAGCTGCAGTCCCGGGACCTGCACGCGGCAGTCTGCTGAGCCCAATCACCGGACGGGGATCTGTGCGTGCTCGGGTTCCCTGTCCCGATCTCCCCACTGCACCGCCGCTGCCAGGACCCCCACCCATTCGCTGGAGCCTCTGCCTGCCGGCTCCTCGAACCCCGCCGACTAACTCTGGGATCCCAAAGCTTGCGTTACATCGTGAGGTGGAGGCTTCCTGCTCACTCTGTGCGTTGGAACCTCGACCTGACTCCGAGCACAGACTGTGTGTGCTGGCCTGGGCAGAAAATAATGTTAATCACTGATAGTGATCTTGCGTGTGCTCCCCTTTCTGACTTTCTCAAGCGCTCTTCTCTCGTTCCGCACCCCATCTCATTTAAAAGAACATTTTCCTATTGGCTACCTCCTACAAATTGTAGATTTATATTTTGGCTTCCTCAAACCTCTGCAAACTTCTTGAAGACGGGAAGACAAAACTGGAAGCTCCATGAGACAAAGCACCTTGTTGGATTTTGCTCAGCCTTGTGTAGCCCTACTACTTAGAAACTTGACATTGAGAGACATGGGTATCCCCAGGAGAGGTACCCTTCGACACGGGTCTTGTCTTCACCTTCAGGCTGAGCCCAGAGCTGGTGATTTGTGCCTTGTATGTCTTGGAATGAACCTAAATGAAGTTAGCCCACTTCAGTTCCACTACTGTATACTCTGCCACCAGAAGACTCTTGCTCAAACCACTTCTCAGCTAACTGAGCTTTTAAGAAGGCGTTTATTAGATGACAAAACCCGTTCTGGGACCTAATTCTGACTTCTATGATCTAATCTAAAGTTGAGATGAAGACTTATGGTGGGTGAATTTTAAAATGTTTTAAATTACTAAGTTTTTCTTTAAAAGCCAATTTTTTAAAAAGTAAAGCTAAAATATCTTTAAATTTCTAAGTCTTCACAGACTTTTGTGACACTGCTGTTTGTGCATAGTAATTAGATAATAGCTATCCATGAGTAAATAAATGAATACCAGGACAATTAATTTCTATTACCAAAAAATAGTACTAATTCCAGTATACATATATGTGTGCATGTTCCATTACTATTTCACTGGCAACATCACTGAAAAGATGACCCCGGTGTCTATGACAGGCCCATCTTGAAGACTATATAGGAATAGTTTCTCATCGATGTTTCCAACAGAGTTCAAGAAAACTCTTATAGAAGTTCTTCCCAAGGCAGAATTATAATGAAGTTCTCTGAGCCACATTCTTAAGACCACTCCAAGATAAATAAGAAGAGAAGATCATCCTTCTCAACCATCGAAGTTGAGCGTGTCAATATTTAATGGGATGATGTATGACATTAAAGGAGCCTGGAATGTCTTTCCAGAAACACTCAAATGTGGCCCTTGACTAGGGACTCATCCTTGGAGCCTACCTCTGTACTTTCTATAAATATAATGACATCTGCTGGGCTGTGGCCTTAAGATAGGAGAGAGGAGTGTGGACATGCTCCCTCATCCCATATTGCAAGTGTTCTTTTGAAATCCGGGTCAGCCATTCTCCTCAGAAAGTTTTCAGAAGTTTGTAAGATCAGTTGCTTAATGCCTTGTCTTCATGCACTGCTAACCTTCTTTACAATCTGAATAAGTGTGCTGGAGTTCCTCCAGGAGAGGAAAAGCAGGTTAAAAACTCAGAACCCAAATAGATCCCTACCCAAATGTAGGACTGGAAAGAGCAAATTAAAAAGCAGTAAGAGAGAAGAAATCAGAATATTAGAGGCTATGAGCCAATACCAATTTTGCATTAATACATTTGACCTAAGTGTATTATTTTGACCTCAGACTATTACTACCTTAAAGCATTTTCCAATATGAAGCACTTCCTGTAGAAACTTGGTGAAAATTCTCCTTTTTCTCCCCATAAAGATTACATTTCCTTTATTCCTAAGCTAACTTACTCAATTATCCCCTTGGAGAGGAGATGCTTGAGATCCATTTGAGAGGAATTACTGAGGCTTGATCATTTTTTTAACCTCCAATTTCAGTTCTCCATTTCAGAAAGGGCTTAACCAGGAAGATATAGATTAAGTAGGTTCCAAGGTCGGTTGGTTGATTGTTGTTGTTCATTTTATGGCTATTACCTTTGATTTATAGAACTCCACTCTTGTCCTCTATCACCAGACAGAAGTTTTAAAATATCATTAATTCCCCAAACCCATCCCTTTTAACAAAACTACCAAAGAAATAGCCTACTCGGATGGGGAAGTGGGCTAATCTAATTAAGTGGTTTTCAATCCAGCGTTCCCCTAAGATTTTTCAGCAGATTTCATTGAGGGGATGGTGCTAAAAGGATGAGCTATCCAGTAGGTGAGGAGGGAGAGTTGATATCAGGACCTAGGCCTTGGGTATAGATGAGTGGTTCCTACAAGAAGTCTAAAGACTCTAAATATGAAAATATGTGTATATGTATATGTATATGTATATGTATATATATGTGTGTGTGTGTGTGTGTGTGTGTGTGTGTGTATACTCTCCCCACATTTCATCATATCTAACCCAGCAGCTTCTACCCTACTGTCCCCTGCTTCTCAGATACCCCTTCCTATCTCTCTCTCTCTACAGAATTCATAGTCAAGGTGGAGTTTATATACCCAATAGGACCAAATAATAACACAGTACAGGGAGAAGAAAAATTCATTTTTATATGTCCTTAATTTTTATATTCAAAAGCTAGCAATTTATCCTTACCAATGTTTAATTACTGAAGGATAGCAACACAGTTTATGAACAAATGTAAATATTTGGGGAGTACATGCTCAATATTCTTTCTATTCAATAAAACATATGATCAAAACTATAAAAATCCTTACTCTACAAAACAGGAAAATATATTTTAAATATATGGAAATATCACATAACTCTTTTTGCTTAAAAACCTTTGGCAGTTCCCCCATTGTACTCAGAATAAAATCAAAAATGGATTATGAGGCATGACTGAGCTGGCCCTTGCTTATGTCTTACCCTCATTTGGCGTGGCTCTTCCACCTCACTCATTATGCCCCAGCTCTGCTGGTCTCAAACCCTTCATTGCGTCATGTTTGTTTCCAACTCATGGTCTTATTCATACTGTTCCACCTGCTTGGAATGCTCATCCCTACTCCACATGACAGGCTTATTCTCATCTCTTAGGTCTTAGTTTCTCTGAGTAGCTTTGGATGAAGGACTTAAGAACGCTCTTCTGTAAAATGAGGGAAAGATCATCTACCTGATTCAGAAAAATATCATAAAGTGCATTCAGCTTTGTAAACCTCTTACCAGTGTCATAAATACCAATGACACTGCTTGGTATTTATGATACAGCAATCTCATCAGATTGCTAAATAGTTTCTAGATATGTATTTTTAAGTTGATAAATTTTGTAGCAGCTGCAAAAGACAGTGATGGAACAGGTGTTTCTTACTATTAGGGAATACAATGAAACCCACAATCGAAGATTTAAAGACAAAATCTTTAAACAGAACTATACTATTTTTAACCAAAATTAGTCTACTTTCTTATCCACTCTGTGTGTCTGTGTATTAAAATCACATGTTATTTCTCAACTATTATAGACAGTTATTTCTATTGGACAAATGTATAATGAATGACATGTATCCATCATTATAGTATCATCCAGAGCAGTTTCACTGCCCTAAAAATCCTCTGTGCTCCACCAGTTAGTCCTTCCCCACCCCTACTTGATGGTATTTTTATTAAAGTCGTTTTAATTTCAATGGAAATGTGACTCTTACCACCTCATGCATAAACATAAAGGTTCAACTCATTTTCAAATTATAAAGGATCACAATCTCAAATTACAAATTAGATGCTAATTCATTTTCTTCATTTGCTCATTTATTTGAAATCTTTTCTTCATGTCATTACCTCTAAAGGTGTATACATTTCATGAATTATTTTTGCTGACTGTTTAAATGAAACAAAGCAGTAATTTTGAAAAGTATAGCCATCTAACACCTATATTTAACAAAGACTCCACACTCTAAGAAATATGATTAACTTGACAGCAATTAAAACTGCAGCGCAAATGCTTCACTGCAAGATGCATTATGATCTTAATAAATTTCTTAAGTAAGATAAACAAATCTTTAAAGGTTCTTTTCTACTTTGAAGTTTTATAAATCACAATTAGAGAACAAGTGCAAAAGGATTTATCTTTATATGAAGATTATTGAAAAAAATTTAAAATTCTAAGCTATACTTAGAGAAACAAATTTATCAAATGCCTGTTTTGTGCCAAGAACATTAGGTATTTATTTTCTGTCTTATTTTTAACAACTCTGATCTATAGCACTTTAATTCCCATTGGACAGATGAGATAACCGATGATTTGAGTGATTAACTCTCCTAAGCCAGGCAAAGCGGAGCATCCCAGGCAGCAGGACCAGTGAGTGGTGTGTGAAGCCAAAGGAACATGTGGAGGTGGAGCAACCAAAGGGAGGCCTCATGGCTGGAGTGTGGACATGGGGCAGAATGGTCTGCGATAAGGCCCAGGAGGCAGGCAGTGCGGTTCAGGAAGGGCTTCACAGTAAATGTTCAGGATTTGGGGCTTCATCATGTTTTCCTCACCCTCACTACAGTGTGAAGAATGGATTGGAGGGACAATAGCAGCAGTCCCTGGAAGATTATGGTCACATGGTTTGAGAGCCATGGGTGGCCAGGGAAGGGGGAAGCATGTGCTTTTCTGAGAGATTTAGTAGGTAAGAGTGATAGGCATTTTGCTTCATTGATTGCAGGGTGATGGTGAATGATGAGGGAAAGGAAGATGTGAGAGCGATTCCTGAGTTTTCAGACTTGCTCAACTGCATGGAAGGCATTACTCTTCATTGAGACAAGGAGTACCAAGAGAAGAACCACTCACAGGAGAATTCTGTGAGTTTGACCTAAGACGTGACAAAGTGTCTTTGAAACATGCAGAATGAGTTGTAAGATATAGGAATCTGGAGTTCAGTGGAAATATCTGGCCCAGATAACTTTAGGAGTAAAAGTGAGGACCATTAAATATTTATTGCATTGTTCTGTGACTTGTGCCTTGGGCCTTCTGCATCAGAAGCTTCCATAAATCCACCCTGTACCTGGAGCTAGTGGTGTAAACTTGAGCAACTTAACTGTTACTCAGTCTCCTCCTCTGTAAAATGGGAATAATAGTACCTACTTCAAATAGTTTCTGAAAAATGAAAGAAGTTAATATACATAAAGCTCTCAAAATGAGGCCTGATACATAGTAAGAGCTATTAGCTATCTTATTTTCTGGGTAGCTTTGTAAAATGTAGATTCATGGACTCCAAATCAGGGTTTGAGATTTAGTTCACACTCCTATCCTTCTATCTATGCCATATTTATATTATTCCACATTCATTATTTATAGCAAAATATTTATATCAAAGTAATACTTGCACAAGATTAAATAAAAACTCAAGATGGGTTTATAATAAAAAGCAACAGCTTTCTATTCCACTGCTCCTCACCTGAAATTCCACCTCCTGGAAATAATCAGTTGTAGTCATTTTCCTGTTTTTAGTCTTGTGGTGGTTATTACCACAGCTCTTAAGTATCAAATTCATGCCACTGTATTATTTAGTCCCTTTATATACACATTGCCTTTGTTTTCTGTGTTCTTTGTATCTCCTCTTTTAGGAATTCTTCTGTTATTCTGTCCCAGTCTTGCACCCAAAAGGAACAAAGTCAGAGGAAAAGGAGGATCTTTGTGCCTCCCCTTCTTATGATCCAAGGCTCCATAAAATCCACGTCCTTCTAGAGAAAAACAGACAGACAGTCAGACAGACAGACAGTCAGAGAGACAGAGAGAGAGACAGAGAGCATGAGCAAGCACTGCCCTGAGGCCAAAATCAACCTCTCAGCTCTTACCAGCAGAAGGCCAAACCTGGGATCCTATATATATATGACTGCTTTTAGGGATTGTTCACTTTTCTCATTGTAGGATGACATTTGGAAAACATTCACAATACTCTGCACTACAAAAAAAAAAAAAAATTATAAGAACACAGAGTAGCTTGGTGCCCATCTCAGGCAAAATGTATGGGTCTTGAGGTGCAGTAAGGCTTCCTTTGAAGAATCATTTCTTTCCTCAAGCAACATTCTGCCTGCAATTTTATTTATCTACATGAACATGCATAACTGAACCTCTTAAAGTAAATGGGACAAAGCATGAATTTCATTACTTTAGCCTGCCACATTTGAGGTTTATTCTTTGATTCAATTATTCACAAAATGCAACATTTCACCTTGTCTTTTTACAGCAGTAAATGATGATTTAGTTTAAATTTATGCCCCATTCTCATTTGGAGTTACTAAGAAGAGACCTCTGAGGATGATTTGAAGTGTTTTTAAGGGAGTTTCTGCTCAGCTTGCAAAAGAAAAAATTCATGAGTTGCATAAGACTATGAATTAATTACTAAGAATAAGGCATCCAGTACAATACGTCTGCTTATCAAACACACATTAACATAGGAAAGTACTTTTTCATTTTATTGCAAGCAAAACTTTTTTTGTTGGACATAGAATTTATCCTACAATGGTCCTGCTACAGAAGATTAGTTAGCAAAGAGCTTCATCAAATCGAAAGGCATTATTTTGGGACAGAATAGAAACGGAGGGATAAATTATTTGCTGTAAATTTTGCCTCTTCAGCTACCTATTTATGAAACTGACTATTGTGATATATGGTCTCACTTTCCCTCTAATTTCAGAAAGCCTGTCAGAAGAAAATCTGCCCATGTTATGCCCAGAAAGCACATAATAAGAAATAACGATGCTATCTTCCATATGGATAAAGTTTTTAGCTTTTCAAAATACTTCGGTGTTAGCTCTCCTATATGAATCTCACCAGAACTCTTAAATGGCAGGGCAGGTATGCTAGTGACATATTTTGTGGATGAGGAAACTGGGGCCAGAATGTGCATGATGTGCCCAATGTATCATGTGAGTCAGCAGCTAAAACTTGGCCGGAAGTTTTAGTTGTACAATATTTTTGCTCGGAAAAAAGTTCTAGCCAGAACTGGAAAAAATACTTTACTTTTAAATGTAATTAAGTAAATCAGTATTTCCCCCTCCCTTCTATTTAGTCAATCACATACTCTTCTTCAAATCTACTTAATTAAATTTTCTTTCCTCCGAAAGCGTTTGTATACTTTATTTCATCCCTCTCTAATGTTCCGTACTTTATATGCTTATATAATTTAGGTAGCATCTGATTCTCCTAAATCTACTTATATATTATCCTGTATCAACTATCTAAATACATGTATAATAAAAATAGTAATTGCAAAGTATAACAAATACCTCCAGGATAAAAAACTATGAAGGCCCTATAACACAGTAGTTAAGAGTATGAGCGTTCAGTATGTTAAATCTAGGACCAAATCCTGTTCTGCTACTTACAAATGGACAGTCTCTCTAAGCTTTAGTATCTCCAATGTGAAATGATTAATAAGACTTACCTGTAGCAGATGTTTGTTTGTTTGCCCCTTCTACCAAACCTGGCAGCACTCCTGAATCATGGAATTTAGTTCCTTAGACCACTTCTCTGCCCATCTACCTACCCCACCCCCTGCCTTTTTTCATGAAAATCCAAGTCTGTTAATGATAAAGGGTTTTATAGGAAGGTGGAGAGTGGCAGAGAGGAGAAGGGTACAAGGCTGGGCTTTTGGGAAGGCAAGAAAACAATGACCTCATACTAGGGAGAGAAACACGCTCTACGTTCCTGAGCAAGGGAGGGGAGGAGCTGCCAAGACAGCTGTAGGCAGGCTGCAGAGAAGAATAGATGCAAGGGTCACTAGGACAAGACCACCTGCCCCAAGGACAGAGCCTCACCCCAGACTTGCGTTCACAGGAGAATCAACAAGAAGAGTGCCCCTATAAGCATGGACGATGAGGATATCAGCCACCAGCAAGCAAGGAAGTGAGGGGTTCTGCCTCTCTTTTCTGGACATTACCTACATCCCTAGATGCTAGAATAGTTGTGAGAGGCCCCATAATAAATAATAATGATGAATAATAAATTTCTATCTAGTCCAAATGGATAATACTTGGGGCTAAATTATGTTGACTAGTTTAAAGTAGTATTTCCTGCATTTCTGAGCTAATGGGCTACCTTGCATAGCCATTATGAGTACTGCGTGTAATATCTGTAGTCTCAATCTTTGATAATTAGCAATCCATGTGTGATAATTATTGTAACACTGGCATCATCAAAAGCGTTTACGGAAGACCGTTGGATATCCACAACATCCATGTCTCATTTCTGCCTGGACACCAGGAAATTATGGCAATCCAAAATCAGGAGTTAAATGCACATATTGTCTTATACCTCTTCGTTAAAGGTTCAAAGACGTGAATGAAAGAGAAATTGATTGTCAAATTTAGATTAAGTTTAGGCATGCATAAGGAAACCCATTTCCCATCATCCTTGCCAACACTTGTTATCTTCAGACTATTTAATATTTAATGACATGACATTTGCCAGTTGATTAAAGGATACCACCTCTGAAAAAGCAAAGACTTTCTGCCCCTTGAAGTCTGAGTTTGGGCAAACAGATAAAGGTTGAAAGAGGCATAAGAAGGGAAACAACTGGATAGAAATGTTGGGAGAATTATTTTCTCCCGAGGACTCAGATCTTCCAGGGGAGAGGAGGACAAATGTCAATCAAATCCTCACTAAATACAGGCCCAGGACATAGTATTGATTTATTTCTGTTTAGTGAGCATGATGACTTTGACCTGTCCCTGGAGGGGAGGGGCCAGCCTCTCACGCTTGTCAGTCTTTACTGAAGGCCCAGAATTGCCTGTGATGTGCATCACTTTTTGGCTTAGTGCTGATTCAATAAGAAAACTGTTTTCTTTCTCTGCTACATTTGTGGAGAGGATTTTGGGGTTGGGAGAAGTTTTGGGTTTTCATTATATTTCCTCCAGTATTTTCCATATGCAATCAGTGAGTGCCACTTTGAAAATACGTGTTAGAAGTGCAGAAAGGTATGTCCTCAGTCATGTTTTTCTCTGTTGATATAAATAAACAGCTTTACAAACCAGAAGGAAGTATCAACATACTCCCCAGCATTCTATCTCTTAGTCTGCTCTTGTCTGCATATTGAGGAGGGGCTGCCTGTTAGACATCCCTCACATTGTTTTGAAGGCAGCAGCACTCTTCAAGGTAGATGGTAACTAGAGTAGAGTTCGCAGACTAGAAAGACTTCAGAAGCACATAAACCTGTGTGCTCTGTCTTCAAGCTGCACTCTAGTCACTCTCAGTTCCTCTGGGAGAAGAGGGATTGTCTCGTCTGCTTCATGTAACTCTATCTTAGATGCAGCCATTTCCTATTTCATTAACTAAGTATTTGTTACTTAAAAGCAAGATTGCATAATGTACATCCTTAAGTTTCCGCTAGAATTTCAATCCAAATCTGGTGACCTCAAGATGGGAACCCTGTGTTCTCATGTATAAATGATATTAATGATAATAATTATTCGGAAAATATTTGCAGTGGACACTTTTTGAAGGATTCCATGTACATGTGAATAAGCTTCACCTCTTCATATTGGTTGATTTATTTCTCTTTTAGTTGTCTTTAATACTATTATTTTATTAATAGAAAATACATCTCAATTATTTAGGAAGGTTCTCTCCCTAATTAATTCTCCAATTACCAATCAACAGATTTCTTGAGTGTCTTAAGACCAGAAGTCCCCACTTTCCTTAAGTCTTCTAGGAAAGAAAAATAACTCACAATAAGCCAAGAAGATGAATGCACTAGCCCTTCTCTGCCAACAGAATGACCTGGGTCTCCCATTCCAGAAATTTCCACAGGGTACAGAGATTTCACAAAGGGTTCCCATAATAGTGGGCTCTTCTCTGTTTTAGAAAATTATTCTACTCTGGGAATCAAAACCATGATCCCAGCTCCCTGGCAAACATCTGCTGTTCATTGATAGCACCATCTGGTATTTCAGCTCCTCGCTCTGTTGTGGAAGCTCCATGTAGCTGCCTACCCAAATTAATTATTCTATAACAACTTGTTTGCGGGAAGCATAGGCCAAATAGGGTAGTTTTGCTGAAAGCTACTAATTCAGTGCTTTGCCTATGCTTAAATGGGCATCCCCATGCCATCCCCTGGCCATGGTCTGAAATATTTCAAGCCATTATATTTGGGGGAGAATGGGGTAAGGGAAAATGTATACTAATGCCTTGAGCAAGTAGCTTGGGGGGAAATAACTGTGTGTATCTGCATTTCACACGCTTATAAGCATGCATGGCCTAATCTAAATAATTTATTTAGAGGAATGATTACAATAACATATGCTGAGCTATATCTGTCATAGGAGCTTAAAGAGTGCTTCTTAGGGTAATGATTGCTTTTAATATAGCTATACCCCTTCACCCCATTCAATTAGCAGTTTCTTCAATTATTGATCTCTCCATTCAATCTGCAGCAGTGCCACAAAGTTCCAGTGCTGTGGGAGCAGCTAAATCTGGTGACGCAATGAAATGAGCACTGGATGGAGTTGCTAACTAGCCAAGTGATATTCAGTAAGTCACTTAGTCACTCTGGGTCTCAATTTTCTCATTGGTAAATAAATTACCTGACCCATCACACCCCAGGTCATTGTGATGCCCAAATGAGATAAGAATATCAAGACATGATGTAATCGATAATGAGCACTATGGACATATTACACATTTCACCCATTTTATCTTTTCTTTACAGACCAGGATCTGCTGAAGTTGGATACTCATTGTGGTAATTCTAGAGCAAGACACCTAACCTGTAAGTATGTGTGGTTTAGGGGCAAATTGCCTGATTTCAGCTTTCCTGATCTAAATTTTTACACACCAAACTGTCTTTTCAGAATATACTTTTTCCCCCCCAGTATTTGGCTTCATGATGGCAGTATGATTTGGCACAGTGTTTCTTTACCTTGGTGACACTTTAGAATCACCTAGGATTCTTTAAATATGTCAATATCTAGGCCTTAAATGAATAGAATCCCTGACAGCATGACCCAGGCTTCTGTATTTTTTAAGTGTCTCAGTTAATTCAAATACACAGTGAAATATGAGAATCACTCATTCAGACGGAAGACTACCAGATCTGGAGTCAGATACCCTTGGTCCCACCATTCCACTGACTGTGTGACCTTGGGTGGAGGTCTCTGGAACCCAATTCATAATGAGTAAATTGGGAAGGGAAAATTCACAATTTTCAGACTTGTGAGGATACAAAATCACTGTGTAAATTGCCTGACTCAGTAGAAGCTCAGCAGATGTTTAGCTATTATTGGTCATGTACTGATTGTTATCATGTACGCTCTTTTCCTGACTCTGTGTGTGTGTGTGTGTGTGTGTGTGTGTGTGTGTGTACACATGTGTGTCTACATCTGGAATGTAAACTCTTTGAGAACAGAGATTGTCGTTTACTTTTCTTCTGAATCCCCTCCAGCTCCCAGCACAGTGCTAAGCATATAGTAGGTGGTATATAACAACTATTATAACTATTTTTGATCAGTTTATTGACAGAAAGGAAATTTAAAATCATCTTCAGCTCTGTCGAGTGTATTTAAAAGCATCAAAATTACATTCTAGTAGACTCACCACACCCTTTCATAAAATCCAAAGAGCACTTGATCATCTGAGTCCAAGCCACAGAAGACCTTTTCTATAATCAAACTCAGAGCCCACCAGCTTAAATACTGCATTTAGAGGCTAGTCTTCTTTGCCCCAAGTGTGTCATTGAATACAGGGCAGTAGGAAGGAAGCTGCATCAATCGTGAAAGCAGGACCTGGCTTGCATTCCTTAAAGAACTAATGTAGGTATCATGTTCTAGAAACTGAGGTGATTGGAGGGCAGTCAGTATAGCCCAGGTGCTTGGGTCCACGAACCTGGGAATTGAGTGAGCTTGTAATAGAGGAAAGGACAGAAACACTAGGAACAACGTGGGAAACCAGAAGGTATTCATTACTGTGTCTGAGTATCAAGGAGCTATTTATATCCTTTCTGGCTCAAGCCCAGTTTGGTTTTAGAAGTGGAGCAGGGAAATCTGTGGGGCCAACTCTAGCAAGAGGAGAGAAACAAAGCAAAGGAGGTCAGGCAGAGGGGCTGCATTCTCTCTCAACTGTTCTCTCTCAACATGTTACCACATGACATCCTTGCTATTCTCCTGTTGGGCAACAGGCATGAGTCAGAGCAGACTAGCGGTCTGCAGACATGTGCTATGTGGTCAGTGTATTAATTCACACAGTGGTTTCAAGCATAGCACAATTAATGAGGTGTTACTCTAGATCTTAACAGAATTCACCACATCCTGTGCCATCTGCCTGCCCTATATGATTCTGAGTTTGCAAACTTGAGTTAAAGCCTATTGATAGTCACAGAGAAAAGCTGTTATGTCAGTCAAGCGTTGTTAATAACAAGCTCGTCACTGTATTGCACATTCCAAGCTTCAGTCCAGTGTACTATAGGATTCCCCACCCCATAAAGGTGATGGCAATTTGGACCAGTGAGGGGGTAGGAATTTAGTTTCTATCCTGAGTCATCATTAATTATAAGGCACCCAGGTAGCTCTGGAGTACATGCCATGAAGTGTACATGGGATTTGGAGATCTGGGGTATTGTATGGTTGTAAGAAATCGGGCCACAAACTGGAGGTTAAGAAAGATTGAGGATCTAAAGTCATAGCTTACAATAAATCAAGTCAAAACTCGAGTCATCTGAGCACAGAGACTTGGACCAGGAAAGGAAGGAAGAAAGATCTGCCTTCATCAGAGGTCTCATAGATACCATTCTCTCTACCAGTGAGGGGGGACCCTGGACATACATGACAATTTTGGTATGTATTTTACCTAGAGAAAGGTAGTCACCAACTCAAATTTCAAATATGTTTCTAGTTTTAAAAACTTGCCACCCTTTTCATTTTTTCTCAGTTCTCAGAATAATTACCTTTGTTGGAATAATTAGTCAAAAAACTAGGTCTGATATGGAGGGTCAGTTTTGAAAGCGGTGACTTTCTGGACTGAGGTCTTTCTACTTATTAGAGTTCTATTAATATCTTATTACCCTGTCACTATTTTCATAATGGGTTTTTAAATTTTTGATTTTTACTCATTTTTACTTTTACAGCATAAAATCCATTACTATCACACAACAGTTTTGTCCTTTTTGCATTCCTTTCCCATCTTTTCCAAATGTACCATGTATTACATTATTATGTTATAATATAAAACAGTTCTGTGACTCTTTGCTATATAACCTGTCGCAAAATTTTCTCAGAATCATATCACTTTTTATATTCATGAAGACAACATTTTTCTATGGCAAAATTATCTTTTATTAACATTAAAATTTCATTAGCATAATATTCATATACATTAGCATAATTTTCATTTACACTAACATGACATTCAATTGCATTTACCTAAGATAAATTACCTAAAGCAGATTAAGTACATTAATGCACATTTCAATTGTATGGTATTTTTAAAAGGCTTCTTTCTTCTTTATAATTATTTCCTTAGGATAAATCCTATGAATTGGATTACCAAATCAATGATTCTGAATATAAAACAAAACTTATTAAGTTTACAGAAAAATTTTCTATAAGTTTTAGATTTTTATACTCATACTCTCTAGTAAAGTGGACAAAGCACAAATATTTCACCATTTTGTTGTTGGCTTTTCCTTCTAAATGAGAGACATTAAGGAGGCCTTTTGTTTGGCTTTGTTTTAATTGTCATTATAATTTTTCAAATTTATAATTTTTATCCTTTTGTTATATTTGGTAGCAAGAATATCAAGGAAGTAGAGGGGACAAATTTTGTTTAGTGCATTTCAATAATAAAATCCAAAACAAAGTCATGATAAAATTTATAATAATAACTAACTATAATAACTGAGCCTTCACTATTCCATGCTCTGTGTTACATGGTTTACATCAGTGATATGTGCTGGGCCAGCAAACTGATTAATGATGGATTAGGTGATTTCAACATTTACTCTAACTCAAAAATTCTACCTGAAAACTCTTCAGATATTGGAATTCTTTTATTTAATCCCTGCTACACATTTTTCCCTAAAAACTCTTTTCTGAAAACTCCAAAGATTAATTGTATAATATGGGATCCAGATTCCTCACTGTGCTGGACATTTTTAGTTTGATTTTTAGTTTGTGGAAAGAGAATGGAAAATTGGTCAAATGTGAAATAAGAGTGATACAAGCAATTGAGAAATCTGCTCTTTGGCAAATCAGAATTGGGCAGTATCAGTAAATAAAGGAATCAGTATACCTTAAAAGGTAAAAGTTCTCAAGGTTAATTAGTAGAAATGAAATAAATGAAATTAATAAGGGTAAGAGTCTATGGACAAACATATAGTATAGGAGGAAAATGCTGCAAAATTCCTGCATTTAGAGAACCAAAAGAGTGGTACCAACCAAGGAGCCTTAGGTTCTGATTTATAATCAGCTGAACTGCTTCTTTCTTCATGACTCTCAGAGACCCCTTACCTCTGGAAATACTAGTAAAGTGATAAAAAGCCGTGTGAATATAGAGCAATAGTAAATATGAGCTGATAGACTCCAAATCTCACTTTCCTCTCTTGAAGAAACATGGAATGTAATGTACAGCATAGGGAACACAGTCAATAATATCGCAGTAACTTTGTACAGATAGTTACTAGACTTCTCATGATCATTCTGTAAGGTATGTAAATGTCAAATCACTATGTTATATACTTGAAACTAATATAATACTGTATGTCAACTATACTTTAATTAAAAATAACTATATATTCCAGAAAAAAAAATGTCTTGTGTTCCGCATTGCCTCTCCTATGGTCCGATGCCACTGCTGCATGGAGAAACTCCCCAGAGGCAGCAGCCTTTTAAATTTGAAGGTCCACAAAGGGGATGACTAAGAAGGGCAATATATTTTATCACTACTAATGTTAGGAACATTTGGATTTAGAATTACTTGTTGAAAAAGAAGCACTTAGTGCAGAGTGTCTGTTAGAATAATCCGGTGGAAATATTTTAAAAATACAGATAAGGAAAAATAAAGCATAAAAAAATTACCTAGTCATTCCTCATCTCAAAGACAAAAAGCTGAAAACATTTTGCTGTAAATCCTTTCAATTTTTTCATGTCTGTGCATTTTTATTTAGCTACGTTCTTTGCAAAACTGGGGATATACTGCATCGATTATTTCGTAGACTACTTTCTCGGTTAATACATGATGTACATTTTTCATGCCATTAAGCATCTTTTAAAATTTGATTTTGCATGGTGACATTATTTCTGCAATTTGTTTAGTCAACATCCTATTATCGAATTATGTTTTTACCTGTTGTTCACATTACATTTGTTCATAAATGTTTGTGGGCCTATGACCCTTTTTTTTTTTTAGGATAAATTCCTAAATGAAGAACTGTTGGATAAAAGAGGATGAACATTTTTAGTTTTCAATATTTACTGCCAAATGGCTATTTCCAAATGGCTATTACCAAAACATTGTCTATTAGCATTTTTTAAAATGGAAATTTGATGGGTCAAAGACAGCATTTTATATAGGTTTTTCTCTGGTTACTAGTGAGCACGATTATGTACTTTGTCCACTTGAACATTTTCTAAGCTGCTCATTCATGCTACATAGAACAGTAATCACGTGTCACGGGACTAGAGCACCCAGATAGCACTGCCTCTAATATTCCTCCTTAGTCAGTAGTGATGCTGGTGGCTAAAGCCTGGGTCAGGAGCAGAGGGTCAGTCACCACTCTGACAGTGGCTTGCTACATCATTTGGTCAAGTTAATTTTCCCCTATACCCTATTTTCCCCATCTGAATAAGAATAATCCAAATCTTGTATTCTACATAATCCTATACTAGGGAATAGGATAACCCTATCCTAATCTAAATCCTACATTCTACATCTACAAGATGAATTTAGAATAAATGAATATATGATCCATATCCTGTTAAGCTTCAGTTGTTTTCACGTCTTCATCATTTAGTGGTGGTAACTGGGCATTTTAATTTGTCCTCTTATGGCCCTGAAAGCTTCGAAAAAGAAGTTAACAATTCAAAGAAATATAAGTAAATAAATACTATAATGTTAGTGAGGACTTTCTACATGCCCAGCACTGTACTAAGGATTTCAAATAACTCAAACAAGGTCCTACAATCCTTGAAGATTGTCATATTTTAGATAAAGAAAGTGAAGCTAAAAGAGTTTTTTATAACCTGCCCAAATCCATGGAGTTAGTAGATAATAGAATCGAGCCTCAAACCATAGTTTGACACCAACCAATATTCACTCTGAGTATCTTGTAATCAAAGGCTGTTTTAAAAGCAATGCCCCATAACTTCTCAAATACTCACAACAAATACCTAATGCTAGGCTAAGTTCCTTCTGACACCCAGGGTCTCCCTAGGCCATCTCTTCTCACTATCGAATTGATGTAAACTCAAGAAATGTGAATAACATTTGATGTTGATTAAATTAATATAGTTAATAGAGTTTATCAATGACTAAAAAACAACAAAAATGATCTACAAAATGCATTATAATGTCAAATATGGTAGGCTTTTGAATAATCATTTTTGTTGAAAGTTTGAAAGTGTGAAGTACCCTTTAAAAATAATTTTCAAACTTTTCAGTTATGAATATGCCAACTAATACAGTGATGGGAAGGTTAATAGAAACCAAACCTGGGATTAGAATCTAGGTTTTTTTATCTTTTTTGACTCTTAATCCAGTGCTTTATCTGCTAAAACATTTTGCAACTTGTGACAAATGATGAATACTCATGAGGAATACTCCTGGATTCAGGAAAAAAATACACAAGTGCAAGGAGACATGTCACAAAGACATTCCATTCCAAGATTATGAGAGCATAAAATTGAAAATAACCTAAATTCCAATCAATAGGACATTCATTAACAAGAGTACATAAAAACCATGACTCTTACCCAACCATTCAAAACAATGATGTAGAGCTCTGTTTATTGTTCTAAATAGATTAACAGGACACATTATTGTTTGAAAAAAAGAATTATATTACAAAGTAACATATAGAGCATAGTCTGCTACATATGAAATTAGGCATTTACAACTATAGATGATGTGAGTTTTGCTCAATGATGGGATTATGATGATTAATTTACTTTTGTCTATGTCCTTGATTCAATATTATTTCAATTACTTTCAAGAATTCGTTGTATGAAACAAAATGCTTTAAAACAAGAAAACAGTTTTTATTCTGTGTGCCTTTTTAAACAACCTAAACCAGTGCTTCTCATACTTTAATCACCTGGAGACTGTTGTTAAAATTCAGGTTCCAAATGTTCATGGTCTGGGGTGAGGCCAGAAAATCTGAATTTTAAATAAGCTCCCAGGTGATGTTAAAGTGTTGTTTGCATTTTCGCATGACAAGGATCTAGTTTTTTTTTTTTTTTAATTACTCCAGCAGGTCTTTTCATCACTCATTCCATATGTAGTTTCTGGCAATCATGGCTTGAAATTATTTTTCTTTGTTTGTAAGTGCGTTTCTTAGTAAATAGAAGCCTGGAGGTTTTTTTCTTGTAGTTAATAAACATAAACACTGGGGGACACTATTTTAAATTGCAGCACAGACATTAAACAACTGGCAGTAGTACTCGACATTGCTTCTTCCATCAGATAATTTTTATTTTGATATCCTGCACTGAGGATATTCTCTGACTTAAGGGCATTGGTGGTTTAAATGTATGAACAATTTTGTACATTTATAATGAAAAATAATTATGATTAAAAATAAAATATAACAGCAATTGACAGGCTGCTCAGCAAGTGAAATACGGTCATACTATGAATGCTAATTTTCAACACATCTCTTTAAGGTATTTTCATGAAGAAAATTAAAATAAAGCATTTTAAGAATGACTGGGTATAGGAATGGCTAAGATTTCTTTTATGAAAGTAAAATGTTAAAACTCTGAACTTTGAAAGTAGGTTAGGTGAAATAAAATCCCTTAAAAATTATAATGTAATCAACAGTTAAGTAAAATATGGCTATTACTGTTACAGTGTTCAACATTCATTGAGTGCTTGCTATGTACCAGACTAGTCAAGTTGATTTATGTGCCAGTAAAATAAATTTATAATTTATAAACTTAATAAAATTATATATATATAAAATCAAGGCTATGAAGGTGAACAGACTTTGAATAAAAGGACATTTTATGTTAATATATTAGGATCAAGGGCAAAAATATACATGTTGTCCATGTATAAAGTTAACTATTTCCTTCAAAGATAATGTTTCATGGGTAAACTATTTAAAAATGTTGGTCACAAAAGAAAAAGGAGACGTCCAGTGTCAATGGAGATGGAACAAGCCCACTATAATCTATCTCATCTTAATTGGAACTACAAGTTCTGGGACAATACAAAAAGCAAGTACCTGAGAACTGTGGGAAGTTAATAATAGCAGGGAGGTTGGGGAGGAGAGACAAAACTCAAAGAACTACTGGTATGGCATTAAGTTTCCCAAGTTTTTCTACTTTTATCTCCCAAGATGACCCAAGGGCAACCTTGGTGCTTAACCGTGTAGTAAGTAAAAAAACAGGCAAAGCAAAATCTCTGAGAGAAACCCTGTCTTTCCAGCCATGGACCAGGAAAAGGAGCCCCGTGAACATGAGAGTATGGGGCAATTGTTGCTTTTGTTTTGCTTTGTTTTTCTCTTTTTCTCCCCATCCTTGGTCACAGTAGCAGTGGCACAGCAGAACAGTCATCTAAAACTCCAAGAGAAGACCTGTTTCTCTCTGTCCAGAGGAATTAGGAAAAGGAGACCCTGTGGTCCAAAGAGTATAGGAAAATCCTATTACTTTTCTCTCCCTTTTTTCTCTCTACTTTGACTCAGAGCACCCCTGGCCATGTGAAACTTTGCAGAAATAAGGGTGGATACAGTTCCAAGAGGAATCCTGTGATTCTAGTAAGATAACTAGGAAACAAAACATTGGGGGCAAGAAAATATGAGGGAAATCTCAGAGGAGAGACCCAGAAAAGAGGATTCTTTAATTCTGTTATGAATCGACACAAGTTCAAGGTTCAACCTTTAAAGTAGCTATTGTAATCAGCTTCAGGGATAAAGATAAAAATACTTGAAATTAGTGGAAAGGTATATGAGTTCTCTGCAGAGAAACAGAAACACAAAAAAAGAACCAAACTGGAATTTAAGAACTGAAAACTATGTTTCTGACATTAAAAAATTCACTGGATGAGCTCAATTGAATAATAAATAATGAATAATGAATAATTGAATATTGAAATTTAGGATAGAATAGAAATCATCCAATCTAGGAAGTAGAGAGAAAAAATATTGAAAGAAATGATCAGAGTCTTGGAAAGTTGTGTGACAATATCAAAAAAAATCTGATATTGTGGTCATTTGAGAATATGAGAAAGGAAATAAGAAAAACAATGGTATAGAAAAAAAATTGAAGAAATAAGGAGCAAAAACTAAAATTGATGAGCGTAAAGAGTAGACCTTTTTGCAATCCTTGTGTAGCAAAAACACAAGAGAATATACATTTTATTGACTGACCTAAGCTAGTTTTCTTGGTACATTCAAAACTGCACAATGTGCTTTTCCTGAACTCACTTAACCTTAGGCCATCTTTTGGGGACTGAAAATGGTTAGTCTCTTAAATGTACTTTCCTGGACTTTAGACAATCTTTTCAAGAACTGAAAAGAGCTTAGTGGTATATCTTCCTTGCCGACATATCAGATTCTCTGTTTATCATTCTCATTCCTCATATTTCCCCTTCCTACTGTTTTTAATAAATAAAAATGTTTGCTGACAGAATTCTAGAGTAGTCAGATTTTTGGGTTGGTCTCTCTTACTAGAGCAGGAATAAAGCTTTCTCTCCTCTCACCTGGTTGTGGAGATCTTAATTCAGGATCCCAAACACCAGTATGTCCCAGTTTCTTATTTATAAGACAGAGCTTAAAAACACATACTCAGTTTTTTTTCTGGTTCTCGCTACATTCAAAGACTTCAGAGAATTTTCCATCTGAAACTGCCCCTTCCATACTAGGCCCTTATCATCTCTTATGTGGACAACTGTCCGGTATCCTACTTTCCCTGTTTCCAAACCCATTTCCTTAGAATTTATCTATCAGAGCTACCAAAGTAACATATTAAAATGGAATAATGTTGCTCTCCAGTTAAAAATCTTTCCATATATTTTCTTGATACAAGTTTTTGTAGGATATTTTTTGGAAAAATAAATAGGACCCTGAGAACCCTGGACAGTGAGTTTTTGGAACAGTTTAGTAGGTGATAAGGCATTTCCAATATTTTGGAGAATATTTTTGCAAATATTCTCAACCAAAATGTAGCTTGCCTTTTCATCACTTGATAACCAGAAATTTTTGATTTTCATAAAAACTAATTTATTATTCCTTTTCTCCTGTTGTCAATGCCGTTGTTTTCTAAGAAATCTTTATCCTAAAGTCACAAAAATATTCTACTAGTATTCTAGAAGTCTTCTAGTTCTCTCATTAGTATTTATCGAGTCATCTCAAATTAGATTTCTGAGTAAGATAAGAGACAAGGTTCATTTTTTTCTGTACAGACTTCTAGATACTCCAGAACCATTTGTTAAAAAGACTTTTACTTTTTTATTAAATGTTTTGTGATTATTTCTGGACCCTTCTGCTCCATTAATCTATTTGTTTATCATTATGCCACTGTGATATGATTATGACAGTGAATCTCAGCACTAATTTGCTTGACATCTGGAAGTTGTAATGGATGATTTCAAATGCACAATTTCATTTCCTAGTCAAAGATCGGTGGTCCTCTCCTCAAGTAAGATCCAAGGAGAGATATACACCTCTGCAACTCTGAGATGTCTTATCACCTACTAAACTGTTCCAAAAACTCACTGTCCAGGGTTCTCAGGGTCCTATTTATTTTTCCAGTCTGCCTTTTTAGAGTAATGTTTATCATACTACATACCATCGAATAGAGGCTCCGAAGCATTTGTGCAACCTCAGCTACTATTTTGTTCACCTAAGACCAGTGAGTCAACTCCCCTCCATTCACAGTAGTCCCAAAATATTGCTTACTTTTCCATTTTAAAGGAAGATTAATGAGCTGGTAGACTAGTCATTACCACCATTATGAGATAACTTTTTAAGCAAAAGCTAAGATGGGCAGAGGTCTGTACATTTTTCTGAGTATTCATTTCAGACTGGTCTGAACAAGCTATTATAGACATTATTCTAGAGAACAATTCTACTTTGTCTCTAGGACTGCATTGGGGGACCTGCCTATAATAGGGCCTATTATTTCACTGCATTCACTTCCAGAGTCTCAGTGTGATAGAAAAAGCCTGACTAAATTAGCTTCAATTGTATCCAGACTTCAAAAGAAATTTCAAATCTACTTTTAATCTAGCTATTTAAATGTATAGCCTCCAGATAAGTTTCTTTATCTTCATTATAAAAATAGTGATTATTAATAAGAAATAGATGATTATGCCCACATTTCCCGTACCACATGGTATAAAAGCATGCATCCCTTGAGTGTAAAAAATATAGAGTTTATGTTTCCATAATTACAAATATACTCTTTCCTCTTTTCTTCCTACTGAGAGAAAAAAAAATCTTCCTGGGAAGCTCCACTGATGGCTTACAATCCATGTGCAAATGATACACTTAGAACATAAACATAACTCTATAGAATGCCAATAGATTCCTTTTTAATATATATGATGGTAAACTACAATAGCAGCTTCCCTTAATACCTTCACTATAAAGCAACCTACTACTATTACTCTGAAATATAGTGTTATCTGTAAATTTCATAGCAAAGTTGGAAAGGACAGCTTTCAAAGACACTGGGCAGTGCTGAGGTATAGGTGGAAAGATCAACAGCTCACGTTAAATATTTTCTCCTCTCTTGTCTTGGCAGTAATCCCAGCTCTATCTTCTCTCCTGTAAATAATGTCACTTCTTTAAATTCATGAAAAGGGTTAAGAGTTTTACAGCCTTACACTTTGTGGGAGGTCCATAGAATTCTCCATCCTCCACTCTCTCTGCTCCAGTTCAACTCTGCTCTGCTTCTTCTCTCAACTTCTAGGGCACCTGCAGAGAATTCTGGGATTTAATAAACCTGGACTCATATTGGTCTCTTAACCATTACTCTTTACTCCTTCACAGAGGGTTTAACTCCTTGAACAGTGGACCTAGTGTTAGTCCTTAAGTGAATACCAAATAACTACTCACATATTGATTATAAAAATAACAATAATTTAGGTTAATATATATTGAGTTCTTCATAAGAGTTGATTATATTATTATCCTAATTGTACAGATGTGGAAACTAATCTTTAATCAGGGTAAATAGCTTGCCAAAAATCACATATCTTATAATCATAGTGAAAAAACTATGCTATATTTAAAGGCAATAGACAGAGAGGCAACTGTCCATAGCCAGTAAACACTGTTAGTACATTTTTGAGTAAGAATTTATCTTCATAATTATCCTCAGAAATGTAACTGTAATTACTAGCTTAGGGTAGTAATTTGTTAGATTTTTTTTTTAGATAACAAGACAATCCAGACACATTATCATTCATTGCTCTCTCAAATTACAGAAAGACTTGAATTTAAACAAACAGCTAATGAAGGTTAGCAATTAAAATATAACAGAACCTAGATATAGTACAGTTCCCAGCTTCATCTCCCATTAGCCCTACCCTAACTTCTAGTCCTTAAAGATAGTTATAAATCAGTGCAATTCCTTCTCTCAGGAATTTATATCACACTGTCCAAGTGGAGGCTTAAATTTGCCTGGTGTCCTCCTCTGCTCACTCTAGTGGCGCTTAACCAGGTCTAGTAGAAGAAATGGGGGGCTTAAAATATTGTGAGCTGTTATGTTTAGATAAACCATGTTGTCTAAATATGGCATTTATGGAATCGAGCTCTTAAGAAGTAAAATAAATTGTTCCCTTAGAGCAAGTGTCTCTGTTGGAAGGTAGAGGTTTCTTTTGTTATAAACAGCAAGAGAAATGATAATGAAAAGAGAGAGCTGATAATTAATATGTTTGAATTAAAGCTAAACATTGTTTCTAAGTATAAACGAATATCCATTGTGAGCCTGAAAAAAAAAAGTTTAGGTCAAATGAAAAAAGAATTTGGGAATAAAAATGAAGACCTTGCATGTTAGTTAAGGAACAAGGAGACTTGTGCTTTCTAAGAGTATGGTGTTTTTCCCCTCTATCAAAACAAAGCCAAACTTGAGACTTGGTGATATGGAGATAATTGTATAATGGGGACATGCTCTGGAATGTCTAAGTAGTGAAGAGAGGGAAATCACCAAGTAGTAGAGAAAGGGAGATGTTGCTTAGGCTGAAATCTGACCAGTTGTATTCTGTATGTGGGGACCCCGATTGGGGGGTGGGGGGGTGGGAAGGAGAGGCATTGAGAGGAAAGGATCTCCTTCTTTCCACAGGAAAAGTAGTCACAGAGAAAAACCGAGATGCCTTATGCACTCATTATCATAGATTCACCTAACAATAGAACAAGGTTGGTTTAGCATCTGAAAATCAATTAATTTAATACACCATATTAATAGAATAAAATGTCTACAAACTGATGACTGGGTAAACAAAACCTAGTATATCCATACAATGGATGTTATTTGGCAATAAAAAAGAAGTACTGATACATGCTACAACATGGATGAACCTTGAAAACATTATGTTAAGTGATAGACACTGTCACAAAGGCCATGTATTTCATTGTTATTCTATTTACATGAAATATACAAAATAGGCTAAATCTATAGAGACAGAAAATAGATTAGTGATTACCTAGAGCTGACAGAGATAGGGGAATATTGCTGATGGCAACAGGGTTATTTTGGGAAGCCAATAATAACTAAAATTAAATTGTGGCAATGGTTGCACAATTCTGTAAATATACTAAAATAACTAAATCTTATGTTTTAAATGGGTGATTTGTATGATATAGGAGCTATATCTCAATGAGCTTTGGAGTTTTTTGTTTTGTTTTGTTTTGCTTTGCTTTGCTTTGCTTTAATCTCTTGGGAGATATGACTGGCTTCATGGCTGGAGCAGGTAGGAAGTATAAGCATTGAACATTTTGTCGGATCAGAGAGCAAATAAGTGCTCAAATATTAGTGTGTTTATGTCAAATAAATCCAGAATTGAAGGGATACCCACTGGCCAAATTTGAAATAACTTGAGCAACAAAAATAAAATCATACTACATAGGAAAACTGTATTTAAATAGTTCATGAGTCCATAGTGATATTTAAAATGAATACTACCTAAATATATATATAATCCATACCAAGAAAAGATAAATAATAAAAAAAACTATTCTTTATGAAAGAATGTCAGATAGTAAAATCAGAAGGAATGATGGAATTAGAACATTCTGTAACCCCCATTATAATAATTATTCAAGCAAGAACCATCAAAAATTATAAAAATCATAGGAAGAAAGGCATAGGAAGAAAGGCATTTACATTATCTCAAAGCATCACCCAACAGAGTACGGGCTAATTACAAAGGTAAAATTGTAAAATGGAGCAATCTGACAACAAATGCAATGTATATATCTTAGTAGGATCCTTATTTTTAAAATAAAGGACATTTTGAAAACTATTGAAGTTTTGTGTATGGACTAGATGTTGGATGATGTTACTGAGTTCATGTTGATTTTTCTATGTGTAGCAATGGTATTGTGTCTGTGTAGAAAAAAGGTATGTTCTTGTTCTTGCATTATATACACTGAAATATTTAGTGGAAAAATGTTGAGATGTCTTCATGCTACTTTCAGAAGATTTGGGGAAATAAATATATGAGTTTATATATATGCACACAGGTACATGTATGTATGTATACACACAGAGAGAGAGACACAGCAAGAGAGATAATTAAAGCTATTTTTGCAAGACATTAAGAGTAGTAAATCTACATAAGAGATGACAGACAACCATTATATTCTTCTTTTTTAAATTCCTGTGTGTTTGATCTTTTCAATATCAGCTTACTGCCCATGTTACTAACCTGGACATTTAATTCTGCACATCTGCTTTTTTGTGGCTCATGTATTTGTTTATTCTTTGCAGCGCTGATCAAGTGCCTGTGTCACGACATCTGTAGTATAAAACTATGTAATTGCCAACAAAAGCAATAATATTGACAAGAGCTACCTTTAGATTTTTTGTGGAAGTAGAATGTTATAGAGAGATCCGAAGTTCATAAATAAAAAAAAAATGAAAATAATAAAAATAAGAAACCTATGTCATTAAAAATTCTAGTATGGAGAGTGATATCTTTCCGATGATCTCAATATGTCAACATTCACTGCCCTACTTCTTCAGTGCACGGAAGATTTCCTGTAATGAAAATCGGCCCCAAGGTGGGATTAATGTAGATGAGATTGCCCAAATGCAATTCTAATCATAATCTCTGGAGTTAAACTTTCCAATTCTGTAGGATTTACAAAGAAAAAAATTAAAATTTCCCCAAGATAAATGTATTAATATTTAATAAAAACAAAGCCAGATTACAACATTAGTGAAAAAGTAAGGAATTTATATAAAATCCCTTTATATTTGAACTAAGACACTAAATTGAGTATCATAAGTTCCCAGACATGAAAAGGATGTGAATAAGGGAAAAATTTGCAGGCCAATAAAATATTTGGTTATTGGAGTAAAAAATTTCCAATAAAACTATGTTGGCAAGAGTGACCAAAATCTTATTTTCAGAATGATTATTTTTGTGTCTCTTGGTAGATATATGAGCATGTGTTGTTTCAACAATTCAAGAAATTGGTCATGATATATAATAATTTATCTCCCAAAAAATCAGTAATAGCCGTGGAAAAATGTAGTGCAATTTTTCTTTTTTCTCATTTCAGATTACATAAGGAATGACTTTTCCTCACATTTGACTAGCTTTCCTGGATCTATTCTAAAGATAGGTACAAGAGCCAAATGAGTAAATTAAGAGTGGAAATTGGGAAACTTGGAAAATAGTGTTCGTATTAATCTTGTAGGCTAGATCACGCTGCAAGAACAAGAGAAAAAAAAAAACCTGACATATCAGTTGCTTAAGATAATACTATTTTCTTTCTTGTTCACAAAATGTTCTATGCAAGTTGGGTAGCCCTCCACAGTTTCGTAGCTTCTCCATCTGAAAGGCACCATGAAAAAAGAAAGAGAAAGCTAAAATACTCAGAGAGTTAGTTACTAGAGCCATTGAAGTGTCATACATCCTTCCTACCCATCTTTTCTTGGCCAGAACTCAGGTATTTGACCTCAACCCAACTACAAGACAGGCTGAGAAATGCAGTCTTTTTGGATGCCCAGGAAGAAAACGATGTGGGGATTACCTACCATTGTTTCTGCCACAGGGACCTCCCTATGGGGTAGCTACTCTCATAGGATGAGCTCCTGGAATACCTGTAGTCAGTTTTTTACTAATGTGGCAAGAAGCTGGCTAAGAGTAAAGCCATCACAGAAGGATGTAGGTGTTGCCGTGACCATGAACCAAAAAATAATGCCCATTTTTTTTGTGTTCCTTAATTCAGCTAGAGTTGGATTTATGCCTCTTATAACCAAGAGTCATCACTAACTCAGAGCCACATATTTGCTGAAGGTAGCTTCATTAATTAATCAATAATTTGATTGGTATATCAATTGGCAAATATTATGGGTATCTATTGTACCGAGGTTGGTAAACATCCACTCTTCTATCAAATTTTGTCTCAATATCATCTCTTCTATGAAATCCTCTCATTACACACTGCTCCTGATTCTATCAGTTCATAGGGTTCTTTTAGGCAGCAGTGTATTGTAGTGGCTAGATGCATAACCATTTGAGTTAGTTCGCCTAGGATTAAATCTAGCTGCTACTTATAGCTATATGACCTGCATATAACTTCTCTGTGTCTCAGTGTTATTAACTATAAAATGGAGTAATAGAATGCTGTTGTGAATATTTAAAAGTTAATACATACAAAGTACTTAGCATAGTGCCTGGCAATAGGTAATTATTCAATAATTATTAGTAATTACTATTACTAATAGACTATAAGCTCTTCAAGGACAAAAATAGTGGCAATTTACTGATTTCTTTTATCTAATACCTAGAACACCACGTGGCCCATAGATGGCAATTGATATGAGTTGAATGAACAGTCATAATAATAGAAATAGTAATGATCTTGTTAACTGATTACAAAAATGGCTCCGTTCTCTGTCTTTTCTTTATTCCTTTGCAATTTGACTTTTCAGCATCTTTCTTCAAGGAATTTAATCTGTTTCCCCTCCCCTTGAATCTGGGGAGGCCTTGTGGCTGCTTTGGCCAAAGGATGTGGCAGAAATAACATTGTGCCAGTTTTCAGTCCAAGCCTGAAGAAGCCTTTCTTTTACTTTCTGCCTTGTTCTCCTGTATTTGCCATGAGAATAAATCCAGATAATTATGCTAGAAGGTGGGATACCACACAGAGAAGAACCAAGGTGTCCTAGTAGGGGAGCCACAACTAACTGCAGACGTATATTTGTAGCCAAGACCTAAAGAACCACGCAGTTGACTCCAGACGCTGTAGCTGTTTCCACAGAGAGGAACACAGCCTTGCCAACATCTTGATTTTATCGAGGTGAGAGCTGTATCAGACTTCTGACTTCCAGAACTATCAGATGATAAAGTTGTGCCATTTTAAGCCATTTAGTTTGTCATTGCTTATTATGGCAACATAAAAAAAAAAAAACAACACGGTAGACATTTAAGAAATCATTCAGTCTACACATTCATTTTATTAATAAAGATGTGAGGCCAAAGAAATTAATTGCTTGGTCAAGATCTCATTCTGATTAGTGGTATTACAGGGACTAGAGATTATCATGAGAATGAATTATAATGGTAAACACAAATTGATTGTCAAAACTTAGGTATCACCACAGTTTTTTACAAAATCAGGGAAATGGAAAAAATATATTTGAGGTTTTTCAATAAGACAATGCAACTGGCTAGTTCTGTGGTTCTTCTTAAAACAGACGACACATTACTCCTACTTGAGAAGTTTTAATAAAGGCCCATGTCCAAGGTAAATAAGTAGAAATTCTTATTTAATGTGTTTGTGGTGGAGTCCTGACATCGGTATTATTCTTTAAAGTTTCCTGCAGTGACTTTAATGTGTAAGCGCTGTTGAGAAACACTGTTCTAACTAGTATCCAGCTTGCTAAGCTTCCTTGTGACATTTGTAATGTCTTTTTATATAATTGCTTACATTGATCCTAGAACAGCACTAATAAAGCCAGTGAGTTACATCTCATGTCTGTCATTTAATGATGACAAGCTGGTCTGCACTACCCCATCACCAACAAGCCCTTACTCCTTCAGTTATTCCTCATTTAACTGTTTCTTAAATGTATTACTTTTCTATTGTTGCATGACAAATTACTCAAAAACTTGCCATTTTAAAACAACAAATATTTATTATCTCACTTTAATTGGGCCAGAAATCTGGGCACTTCTTGTTCAAGGTCTCTCACAAGCAATTCATGTATCAGCCAGGGCTGCAGTAGCATCAAGGCTCAAAACTCAATCAGGAACCATCCTTTTCCAAGATCATGCCCATGGCTATAGGTAGGCTTTAGGTCCTTGCTGGTCGATGCCAGAGACATCAGATTCTTTTCACGTGGGCCTTTCCATAGGACTACTCCCAACGTGGCAGCTTGCTTCCCAGAACAAGCATGGAGGTGGGGAGAGGAGCAAAGGGGGATGAGGCAGGGAGGTGACCAGCAAAACGGAAGTCACGGTTCTTTTGTAACTAAATCTAATAAGTGATATTCCTTTTGCCATATTTTATTAGTTAGATTAATTCGTTAGTAAATTAGTCAGTTCCATAACCCAGGGGAGTGAGCTATACAGAAACATTTTTGAGTCAGCACAATATTATTTTAGATCAAATTCAGATGTTTTAGTTAAACACCCAGGTCTATGTGACATCAAAGTCCACCCTTTTAACCCACTGCACTCCAAGTTTCCAGTTCTATTCTCCAATTCTTCTAGAACCAAATAAAAAGTTTTATGTATAACATACTCCATCTTACTCATCAACCATTTGGATGTTTTAGAATCCGACCATGGAAGGTGAGACCCATCTGTTCTACCTCATCACAGAGGCAACCTGCCCCATAGTGCCCATATTTTAAGAACCATCTCTTTATGTATTTCCCTTTGATCACTTTTACCATGAAAGATTATTTTTTACTTATTGTCATTATACAAAACTGAGATGATCTTTATTATTATCTTATATTTTAATACTATTGATTTTTGTTATATTTTGGGTAGGTTATATCTGTGTCACAAAATTTAAAAGAATAAATGAAAAAAATTATTGTCCCTTCATGTAACATTTTTCCTCCTCACCTGCATTCTGAATCCCAACACCTCTTCTTCACTAAAACTTGAAGCTGTTAAGTATCCCTTCTCCCATATTACCTCCATTTTACCTCTCTCTCTCTACCCAACATTTCCCAATCAAACATGCTAAAATCACTCTACCTTTAAAACAAATGAAATTTAAAGTAAGTTATATGAATGATATATTCTCCTCCAGCTACTGCTCTGCCTTTCTTGTCTTCAAACCAATTATCTCAAAAAAAGACCCAACTGGTACCTCTTCCCCATCTGGGGTAATGGCATCACCATCTATTTGGGCAAACTAGAAACCTCACCATCTCCAGTTCTTTAGCTACCATCTATTACTCACTTTATTCCAGTATATGATGGAATATCTGACATGCTCTGCTTCATCAAAATTGCTCTTACTAAGATCGACAATGATCTTCTCTTCATATCTAATGGGCACTTCTTACTTGAGTTCTTAGAAACATTTGACACTCACTGTTGACAACTCCTTCCTTCCTGCTCGTCTTATCTTGCTTGGTTTGTTTTCTCATTTTTTCTTGTTTTTTTTTTTCCCCCCTAATTTGCTGTCCACTCTTTCTAAGTCCTTCCAGCTCTTCCTTTCCTAACTGGCTTTTTAAACTTGGAACTTTCCAGGGCTCAGCCTAGGCCCACTTTTTCACCTATAATTTTCTGTAGGTAATTTTCTCTTCTTGAAACTCCTAGATTTATATTCAAAACCCCAAACCTCTTCCAACTTCCAGATTGGCAGAACCCCCCCTCCCAAGTATTTCTACTTAAATGTTTAAAATGTTTATCAAATGCATTAAGCTTGAGAAATCAAATCATAATCATTTACTCCAAATAGGTCCTCTTTCATATCTTGAAAAATGGGCACCACAATCCAGTTGGCAAACTAAAAACCCAGATATCATCCTTGACCCCTATCTCTAGTTTATCCCTTATATCTAGTCGAGTACTGGATTGACATTTTACCACTTAAATATCATATGTTTACTGTTTTTGGATACATTGCTCAGTATAGTTTTCATCTCTAATATTTTCTACTTTCCAAATCCCACTTAAATTGGTTAATTTGTGGAGATGCCCTTATATTCCAAGCTGATTCTGGCTCCTTCGAAATGAGTTTATGATATGAGAATTCCTTTTGTAGTTTTGTGGTTTAATGAGCGTGAGTTAACTCAAGATTTCAGTTTTTTTACTGGAGGGAGTTAATTTCCACAATTATAGGTGAAAGTAAAAATTTTGCATCTTTGTTGCCTTTTATGTTTTTTAACTCAGTTTTTGAGACTTATACTATTGACTTAAAACAAACCTTTTTTTTATCTTGACCTCCTCTTGGAAATGAAATATATTCTCCTCCAACCTCCTCTCAGCCTACAGTGGAAAATCTTTAAAAATGTGAAACAGGACTAATACCTTCCTATTGTAGAACTATTTCACATTAAGTTGATAAATCATGCAGGCAGAAGTCATTTGTCAAAGAAATGTATTTGAATCAAATTCAGTTTAGGTGCATGGTGTGCTGGATTAGATATCCAGTTCTTACTAAATAATTTATCAAATTCTGACTTGTTTGAAAAATAATCAATAAAACCTCATAATAAAATTTTAAAATGTTCTTATATCTTGGACTGTACATTGAAGACATATAATTATAGCTCTCCACCATATTATACACACCCATTATGCCAAATTCAGTAGTGAAGTGGTTGCTAGTGTATTTCACAATAAATACAAATAAAAATGTGAAGATAAAAAGATGGTAAATAAACTCCTCTTGATTTCAAAGATATTGATATGCTCTATCCCCATCCCTCTCTCTTTGCTACTATAAGATGAAGAAAAATTAATCTTATATGATAGAAACTGTCACATGATATTATTTGGTTTTTCTTGAGATACTAACTAAACTTCAGTACCTTATCCACTGCTCCAGTGTTTAAAGGAAAATATAATATCTGGTATTTATAAAAGCATAGAAATTCCCTTAGAACTCAGAAACAAAAAATTCCCTGTATATATAAATTTACTCAAAGTGAATCAATGGTCCAAATGTAGTGGCTAAAACTGTAAAACTCTTAGAAGAAAACATAGGGGTAAGTCTTTGTAACATTGGATTTGGCAAATGATTCTTAGGTATGACATCAAAATTATAAGCAACAAAAGGAAAAATAAATAAACTGGACTTTATCAAAATTAACAATTCTTCTGCTGCAAAGGACATCATCAAGAAAGTGAAAAAACAACCCATAGAATGAGAGAAAATATTTGCAAATTATAGATCTGATAAGGAAGTTGTATCTAGAGTATGTATAAGAACTCAGTAACAAAAAGAATTCACTTTTAAAATGGGCAAAGATCTGACTTGACAGTTCTCTAAATGGCCAATAAGCACATGAAAAGATGTGTGTAGCAACATTAGTTATCAGGGAAATGCAAATTAAAACCACAGTGAGATACTACTTATATCTATGAGGATGGCTAGGATCAAAAAGACATAACAGGTGTTAGGAAGTAGAGAAATTCTCACACTCCTGAAAGGTAAGTGAAAATTTGGGCTATATCTGATTTTTAATTTTCAGAAATTCTCCCATTTTCCAGCCATTAGTGACTGTTCTTTTATTTTCCAGCACTGTTGTTGAAAAAATATATTTTCTTTTATCCTTTATTTTATGGGATTTAAGATGAGAAGGAAAGTAGGATCATGGGCTCAGCCTGCCATCTTAGATCTGTTGAGAGTATAAAAGATCTTAGCAACAAGGGAGCAATATGAGTTGAGAGCTGTGGAAATAAGTCCACCAGAGTTAGCAGAACTCACTGGGCCCAACTCGGGGAGTATGAGCTCCAAGTTGGAAAAGCACAGAAGCAGGTGATGTTGGCAAGCACTGAAGAGTCCCTGCCTGGAAATGGATTTTATAATCTGGATCTATCTCTTATTGGTCATTATAGTGCAGTTTATAGATGAGCCAACCATTTATAAAAGACCAGGGACATAGCAGACAATAGCTGCCTGGTCCTGAGAATCTAGAAAACTTCATTTCTTCACCCACCACTCTCCTCCCACTGGTTAAAAGCTCTCTGAGCAGATATGGCCCTTATTACTAATCATAAACCTCCAGAGGGTGGGCAGGCAGGCAGGCAGGTATTCGAATACCAGAGACTGGGTCCCCTGTGTGGCAGACTGGGGCCTTTTGACTTTTCAGCTGCAAAAGAGGAAATGCTTTGGGTCAGTTATTTCTGGTCATTTCCTGGGGGTAACCCCATGGGAGGATGTGTCAGTATTTTTGATGAAGACCTTTTTGAAGAGGAGTAGAGATTTTAGAGTTTTAGTTCTAGTCAAAATAAATAAAGTTAGTGATAAACTCGATATTTATTTCTTAGTGCAGTAGGGCAGATTTAACAGATTATTCCATGAAAATCCCAGTGCACAGCGCTTGGCATATGTCAAATACTTAATAAATGTTAGCTGTAGCTATTCTACCATTATGTGCTTTGTTATCTGCTTTGAATTTTGCATTGGGTCACTGTTAGTCACCCCTCTAAGTGCCTGGAATGTTCTGAGGTACAGATTTAAACCCAAACTATACTATAGAGTCCCTATTAAGTCTGTACAGAGGTGCCTGCAGTTATATAAGGGGAAAAGTAGCTGTAGCTGACCTGAAAATGTTAGGGTAGGAATAAAATTATTCCTCTCAAATGGTTCTCTGCTTCAAATTTAATTAGGAGCATTTATAATAGAGAGACTCTGAAGCCATATACTTAGTCATGGACACAGTATCAGGTCCATACCTAGTCCTTTACATCTTCTAGGACTCCCATGCTTATCCCTATAGTTCTCTCCCTGTATATGTAAGTTAATGAGTTTGAAAACATCTCGTAGGAGGAGAGCAGACAGAGACCATCCTGACAGCTTTTAGAGAGACCTGAATTTTGTGTATTTGCTGACACAATTAAAACCGATGATGTTTTATTTGCATTTTTTAAAGCCTTGTCATAAAACATTTACTTACACTTCTTTTTTCTTCTCTCCACCCCTCCATCCCTGTTAACTCTATATTAACAAAGATCAAGGTTGTAATTTGAGTCAAAACATAATCTCTTTTTAAATCAAAACAACTTATGAAAGAAAGTGCATCAAAAGGAATGTACCTAAACACACTGATATGCTTCCTGATTAGTTATTTGGTGGCTCCCAATGCATAATTAAAGCTTATTCAGGCAAATTCCAAAGAAGAGTTTACTGCTTTTTTTAAGTATTCCTAAAATTATATGCTAACTGTCCTTGTTGTACTTACTTCTTTTTAGAAATGTACTATAGATTTTTTTTAAAGGCATGGTAGGGGGCAGTGGGGAATTATGGAGGCCATGTAATTAGCCCTAGTGGTTAATGTAGAATATTTTCTACTTTTCTTCAATCTTCTTGTGCATCTTCTCAGCTTACCAGGGGCCTTGCTAATTTGCACATATTTACTTCTGACCCTTCAAGATAGCAGAATCCAGGCTCCTGTTAGTATAAAGGAAGCTTCCCTAGAGGAAAGTATTGAAGGCATGTCTCCAAATCTACACCCAGTTAAAATGCAAGAATTCTGGATTCTCAGCTTTTCCAAGACCTCAATTATGAGACCCCAATTTCAACAATCACTCTATTAATGCATAATAGAAACAGAAAAATGGCTCACCCGGTGATTAAACCAAACACTGATCTTCTCTGGCTGATACAGGAACATAGATGGTAAGAAACTCAGGAATCCAGGCCAGTTAGGAGATGTGAGTTCCCCAGGGGATATGTTCTAGAAAGGTATTTCGTCCCAGCTGGCTTCAGGCCTCTAAGCTGCAGTGGAGAAGCTCCCAGAAGTGAACTCTGCAAGTTCCCAGGAGTGACCCCTACCCTCCTACCCACAAACTCAGGCCCTGATAGCCCAGCCCCTCAGTGGCCTGGCCCCATTTCCCTTTCCATTTTCCTTTCTTCTCTTCCTGCCCCACAGCCTCTCTGCCCACCATCAAATTGGACTACTTACTGCTGGAGAGTATTAACTCTAATGACAAGAGGTAGGGTGAGAGAGACATGGTTCAAGCTCTGTATTATAAAAATCAGACTTGTAAAAAAACATGAGAATATTTTCAGGAATTTGAATCCTTGTGTGACATTTCAGGAAGTTGACCTCACTAGTACACTGGGACACAATTAAGACATGGTCCCCACCCTCTAAGGGTTCTGCCTTTTGCATGTGCACTAAAACATGTATATGGGGGCGGTAGGATAGAACTGGTTAATAAAACAGAGACTAGCGCCCCCTCCCCAGAACATGGAATTTGCTAGTATCATGGTATTGAGAAATAAAACACACCAAAATAAAAATAACTTTATGGACTTGGTTCTTTCTACTTGATTTTGGTACCATAAAACAAGGCATGTCAAAAGCCATGTCAAAAGCCATGATGTTCTTCCATCACATCAGGCAGTATTGGGAGGAACAATTTCCTAAAGGGACAACCAGAATCAGTACTGTCCCCCCAAACCTGCCTTGGGAACAGGATAGAAAAGAATGTTGGCCAGTCTTCTTGTGGAGACAAGAGATATGATTTTTTTAAATCTCAAATTCCTGTCTAGATCATCTTTCCTCCAAACCTCTTGAAAGACATCTAGTCACAAATGCATTAAACTGTTTTATAGTTTATTTTTATTTGTATTGAGATATAATTGACACTAAACCAATATACCACATTCTAACCAGCTTTTCTGAAATGCATAATCAAGTGGTGGTGGCCAGGACAGAGAAGAAGGCTAGGCTGGAGTGCCATTTAACACTCTGCTCAGTGCTCACAGGAATTCATCTCCTCTTTCTGCAAGCTCTGATTTATAAGTATCTTGCCTTTACCCATGACAGCTGCAGAGAATACTGATCATGATCTTTTGGATGCTCTAACCCCCAAAGGCCAAAGATGACATTTCAATTTAGCACATAAGCATCTGGATTCATTTCTTTTCAATTACTATAGCTGATTGGCCTTCCTGGGAGGATCGAGACATACAGTAGCAAAGCCCTTTGAGTAACATCGAGGCTGCCTTCAGAATAATGTAGCTGGGCTCCCACTTCTAACCTAAGCGGTACGAGGGGAAGCTACAATTCTCTTTTTGTCATATTGCCTACTAGAACATCATCTCAAAGATAATCATACACAGATGAAGAGGTAAAAAAGAAAGAGAGTGAAGGTTATAACTTTAGGAATAGAAACAGCTTATAGGAAAAGCAGATGATCAAAAACAATCCAACGTAGAAGCTTTCATTAGCACGGCAATTGGTGGACTTAAAAAGAGGGGAGCATGAATATGTTTGTGTTTTCACATTGTTTACCTCTCTTTGTAAACAGATCCAACAGTGTCATAGTCATTTTGGCATAATGCCAACACCAGTGATTTTGGTCAAAAGAATTTAAAAATAGATAAGGAATGTCTTAGGGAGGGAGCAGGGTCTACCCAGAGAATAAGAGGAAGGTATGAGTAATGCCAGGTAAATTCTTATAGACAATAGAGACATGTATCTGTAGGTGAAAAAGACTTGATCTTAGAATCAAGTTAGAAACACAGACACTGATCATTGTTGAACCCTTTGAAGCGTGTGACTGAAGTCCAGGGTAAATTGTGTTTGTGTTGTCTTTCAAAGGTCCTGATTACTCCTTCCAGGCTACTAAGGTTATTGGAACCATTTGGGATTGTCAGCTGTGAATATGGTGGGATGGATAATTGAACTCTCAAGGTCTTTTATGATCATTTTTGAAATTAGGTATTTTTATAGCACCCTATTCTTTAAATATGTTATGGGGCTCAATATTACAAATAACATATATCAACCCCAATAGAATCAGAGGAGATATTCTGTAGGAACATTGGTTTATAGATCCCATAGGGCTCATACAATTAATCAAATATTTGTACTTTTATAGAACTAATGATCTATATGTCTGGTAAGAATTTTTTATTTTCCCAGCCTCTTCTCATCTCTATATTACTAAACAAAGTCCTTACATATTTATGTCAATACAATGTATTTTTGTCCATTGGCCACTTGAAAAGAGTATGTTTTTTCCCTTCATCTTGGCAAAGAGATCAATACTTCTGATATGATTAGTTCAAAATTTCTTTGTCTGGCTCAGCCTTCATAGTTTCTGTGAGGTAAGGGATTTTAAAAGACTACTGCTTTCTGAGACTTGATAGAACACCAGAATTGATGGAGACAGGCTACTTTTGAGTGGACCCAGAGCACAGAGGAAAGGGGCCAGGGGAGATCACAGAATAATAGAAATGGAAAAGGTTAAGTTAGCAAGCAAATGTGGGAATGCCCTGACCAGAGGTATGACAAGAAGTTACCAGAAGTATGAAGAAGCTGGTTATGAGACAGGCTGCCTGGGAAGGGCTCGGATTGGTGACAGATCCTATCATGTGTTAGTAAGCGGATTTCCCCTGCCTTTGGTTTGGTGTACCCGTAGAATCAAAGGCATTTCTTTGCTTACACAATGACAAGACGCCAGGGTGAGAAAGAGAACAAGAAAATAGACATCCACATGTCTATAACCACCATTTACAGAGTACAGGGTATGTGCCAGTCCCCTGCTAAGCCTTGCACAAGCCTAATGTTATTTAATATTCACCACAACCCTATGAGATGGATACTGTGTTGCTTATATCCTGCAGATGAATAAACTGAAACTTGGAGAAGTTAAATAAGTGCCCCAAGTTTGGAGTGGTTTTTATATGATTAGAAATCTCTTAATCCTTATGCTATATGTAAAGAGAGTATTTTTACTGAGCTAAATTCTTAGAGAATTGGAGCCAAAGCAGTGCCTTCTGCATATCTAGGGTGAAGATTTTCCGCAGGAAGCAGGGAGCAGGGTTCCAACTCTGTGCTTCCTCCAGTCTTTGAGAGCCTCTGCTTGCCATCAGCTGTGAGTGCCCATACAATGAACTGAGCATCCTCCAATTGGACCCTGGCTTTGACACTTGGAGATGTATGTTGTAAAGCAATTGTAAGAGAGCTAGGTACTAAAAAAGTCAGCACTTTTGAAGCAGAAAAGAAAAGGTTTTTGGAGAAAACTCTATTAAAGTCATCAACTTTCTCTTGCTTAAGGTCAAAAACATACAGCATGCTGAAATGCTATTTATTATATTACAAATGAATGCCAACAGTCATCTATTTCCTTGCCGTTGTCATGTTTCTGCCTGGGGTATTTATATTTGATCATTGTTCTCTAATGGATTGAACTAATAAACAGGCATGTGAAAGCTAGTGTACCTGCAGATCTAAAGTAAGTAGGAGATATAAAGTATATTGGCTTTTTCCAAAATGTCATTAGAGAATTCAGTTTGGCATGGATGGCATTGATTTGTGGTTGAGGACAAGGGAATCAATTGGTAAACTAAGTGCCACGCAATTAATTCACCTTGGAAAAAGGGTAGTACAGAAAAAGCTGCTCTCTTGTGTGGACCTGGCAATCATTTTGAAACCAAAGTTCTATTACCCAAAGATTATACTTCTATAGGGGGATATTAGCTTCTGTCATCTTCATAATACATCAAGATCAGAGAAGAATGTCTCTTAATCACAGTATGGAATTACACATGGTAGATCTCTCAGGGCTGGACTCTGTTATCAAAAACAATGTAAAGAGCCCAACTGAGAGGTGCCTAATCAAGACAAGAGTGTAGTTTAATGAGATTAATTTTTAATTATCAACATAGCTGGAACACACAGAGCAAGTGTTTCATAATTATTTGCATGCATGGAATGAATGGAAGGAAAAGGAAAGAAGGATGAAATTGATGTTCTCTGTGGTCAGGATTCATACCCATAATCTATGCCTCTAGTCTAGAGCAGTCATTTTGTTAAGATTTTAATATATGAATTAATTATATTTTGGGGATTCTACTCTGGTTCACCATATATCTTAACTGACAGAATTCAGTTATGGTGAATAAATTCTAGGAATTATCCGCTTCAGCTCCTATATTTTACAGAGGAAAAAAATGGAAGCTCAGAGAGTGTTGATGGTCATCTAGGTCATAACTCTAATTAACAGCAAAGCTGGGATAAGAATTCAGGTTTCTGACATTCTCTTCTGCACACAATATGATTTTCCATTAATATGAACCACAGATCAGGACCAATAACATTCTGGTTCATCAATTTTTACTTCAATTTTATTTGCACCAGGTCTTAACTCATTTAATTTATGTTTCAAATATTTATTGAGCATCTACTTTACACCAAGTTCTATATGGGGCACTGAGAATACAGCATTGAATAAGACAGCCATGTACTAAATGAGTAATTAAAAATGATAAGTCTGCCTTGAAAGGGGAGCTCTTCAGGGCAGGCATTACTTCTACTTTCTGGGCAAGAAAGTGAAATTCTCTGAGAGGCTCTCAGACAGATGTGGGAACAAGAATCAGAGCCTTTGTCTTCAAATTCAGGACTCCTATGAAATCACAATTTCCTTGAAAGTTTATGAAGTGTCACTGTCTTATTTTGGTTATCAGCTAGTTTATTCATTATTTTTCTTTAATGTTTGAACTATAGCGAAATCTATTGTTTTGCCTGCACAATATTCTTTTCTTCTTCTAGTAACAGCAACAATAATTTCCTTTTCAAAGTCTGTTCCTCTCCTGTGTGTATGCATGCGTGTGTGTGCATGCGTGTGTGTGTGCATGTGTGCGTGCATGTGTGTGTGTGTGTGTGTGTGTGTGTGTGTGTGTGTGTTTGGGGAAAGCATTAAGCATAAGCTGGCCAGGGTGTTTCACTCAGTAGTGAGCACCCAGCCCCAACTGGCCCATCTAAAGCTGTTGTGAAGGGGAAATCCTCTCCATGTCTTGGATATGAAGTTGAGAAACTCTAAGCCTGGAGTTGGGAGACCATGACAGGAAAGGGCCTGCCTGAGAGTGAAGCGGACACTCAGGATGCAAAGCCAACAGAGCCTCTAAATGCAGCTACACCTATGTCTTGAAGCTTTCACTTACAGAACTACAAAAACAGCCTTTTTTTTTCCACTTAAACCAGATCTAGTTGGGATTCATGATACTTTCAACAGGAAGAGTCCTGATGGATACCCTGAAGGCTGTTTTAGAGACACGTTTTAATGCATTTGCAGACTCCAGAATAGTTACATAGCTTGTAAATTGAGGAGATTCTCCAGGCTCCATTTCTTTGGCACAAATGACTGATGTAAATCCCACAAGAATCAACCAGAGTAGCTGTCTAGGAGACGGTGGAGAATTTGTAGGTCATGAATCTTTGTCCTGCTCCCCTTCCTGGGTGTCATCAACCACCTCCAGTAATCAGATCAAAGTTTCTAAAAATTTAATCTGTATCAAAACCACCGAGGCAATCCTGATGTGATTGAGCTTGGACCACATTTTGAGGACATTGATAAAGGACCAAATGGATTTGATTACCTCCTCTTTGCATAAATGCAGCACCACTGTTGGAACTAAGAGTATATTTCTGACAGAAAACTTCAGGCACAAGAGAGTGATTTCTGAAACTTGATTTTCAGGTCCCTCTATGCAAATAGGAACTCGTGAGGCTAAATTTGGGACGGTCACTAAGTCTTTCATCAGGGTTTGAAAATTAAAAAGAGATAGAGTTCTCTGCAAACTTGAGAGGAGAGGGAAAAGACTTTAGTTGGCTTGAGAGTTTACCGTGTGGAGACAAAGCCCTTTGTCCTTCTTAAGGCTAAAAGGAAAGTTGCAAAGAGGGTAGATGTCAAGGAGCTTTGACTCATAGTTTTCAAAAACTAGTTGCAGCACAATATCCATTACCAGTGGGGCTTCGCTAGGACCTATTGTGACCTGCTTTCCAGAAGGAAGTAAAATGGAGCTGCCTTTCCCCAGAGGGGCCTAGTGGCTGTCTGAAGGTTTCTGAGTAGGTAAGAAACACTTGGGACCCGACAGAAACAATTATGAGAAGTTACCACTGAGGGAACTTGCTGCTGTAGTCACTCAGCTAAAGAACAGGGAGCCACAGCTCAGAGCTTCAGAGAGCAGGTGCTGAGTGTCACCACATACTAACGGAGCACTGACTGTGTGCAAGGCTGTTCCGAATTGCTGGTGCAAAGGCACTATCTGGAGAATGTAGATAAACTCTTGTACCCAAAGATTTTGTAGCCTGGAAGGAGGGAGAAGGTATGTACCCAGAACACAGTGCAACATGAATGGGCACCAGATGAGGAGGTCAAAGTCAGTGCTGTGTACAAGCAGAGGGGAAAAAGAGAGGACTTGTAGCTGGAGATCCCCAGTCTGTCTGGGGACAGGCAGGGAGCACAGAGCTGCACAGAGGAGCAGCGAGACTGTGCATCAGGATCCGATACTGAAAGGTCCTAGTTTCAGACTGTGGTTACTGGGGAGCCTTCTAGAAGATATCTGAGCAGGTAAGTGTGATGGGCAGAGCCAGATTCTAGAAGGATTGATATGCTCATGAGGTTTCTTCATTTCTAAGAAATGAGAGCGCTCCACATCCTCAGCTTGGAAAGGGTCTTTAAATGAAGGGATTCCTGCCCTAAAGAATAAAGAAAATATGTATAACCCACTGCACTCCAAGTCACCTCTCCAGGATCAGTTTTAGAAGTTCTACTCCGATTCTTACAATACCCATTAAATGCCAAATGAACCTGCCCTTGACACGGCAACAGACCTCTGGAAATTTCACCTCTGGAAGTAAGTGTATGAAATGGAGCAGGTACAGATTGTTCCCTGCAGTACCCTCTGAAATAACAAAAGATTGGAAACAGCCCAGCTGTCCAACAGGAAATGTATGGAATCAATTATTGTATATCAATGCAATGAGAAATTATGCACCTATAAAAAGAATGAGAAATTTTTCCACATTCTTAAAAAAAAGATGGGCTGTTAATTGGGGTTGAAATGGTGAAGAATAGACAGCTACTTTCTGTGTAAAGAAAGAAAGAACTATGTGCATATTTTATTTGTATTTTTAATAACACACAGGGATATATTTTTTAAAAAAGCTACTGAAAAGTAGTTATCTAAGGCAGGAGAGTGTAAAACTTGAGGAAGGAGAGACAGGAGTGAGAATGAATCTTTTCATTCTAATCCTTAATTATATTTTAAATACATGAGGGCATTACAAAGTGAACATATTAAGTATTTTAACAAATGCCGAAGAGCAGAACACATTCAGCAGGGGCTTTGGCTGTTCGTGAGGCTGGACTTGATTCATAGCTCAACACGGAGGCTCCTGAAGGAGCCTGAGAACCGCGGGCTGCCACACTCTCATAGCACAGCCGCCTCCCAGCATTTACTCACCCGGATCCCCTCTGGAGAATCTCATTCCTGCGCTTTTCTATCAGGCAAAGCTGCTTGTTCTCCTGCAGCAGAACATGTGCCTCCAGGGAGGCTTTGGGGACATGAGCTGAGATGGACTCAGACCGTGAGATGCTATCACCGTGACGACCTGTCCCCTGTGCCCAGCCCTCCTGGCAGAAAGAATCGGATAATCCAGTGCTGGCCAGTTCCCAGAGCCCAGGGGGCACCTGCGTACAGCACAAAGGGCTTCTACTTCCTAACAAAGCTTTCGTTTATATCGAAACTCACCTAACTAGAAGGTGACCTTTGTCATTAGTATCACTATCAACAATTCTGGAGTTACCTCCTGCTTCATTCCTTATAGACATCACCTAGACCTTTGCCTCCTTTTCCTCCGCAGTTTCTCCCTTGGAGGAGCATGCTTGTATGTGTACATGCATGTTCTCTCTTGTGAAAGAAAGCAGACCACGGCGATTTAAAATACAAGATTTAAAGTAGGATAAATATGGGTTCGAATCTGAGTTTGGCACTATCAGCATGGCCTTGAAAAGGTTACTTGTCATCTAGCCCAGTCTCCTCACTTAAAGTGTGAGGTCGTTTTATAAAATAAAAGATAAAATATATTTAAAGCATTAGCCCTGTGCTGGCACATAGAAAAGACTCAATAAGTGTGTTGTTGATGTATGATGACCTTCGTCTCCTGGTTCTGAAACCTTTTATGTAGAATAATCTGGAAGCATTTGGTAATAAAAAATTAAAAAAAAAAAAACATATTGAATAATCCTTATTGTCTACCTTAGATCATTTGCAGTAAAAAGACATGGAATCTCCTCCAAGAGGAAATTTCTTTCATTTTCCTAAAATAATCTACTCATAACCAAGGGGTGATATCTCCTTTATACATTTCTGAATATGTTACCTATATATTTGTGTATCTCTGTAGCCAGAGTGAGTGATAGTCATTTAAGCTGCATTAGGCTTTTTTGCTATAACTTCCTCCTCCTCTAATTAGGCTGGTAATTGCATGGCAAGGAGAAATGGATTCAGCCAGATGTCCTCTCCTGGGAGCATGGCTGTAAGACAGACCCAGCAGCTCCCTCTCTTTGCATTCTTTAAACACGCTCAACCACATACCCCACCACGCCCACCAAAACGTGTAAACTCACTGCTGCTCACAGGGTCTGGCTCGCACAAGGAGGCTGCTGCTCTGATCGTGTTCCCCGCTGTCCTGTTCCTGAACCTTTCAGTGACAGAGAACAAGGACAGACTGTGGGAGGAGGAACCCTGGGCTCTGGGAACAGTTTCCTTAGCCCGTGCTCCCACTGGTCTCTTGAGTAAAGCTGTGACTCTTCTGGGAATCCTCTCTCTTTGCCTTCCTTTCTTCTTTCCATCCTTCCTTCCTGTTTTCCTTCCTTCCTTTTCTGATAAAAATAAAGAAATCTCCTAATAAACCTAAAAGTAGTTACCCTACCAATTTTAAAGACTTAATTTTTCTTTTCAAGATGAGAAAGCTTGGTCTGAACGACATTAAGCAACTTAACCAATGATGAACGAAATAATGATGAGCTGGGATAGGAAGCAGGTCTGTCTGACTCTAGCACCCACACTCTTAGCCACCTTGCTCTATTGTCCACATTTTGAAAGAGGGTCATGGGCTAATAGCCTTGCAGAGTTTGAGAAGGGCATGCCAATGAGCATTCTCCCTCTGTCCTATTCACTGGCATGCAGAGAAACCTGATTGCTTGGACCAACTGGAGTGTGAATTCTGTAGAGGAAGCTTATTAATGGACCAGGGTTATTCTGAGGTCCTAGCAATGCATGGGTCACCCGACTCAAAACCATCATGAGCTATAATAGTCACTTCTTTCCAGAGAATTATTCACTATTCAAAATAGAGTTCAAGGGCAAAAAAAAAAAAAAAAACAACAAAGTGTTTAATGGAAAAGCAAAATTATATCTTCCGAAAAAAAGGACAAAGGAGCTCCCCTTGCCTGTAATTACATACATCTTCTCAGGTACCTAATTCGGACTCATGGCTTCCTCATTAACCATATAAATGGAATTAGTGACTTGATTCCAGCAGAGAACATAAAGTACTTAAAAAACTGCTTTGGTCAGATTATACATTATTAATAGTAATAAGGCATGGAATTATTTGGTATTTAGTATTAGAGTGTTTGATGGCTTCCCTGCACATATATTATAATCCTAATGGTCACTCTGTGTTCTTCCATGTTTCATGCTTGTATGTATTTGCAGCATTTAAACATTTGTGCTATCAAGTAAAATTAACGCTCAGGAAAGCTGGTGCTTTGTTTATTCATAGAACATTTGCCTCCCCAGCTGAGAACCTTAAACTAAAGTCTCCTTGACCAAAAGCTTCTGCAGGCCATTTGGGGTCGTGAGCCCCAGAACCAATTATCTTCTATTAGTAGAGACTTATTGATGCCCTAGAGTTGTTTGACTCATTGAAAGATCTTCTATTTAGCCCGCTCTGTTTCTAGCTGCAAATTCTTTTTTTTTTTTTTTTGGTTCTATTTCTATAGTTATTCAATGCCTTTTAATAAGTTTAGTCTTAAGATACCTGAGCCTTAATTAACCAACTCCTGACTACAGGTTTATCTAATATAATGCAGAAAACTTTGATTTGCTATAGGTGATATTTTTCTACCACTCTACATTGTAAGTTCATTTCTGATACTGCTATTCCTGTTTTATGAGTTAGATGGTGATTATGGCAGTGATGATAATAATCAAAAAATAATTTATTGAACACTTAGCTAAATACTTCACTTACATGTTCACATTTACTTTTCACAAGAACCTTATGAAGTAGATATTATTATTTTTTTCCCCACTTTAAGTCCCTACCCCACTTCCACCCTGACCTATGGATGTTGTCGTTTCCCCTTAAGAACTAGATCTCTGAAGGTGGGGCATCTCCTCCCACACACTCGAAGCGTGCACCGGGGCCTGGGGCCTGGGACCTGGCGCCCCTGGGGCCTGGCACCCCCGGTGTACTCAGGGGGCCTGGAGCACCTGGGGCATGGCACACCCGGGGTATGGTCTATGGCTCCACCTGGGGCGTGAACCCAGGACCTTCTGCGTGTAAAGCAGACATGCTAACCACTACACTATGGAGCCACCCCCAGATATCATCATCATCATCATCATCATCATCATCATTCCCATTTTACAGAAGTAAGAGCTGAGGCCCAGGTCACACAGCCAGTCAATGCTCCACCTGACATCCACACCAAGGTCATCTGACTCTACCCCATACACTTGTAACTATTGTGCAACCCTCATCGGCTCCCGATCTCAAGTCTTAGGAGCTATGGGAATTTCGTGCTGCTTTTTTAAAACCGTTATATATACACTTTTAGTTTATGTATGGTTTGTTTAGGAAACTTCTTTGTACTCAGATTGCCTTGATGCTAAAAGCTAAAGGTCAGAGAATTATTCTGAGCTCTTCATGCTCCTCTATCTTCCTTCTCCTTTTTCTTTACCTATTTTTCCCTTCTGGGATGATGGCCCGAGTTTCACCTTTGTGGTTCTCTTTTTCAGATAGAATTAAATTTTCTTTATTTTGTAATTAACTTCTTCTATTCCATGTTCTGACAGTGGGCTGTGGGGATTGCTACTGGACCACATGTGGGTGATAATGAAGTAGCATCTGGCCAGGGACCCAGTTTTTCTCCTTAAGAAACATGAACCTCTGAGGGTAGGGAAATTCTGCAAAATATAACAAAGTTTTCTTCTGCTTCCTCTATACTCTTACCTCTGGCCCCCTCAGGGCACCAGCTCACTCCTCTTATGTATGAAAGTCACCTGGAATATCGATTCACACTGGGTGTTGGTAACATAATGTAGTACTTCTGTCAGTTGGCATTAAAATCTATGACCGTGTGTGGAGGATTTAAGCTAAAGGAATGTTACTTGGGTGGTAGAACATTAAGTCGAAGCAATAACCATAATAGCTATTGTATTCTTCCCCAGTTCCAGGCCCTATATGAAGTTCTTCCCATATTATCCCATCTCGCCCTTGTGTCATCCTTACACAATAGATACATGATCCCATTTTACTGACAGAGAAATGGCAGATGATTTACCGCATGTGTCACAGCTGGCAAAGGGGGGGAATGAGGTCAAATTCTGGTCTGTTTTATTCTAAAGCCGTGCCTAACCTCTGCATCCAAGTGAATGCAGAACACAGGCGGGAGCGGGATGATGGTCAGCCAGAGCTGTCGCCCACTCTGCGCTGCGCAAAGGCTGATCCTGACAAAGAATTAGCTGGAATCCTCTCTCACTCCTGGGGTGATGATATTTCCCTCCCATCTGTGGTGGGAGTTTACCAGGTGGCAAAAGGTGGCAACAAGGGTGATTCCTGAACCCTGGAATCCTCGGACTCAACTCTCCTTGGGACAGAATTAACCTCTTTCCTTCTTTCATCCTCAGTAGGAGAAGAGCAGGGGATATGACATGAGGAAAGAGGGAGGACCCATTTATTGAGCACAGACTGTATGCATACTCTGTACTATGTTCTTTCAGACTTCTCTGGTGGAGAGCTCATTCCTCCTTTCCTTCATAGGTAACTGTTGACTAAGCATTGTTTGGGGGGAGCAAATGACTGGAAAATAAATCACATAGAACTCATTTGACTTGTCTTTTGCATAGTCTTTAACATGTAAATAGAGCATTAGATCAAAGCTGTGTGATGGTTAGTTTTATGCGCCAACTTGACTGAGCTGTAGTACCCAGTTATTTAATCAAACACGATTAGGATTGTTCTGAAACTATTTTGCAGGTGTGGTTAATGTTATAAGCAATTAATTTTAAGTAAAAAAAAAAAAGTACCTTAATAACGTGGTGGGCCTCGTTTAATCAGTTGAAGACATAAAAAACAAAAACTGAGGTTTCCCAGAAAAGAAATTCTGCCTTCACACTGAAACATCAACTCTTGCCTGAGTTTTCACTTGGCCCTACAAATTTCAGCCTCCACAATAATGTGAGCCAATTCTTTAAAATAAATCTATTTAACTCCTTAAAATGTCATCTGTTGCAGCCTGAAATTTTCGAAACTCTTGAAAGTACTTGGATGACAGCTGCCAACTCTAGGAGCAACAATGTTGCCTTTGCTTTGTCTCTTCGACATTATTCTTTAATTTTCAGCATCCCCTAAGACATTCTTCAAGTATCACTGTCACCTGGATTGGGAGGTGAGAGATCACATGGTTCTGAGTTCTTCCACTTCTGTTCTCATCGAGACAAACACAGTACAGCGGAGCAGTTGCCGCAGTGGCCTGGAGTTTTGTGTCACCCTAACGTATGTATCATGGACCCCTTAAAGAGAAGAGGAGGCTGCCCACACTGTGTCCACCCCATTCCCAATGCAGATGTGATCATCATAATCCCCTTGCTGTCCTCCACGGAGACAACACCAGTAGGAGAGGTTGTGTCACTTTTAGAGCCTCCGTCTCAGGGTCTCAGACTTTTGTAGCATCAGACATTTGTAGCATCAAGTCAGATGTAATTGATTTTTCTCTGACAGATTTAAAGTCCATCAGGTCCTGGGGGAAAGATCATCCGAAGAGCCTAAAGATGAGCTTATTTGCCTGTCTTCAAGACAAGTTAGTGGAAAAATTCAGCAGAGGAATGTTTAGCAGGTTGAAGCTCATAAATCTGTCAGCAATCTTTACTGACCGTGTACATGAAATTGGGGAAGGCTTTTTTACTCCCTTACCTTCAGTGTCATTTTGAATTACATACTCTACGTTATGGATAGACCAGCTTCTTCTCAGCTGCTAGCCAGGCTTTTGGAAAAGAGGAATAGGTTTTATATTTATATCAACCTCCTTCTGATTCACAGTTTACAGTGACATACAGTCAGGAATCAGGTTAAAAAAATAATCTATAATAGGTCAGTCAATCCACTTTCATTATGCTCAACTAGATGTAATTAGTGATATTGACAATGCTCTGGATTGCATTGATTTCCCATCCAAGTGGAAACCCTTAGTGACACTTTTCTTTTTCATTCCACTCCCCTACTAGTTATGAAAAATCTTCCAAGGAAAAATTATATTAGTCATAAGATTATGTATATATACATACATATATATATATATTTTTGTATATATATATATATATTTTATATATATATACAGTATATATAAGTAATATATATATACTGTTTTTCTAAAAGATTTGGCTTTAAGTGTAATTTACCACTTACTGCATGCTGACTCTGCAGAGCATCCATGCAATCTGATTCCGGTTTTGCAATGCAACAGAGATGCCCAGCTGAGGTGGTGAGTAGGAGCTAGAATGACCATATTCCACTTGCCAAGTTGTCCACCTTGAGAAATTTCTCCAATCCACATGAGGCACCATGTGGCAAGCCTGCTGGGTGTTCTATATACACCATTATATTTAATCTCCACAAATGCTGCACAAGGCAGAGTTGTGAATATAGAGAGACTCTGGGCTGTGTGTTTGGAATTGGTGGTATCAGTATGAACTCATGATATTGATAGAGGAACAGCCATAGACATAAATAAATGTAAGTGGGGTTCATGTGTGTAAATGTATATTTTTGAAAGCTGTCTGCTTGGAATAAGATAAACTTGGGCTTAAATTTTAGCACCTTGTCCATATGGCTTTGGTCAAATCATTGAACAATTCTAACCCACAATTTCCTCATAAAAAAATGAAAAAGAAAAGTAATATCTATCTTATTGCTTGTGTCAATTCAATGAAATAACAGCATACCTATCATGATGTCTGACACATACTATGTAACCCAAACTATGCCTAATATAATAACATTATTACTAATTTCTTATTATTATATGTTTATCTAAAATGGTTAACAACATACATGTGCCCAGGATACTTGAGTAACTCCCATCATGACTCTTGCTTGCCCTGCTTATTTTCTCCTAGGATGCTGAACTTAATTTAAGTGGAATCACCAAAATTCAACCAAGATTGCCTCAAGATCAAGGCCTGCCCAGTGGGGAGCTGTCTTTCTCAAAAAGTCAGGCCAAACCCAAAGGATTGTGAGAGCTTTAGATCAGAGCCTGGATCAGCAAGGCAAAGCTGATCATGAAATAACTCAGACAGCCTGCCCATTCAGAGACACTGCCTGGCTGAGCTCTTCCAAGAGAGGACCCATCTTGTTTCCCCCAGTCACTAGCTCATGCATAATTACGAGATCAGATAACATCTCCATTATCCACCACCCTAAAATATGTTGAAATGATTTATGAAATATGTTGAAATGATTTTTGTTGCTCCAGCCTTTCATTAAAGAGGGTGAGGCTAATTTTACTTGAATAAGGAGCATCGTAGTGACAAAATACAATGAACTTTTTTTCTACGAGGCTCAACCGAAGCATGATGTCACACCACCAGGCAATGACATCTTAAGCCCCAGGAGCAGAAAAAAATTTCAGGTGAAAATTCTGCAAAGGGAACAATGGCCAGCTATGGAATCCTGTGGTTCTATGTTGAAATTCACTTCCTCTCACCCTAAGCAGACTTAATGTAAATGACCCAAGTTTAAAAAAGGAAGTCAGACTATTTATCTGTTGCTGGGTCTTTAACTGAAAGACTGCCTGACAGGAAGCCTGTGATAGGACTCACACAAATGCCACAGCTCCGTGGCCTTGCTGACATGGAGAGCACTGGGAAGAAGATCATCAGGAGAGTTTTTGCACAAGTTCTTGAATTATTTAAAGTAATGTTCTTAGATCACTTGAGGAGTCATTATCCACTTAGTACACTGATTACACCCTTTAGATTTTCTTTGGAACAAATTACACCCTAAGAATTTCCTTCATAAACATGTAATTACTTTGAAAAAAAATCACAATTTAGTAAATAATAATAGAAAATTCTATAATGCTTTACATATTGGCTTCCATTATTTTGTTAGATTTCTAGGGCCTTCCTGAAGTATTTTAATCTTCTCAGCATATAACCAATAACTTGTGGGTGTTTTTCCAAAAGCAGAAGGCCAGGCAAGGAAGCAGCTTTAGGGTTAGGCCTGTGCGGGAAAGGGGGAGCAAACCCAGAGGAAGGGAAAATGGCTCTGAAGAAAAAATGCCCACTTTGGAGTTCAAAAGAACATGGACTGGGTTCTCCAGGTACAACCTGGATCAAATTTCATTTCCTTCACTTACCAGCAGTACGTCCTTGGCATATATTGAAATCTTCCTGAGACTCAGTTTCCTTATTTGTGAATTGTAGATAACAGTATTTACTTTGAAGTGTTGGTGGGAGGATTGTCCATCAACATCGTTTGACCTTTGATTGTTGGCCAAGATCTAGGGCTTCGTGATTGGTCTTTGTGTTCAAAGTTGTTGGCTCAATGGACCTTCTGCAAATGATGAGTCAAAGCAGACCTGTCTCATTTGGCTACAGGTTTTTTTTTTCCTGTGGGTCTAGCATATTTTTTATTAAATTTATTGGGGTGATATTGGTTCATAAAAATTACAAAGGTTTCAAGTGTACAATTTAATAGAGCCCTGTCCTGATGTTCCATCCCAATCACTACAAGAAACTATTTGCTTTTGAAGAAATGATTTTGCTTTGCCTTTGCCTTTTACAAACACCATTTTCTCTTGCAGTATAATTAGACCAAGGGAGGGAGAAGGCTAATTATATATCTTTAGCTCAATTAAACTGAGGTTTTCTTTACAAAATTTCTGCTTATAAATATTTCCTTGGGAACATGCGTTTGAGAAGAGTAAATCTACTTCTATATTTAAGATAATTTCAAAAAGGCCACCTAGTGTTCCAACTCTATTTTGTAATCTCTAACTTATGATTAGTGTTTTCCAAAGCACATTATATTCACTATATCACTGGATCTTACAGACAACAGAATTATTATTCCAATTTCTAGGTTAGGAAAAGTACGTTCTAGAGTTTGTGACTCAGCTGCTGCAAAACTGACATTAAGATTTGGGGTTACTAGTTCCCATTGCTGGTTTCCAGTGCTGGTTCCCATTGCTTCAACTGTACTATATTATGACCCATGAAAATATTTCATTTTATTATGTAATAAAAATAATATTGGCAAAAGTAATAATAAAATACCTTCAGAATACTTTGTGCCCATCATTTTTTTCCAGATTTCTGCTTCCATGAAATATATTTCCAGTACTATGTTTACTAACTTTAAATAAGTTTACAAAGAAAATTTTAAAAATAGTAATGTTTACAAGAGGGACTACTAAACCAAAATAACTCAAATAGGCTAGAAACATAATATAATGACCTCTTCTCACCTAAATTGTTAGAGGAGTCAATTAGACCTATGTAACCATCAGCTAAACACATTAGTTTAAACATACAGTAAATCTATGGGAGGTGAACACACAATGTAAACATATATATATATATGCCTTACTGTTAAAGTGTGCAGCTAAAACATTGGATTTTGTTAACTAGTGTCACCAAAAATAAATAAATAAACATACAGTAAATCTAATTTCTTCATAAAAAATTTCTTCTACAGAAGCTATGCAGATATGATGGAAGGATGGAGGATTCTCAATGGAACTTCAAATGGTCGATGTAGTTCCAATTATCTGCTTTTGCTAGATGAAAAAGGAGAAAATAATATATTTAAGTATACCTGTTTGCGTGTGTGTGTGTGTGTGTGTGTGTGTGTGTGTGTGTGTGTAAAGTAGGTAGAGAGATAGATGATAGATAGATAGATAGATAGATAGATAGATAGATAGATAGACAGATAGATATAGATAGATATGATGATGATGATGATGATGATGACGATAGATAGATAGATAGATAGATAGATAGATAGATAGATAGATAGAAAGATACCTTTCCAGTTGAAGCAGTCAAAAATAAAGAAATCATAAGTTTCAGCAAGGGATTGAACTCAGCCAAGACCAGCAGGTTAGGTTCACTCTTTTTCCCTGTCCACAGTTCTCATAAGCACTGTCCCTAGGAGCCTAAATACTCTAGGAGGGTTTTCCCCCTTACAATTTTTGCCCTATAGACACACCTATCTCTCAAAAAACAAAACAAAACAAAAAACAAAAAACAAAACAAAAAAAATAACTTAAAATTTAGTAATTTAGAACTGCTCCAATTCAAGTCAGTGGTTACTAGTTGCCTGGCATATTGGAAATTGAGTATATTGATTTTTAATTTCTCCCACACTCAATGGGCTCTCAACCTGTGGCAAGCCTCAAAACCTGTTCCCCTCATGAGATCAAGCCAGGGTTACATGAGAATGAACTTTCAAACTGTAAAGCGCTGCCAAAATGTCAGAAACTCCTGTGGGGATTCAATCAACAACAATGTGGACATGTTGAAAACACACATAAAAGAGAGAGTGACTTTAAATAACAAACTGTTTTTAGTCACTGGGAACATTATTTATACCCTAAAATAAAAAGTTTCAAGATTCATTCACTAAAGCATTTGCTCTCTACGAAATATTTTCTGATAACTCTTTGTTAATTAGTGTTTTGCCTTTTAGTTATATCACATAATTCACATACCATGTAATTCTTACTTTTCACAAATTCAAATTGATCATCATTCAGTTGGTATAAATTAATAAGTCCTAGTTGGCAAGCTTCAGATTTGGAAATTTGTGTTAAGCAAATATTTCCTTCATATTCTAGAAAGAATGCCTCTATAGAAGGTGGGGTAACTGTGTTCTCATTCACTATTATTAGATCAGTGTTTTTGCAGCAAAAAGCACTGTCACATATTTTACAAATGCTTTGGGTTTGAGCTTTCATCCTGAGATTTTTCATTAACATATTACTCAATGCCTAGAACCCAATTTATGTGTCAAGAAAAAATCAGCAACTGTCACTCATCTGCTCTGCCTACTGTATAAATATTCGGTGTATTTCGTATAAGCAATATGACCTCATCTTCCCAAACATGTAATTACAGAGAGTGTATATGGGATTGGGCTACAAGTTGCAGGGGATAGAAGAAAGGTAATTGTCAATTATTCATGAAAACCATAACAATTATTATAAAGATATTTATGGAGGTTAGAATCTAAAAGGAGAGGTGAGCTCTACGTGCAAAGCCGTTAATGAATAAAAGACAGTGGATGATCAGGAAATGCAATTAGAGGAAGAAATAGATCAGTGAAGAACATGGCATTTGGGGAAGGTGAGACATGAATTCAGCCATACGGGGTGAGTAGAATTTAAATACGATAAAACATAGGGGAAAAAAAAAAAACAGTTCATATTGGGCTTGAGGGAAATAACTGTATAGGTATGAATTTTGTTAACGACTTTAGTTGGTATGTAGCCATCTTCTCTTTTATTTTTTCTTTGCTTAGAAATCAACTCGATAATGTAAATGATGTGAGTCCTTCCCATTTTTGTGTTGTTGTAATAGGCACTTATCGTTTGGTTTGAAATCAAGCATTCCTATCCTTTATGAAGCCTTTCTCTCTCTACATCCCTCCAAATTGTTTATTCATATTATGCTTTCTAAGCAGATATAATTTCTTCATATGGTCCTGTCCTTCTCGCCACATTTAATTGGTCCAAAAATGGGCACCTGACCTTAGCTGGGTCAGTGAGATTTTTTTCCTGGATTTTTGGACTTGGAAGCAGGATGAATATTTGGCCAGTCTTTCTCTAGTGCGAAAGCTGTAAGATGTGAACTTGGGAGGATTTTAGCAGTCATGTTTTTGGCCACAAGGAGAAAGCTACTCTGCAATAGAGAAAAAGGAGGCTGACATGACACATAAAGGGGTATAAACAAGAAAGAGTAAGAACATCTTGAAGGTTCTATTATTATAGAGATTCAACCATAGTCTTATTCTTGGTTTAGCATTTTTTGATGAAAATGTTCACACATATGTAAATGTTGAGATAATTATACATATAAATATGTAAATAATTATACAGTGAACACTCATATCTACCACCTAGCTTCTATAATTAACATTTTTCTGTCTTTGCCTTATCACATCTATTTGTCTATTCATCTCTTATCCATAGTCATCTTATTTTTCATGCATTTTAACTAAGTTCAGACATCACTACACTAAACCCCTAAATACTTTAGTATACATATCATGAAGTAAAGTTCAATTATTGTTTGCTTTTATTGAAGTAATTTACACATAATGAGATGCATAGATTTTATGTATAGCATTCAATGAATTTTGACAAATGCATACATTTCTATAACTGAAACCCCTATCCAGATAACCAGTATTTTCTTTGAATGTTTCCCTTTCTGCTTAAAATAATTTCGAGATTTTATTTCTACTTTCAACCAAAAGAATCAGAGTTATACTTTAACAAATTCACAACTGAATTGGGAATTGGACTGTCTTAGTCTGCAATGGGCTATTAAAACAAAATATCACAGACCAGGTGGCTTAAGAAACAGACACTTATTTCTCATCATCCTGGAGGCTGGGAAGTCCAAGATTAAAGTGGCTACAGATTTAGTTCCAGGTAATAAACTTCTTCCTGCCTTGTAGACAACTGTCTTTTTCCTGTGTCTTCACACGGCTGGGAAAGAGAAAAAGAGCTCTGTTTTTTCTTTCTTTTTTTTTATAAGGACATTGATCCCATCATGCGGGGCCCTTTCTCATGACCTCGTCTTAACCTAAATACCATCACATTGAGGGATAGGGCTTCAACGTGTGAGTTTGGAGGAGACACAAACATTTAGTCCATAACATGTACTAGGGATGTAAGACCTTTGTTAGGCCATGTGGTGCCTTTTTTGTGAATTAGGAAAAGGCTGTTGTTCCAGCCTGATGCAATATCATGGTCTCAGGGGCTGGTAAGAGGAACAGGGCTGGATGTCAGCCCCAGGTTAAGTGCACTTTACAGTAAGCATGCACAGGTGCCCATGAGGATCCTGCAGTGACCCTAGGTCCTCAGCCTAAGGTATAAGCCCTATTTTGGCTTAACACTTCCTATTACCCACATATCATAATTTTACTGTGGCTTTGTTGCTGCTCAAAGCATCCTGGGGTGTTCACCAAGCAAAGCACTCCCTCCTGACCTCGATATTAACCCACAAAAAGGAGAACTTCAGTGGGATGGGGCGATAGCGGACATGGGAATGTTTCTAGAAGTGAAATAGTATTTATAGAAGTGAAATGGTATGTGCTAAAAAGAGCAAAGTGACTGTTTATCTCTGGTTTTGTGACTTGAATCACCAGAGCAGAAAAATATAAGTTGGTGACTGAATTATAAATATGGCTTTTTTGGATACCACATAATGTTCCCAAGATGCTATAAACTGGTATTTACACATTATGTTGCAAACATGGAGGAAGTCATATTGCAATCAAAATGCAACAGCAAAGAAAGTTATGCCTGGGCAGGTCTGGTAGTGTTTCAAGGCCTCTACAAAGAGATAAAGCCTCCCAGAATCGAAGCATAGGTTTCTGGAAGCACAAAACAGGATTAGGGTAAGTCACTATGTACAACCAGAAAATTACCCAAAATAAGGAGCTGTTTTTCTCTGAGACTTGAAAAAAATCAGGCATTTTCTCCCAGGAGGAATGATGGTGAGGAAGATCTGCAGCATAAATAATTGCCCATCTTAATAAACCTTATACATCATTATAAGCCTTTCCAGAAGAAAACTATAATTTAGAGGTCAGCTCAGGGAAGGAGGAAGACATTTTATTTACGAAGGAGATACTTGGTCTGCAGGCTACATTTGAAGCCACAGGAAGGGAAAGAGGATGCTTACTTGGAAAATGTAAACTCCCGATTTTTCCAGCTGTGCTCCTCAAATTTTAAGGCACAGAAACCAGTCTCATGGGGGGTGGGGAATCCATCAGTCTATCAATCACCATTTTTGTGCCAGGCAGGTAGGGAATGCAGACATTCAAGAAACTGTGCCTGTCCCACACGGAGTGACATCTCTTTTCATCCCCAGAGACGTTGTTTGGGTCTTCACTGTCTCTTGTCTTATGTATGAAATTAGCCTAAATCTGTCCTTAATCCTGCCTTACTGGGCACTGACAGCCAGAGGCATTTTTATAAATCACAGAAGTTGAGAGGCCTTCTAGAGGCAAGTGATTGAGAACTTGGACTCATAGTTAGACTGCTACTTTCTTACAGGATGACCTTGATCATGCTGATTAACTGCTTTGTACTTGAGTTCCCCTTCCCTGACCTCTGGGTAACAAGAGTAGTCTCATAGGGTCAGAGTAGCATAGGCAAATAGTGTATGTAAAATGGTGCCTGGCACATGCTAAACACAGTAATTACTAAGCATTATTATGAAGTCTTTCCCCAGGTAAAAACACGCCAGTGCCTCCCATTACCCCACAAGTTCAGTCCAAATTCCTGACAGTGACACTAAGGCTTTTTGAAATCAGGCTTCAGCCTCCTTCTCCCCCATCAACTCCTGCCACCTCCACCCTGACTCGGAACATCATTTCTTTAACTTGTCACAAACCATTCTTCTGAGTCTTGTACACACTGTTCCCTTCCTCTGTCAGTCCTTCTCTTCTATACTCAGTTATCAGCTACTGATCCTTCATGAGAAGGCTCGGAGATTTTAATGGTTAAAGGTCTTGAAAAATAAATGACCAGGGTTTTAAATTTGGCCCTGTTACTCATTCACCAAGTAATCTTATGTAAATAAAGCTACTTTTCTGTGCCTTGTTATCCTAATTGGTAAAATGGGCTTAATGCCTGCCACCCTCTGAATGTGTCCCCAAAATTCATATGTTAAAACCTAACCCCAAGATGATCATATTAAGAGGTGGGTTCTTTGGAAGCTAATTGGGTCATGAGGATAGAGCCCTCATGATGTTACAAAAGAGGCCCCAGAGAGCTCCCTGGCTCCCTCCACCATGTAAGGAGATAGACAGCAAAAGTCTGATACCTGGAAAAGGGTCTTCATCCAACCATGCTAGCGCCCTAACCTTGGACTTGCAGCTCCAAAACTGTGAGAAATAAATTTCTGTTGTTTATATGTCATCCAGTGTGATATTTTGTCATAGCAGCTCGAATGGGCTAAGACAATCCCCCACAACATAGTTACAAGGATTAAATGAGACACCGAGCACAAGGGACTTAGTAAAAGGTCTGGTATACACAAGGACCACAGTGAACATAACTGCAGTTGCAACCCTGACCTTTTCTTTGTGCTTCCAAAGCCTTTTTTATACACCATTATGATGATGTTTGTTAAATTTTAGAGTAGTACTACTTGATCACAGATCATTTCTGCATGGATGTGTATCCATCTGTGTGATATCCAAATGACATCACAATGTTATTAGTACCCAGTGTATAAAACCTTGGTTTACATATTTCATATTTTGACTATTAAACTATATAATTTCCATTAACACTTTTGCTCCCAAGAATAAAACAACCTGCACATGCTAATGTTGTAATGTTGTAAGCAGTTGATTCCGGGGGCTGAGTGATCCTATTTTCAAATGGATGATGCCTATTAATCTGCAAATTAGGAACTTAACTTTTTTGCAATGGGATTTATATATATATATATATAATATATTTATATATATTTATATATATTTATATATATATTTTATATATGTATATATAAAATATTTATACACACACATATATAAGAGAGAGAGGAAAAAATGCAATATCTCTTCTCATTATTTATCATCATTAACACATCCCTAGATAATCAAGATTAACCACTATTTATTGAATGCATATTGTGTTGCAGGTTGGCACTTTATACTATATACAACTCTTAGAGCAAAATCATGATTCAGGGTTTATTGACTGCTCTTTTAAAGTAAGGAAGCTCAGATAAAGAGAGGTTTACTGACTGGCTCAAGGCGTCTTTCCTAATAATTGTCAGAGCTGATATTTGAATCCAGGTCAGCTGGCCTTTAGAGCCCACATCCTTTACTGCCATGTTTCCTACATTGATAACATGCCTTAGGTTGTAAATAAAAGGATTATACTCTAATTATGATCATTTACAGTCATAATGAGAATCCATGGTGTTTGTTTTTTGTTTGTTTGTTTGTTTGTTTGTTTGTTTGTTTTGGCCCAATCCAGAATCTTTATGTCTCAATTTCATCACAGGAGCAGTGAGCTAATCCAGCTTTTTTATGCAAAATATTACTGTTTTGCATATTTAGCATACCTGCTTTTTGAAAGTGACATGAGTGATTCATAATGAGCATATTGGCTCAGTACTGGGGCAGGGAGGAGGACTAGGGCAACAATTCATGGTAGAAGCATAAGCTTCCTCAAGAATTTAGAAGACATGATCCAGGACCTAACATGAAGGGAAGAGAGTTTCTATAGGGTTCAGATTTATTTCTGTTGCAAAATCAGAATGAGATGTTACATGTAGCTATAGAGATGTCTCAAAATAAATGAAAGAAGGTTTTTGTTAAAAAACTTAACACTTATGAACCACATAGCTTATAATGCACTATTAAATGTTATTTTTATTAGCCATTTATGTTAAAAGCATTGGTTTTTAAAATATGAATGTTTAAAATATGCTATGAGTTTCTAACTCTTCTTGGGCATTTCTCTGTATTTTTTTCATTTTTTATATAAGGAGGTGCAGAGAAAGAAAAAAAAGATAGATTAGATTTTCCTCAATTTCTGAGAAGTGTGATTATTTTAGGTGAGACCTCAGCACCAGTCAGGGTCATGGAAGTTTCTGAGTGTGATTGTTTGTCTGGAGAAGTGTAAGCTGGATGTGATCTGGGTGCTCTGAGGACATGCTCATACAGGCCTGTGATTGTCCCATGAGCTGGGCACATGGGAGACCTATGTAGACCAGATCCACAGAGAACGCAGGCTCGAAGAGTAGGTGATCAGTCTAAGTCATGCTTTATGTGCGTACAATATTGTGAGGACAAAGAAAAATGCATAGTATTATTCAAATACTTTGAAATTTATTGATATCTACTTTATGAGCCAGAATCGAGTCCATCTTGCCAAATGTTCCATGTACACTTGAAAAACAAATGTGTACTTTGCTACACATTGTTGAGTAGAGTGTTCTATAAATATCAATTAGGTGAAGTAAGCTGATACTATCATTCAAGTATACCATATCTTTCCTGATTTTATATCTACTTTTTCTATAAATTATTGAGACAAGGATATTAAAATCTCTAACCATCATTTGCCTATTTCTCCTTATAATACTAATAGTTTTTGCTTCATGTATTTTGAATCTCTGTTATTAACTGCATAAATGTTTGGAATTGTTATGTCCTCTTGATAAATTGACCCTATTATCTTTATAAAATGAACTTCTTTATCACGGTAATATTCTTTGCTCTAAAATCTATTTTGTCTGATATTAATATAGCTGCCCCGACTTTCTTTTGATTTATGAAATGACAAGCCACAGACTGGAAGAAAATATTTGCAAAGCATATATCTGATAAAGGACTTGCATCTAGAATTTAGAAAGAACTCTTAAAACTCAATATTCAGAATGCAAAAAACCTAATTTTTCTAATGGGTAGAAGTTTTGAATAGATACTTCACTACAGAAGATTCACAGATGGCAGCTATGCACATGAGAAGATACCCTAATCATTAGGGAAATGCATCTTAGAACCACTGTGCAGTCTCACTTCACACCCATTAGAATGGCTAAAGTTAAAAAGACTGGCCACTTAAAACTAATAATAAAATAAAATTAAATGCTTTAAAAATAAAGAGAGAGATAAACTTTGAAAAAATGGAATACTGCTTAACAATAAAAAGAAAAGAAATACTGATAAAAAAAAAAAAAAAAGACCAACCACAATAAGGTGGGAAGGATCTGGAATAACTGAAACTCTCATGTGCTGCCAGTGCGAATGTAAAATGGGACAATCACTTTGGAAAGTCATTTGGCAACTTCCTATAAAATTAAATAATGTGATATATAATGCAGCTATTTCATTCCTGGGACTTTACCCACGAGAAAAGAAAGTATATGTTTATACAAATATGAATGTTCAAAGTAGCTTTGTTTGTAATAGCCAAAAATGGAACCAACCTAAATACCCATCAACAGATGAACAGATGAATAGATAAACAAACTGAAGAATATACAAACCATAAAATATTCTCAGCGATAAAAAAAAGGAATGAGCTATTGATAAACAATACAACATGGATAAATTGCTAAATAATTATGCTGAGTGAATGAAGTCATCAAACCCCCCAAAAAAGAGTACATGCTTTACAATTCCACTCACATAAAATACAGAAAATGAAAAGTAATCTAATGTGACAGAAAGCAAGTCAGTGGTTGTCTGAGGATGGGGCTGGTAGGGAAGGATAGGCAGCAGAATTACAAAGCATCGTGAGGAGTTGTTTGGGAGTGATGGATATGTTTGTTACTTTGATTGTGGTGATGGTTTGACAGATGTATGCATATGTCAGATCTCATCAAATTGTACACTTTAAATGTATGCAGTTTATTGTATGCCAATTATAACTCAATAAAGCTATTTTTAGAAATAATTTCATATCTATCCAAGAAAAATGAAAATATATGTCTACACAAAGACTTGTAAACAAATGTTCTTAGCATTAGTCATAATCACCAAATATTGGAAAAACTTAAACGTCCATCAACTGGTGACTATATAGACAAAATTGCCTATACCAAGACAATAGAATACTAGTCAGCAATTAAAAGGAATGAACTATAAATGCATGTGCAAGAAATGCTCAGTGCAAGAAACCAGACCACATATTATATGATTCCATTTATATGAAATATCCAGAAAATGCTGGCTATTTCAATGTAGAGAGAATGTAGATTAGCGATTGCTTATGGAGGGAGTTTGGTAATGGAGATTAATAATAATAAGCTTCAGTAATCTCATTAGGGTGATGAAAATATTCTAAAACTTATTTATGCTGAAGGTTGCACCAGCATAGAAAATTTACTAAAATAAGTAGTCCTAAATTCTGACCCACCTGTCCTAATTCTTTCTCAGCTCATGGTGAACTCCCGGAATGGGTCTCCATAATAGGAAGTAAAACTTGAGGAAACTTAGAAGGAGCCATGGCAGTTAGATTCTGCACTGCACACTATCAAATAACTCCTCTGAGTAATGCTGTTACCTTGAAAGTGTGATTATGGAAGATAGATATTTGAACGATGAGCACATTATAAGGCTATGGCCGTGAAAATGAACTGTAGACATTTCAGAATATTAGAGGAGAAACAAACTTTCAGTGGTTCAGCATTCTAGGTTCGTATCGATCAGGGGATAATACTACCATCTGAGTATATTAAGAAGAATAAATTCTGAAAAAATCATAAGGGCAATGAAATCAGGAAAGTTATGTTATAACCCTGGGCTTAATTTTTATGTATGCTGTGAAGACAAGAAAAGAAAAAAGAAAAAAGAAGAAAAGGGCAGTTTTTTTTTTTGTTCTGAAAGTTTTTCTTCTCTCTCTGATGATGAATATAAATTTTACCTCTAAATGGAAAAGCAAAGAAATAGAAATAGTATTTTACACACTTTTGTGTCATCCAGTGGGAAAGTTAATAGACAGGCAGAAATTATATCATGTCTTTCTGGGATTTCTGTCTCACAGAAATCGTGTGGTATTACATTTCTATGCAAAGCAACAGGGATCCTGCTGGTGGTGAACTCAGAGAGGGAGAGAGTAGAGTGGCCTTCTGGATGATCCTTGAAGTTTACCTCAGCACAACCTTGTTGTCCAGTGACACTGGCTCCTTGTGTTTGCATATAAAACAGAATTCAGTCATCAGCACAGCACCTAGGTGGTGTGTGACTGATGGGGATGAAGGCAGATGGGAAGCTTCACTTGCAGAGGAGCCAACAACGCTAAGGGGCCAGTCTACACGGGAAGAAACCTGTGCTTACCAAGATCTCTGTGATCCTGTGCACTTTGATTACTGCTAATACTCAACTAAAAAGGTTTACTTATCTCTACTCCTAAAAAGAAATATCTCTCCATAAAGCGTGGAGGTGATCATAACTATAGAAGAGATGGTGAATGCTTCAAAGGATATCCAGCCAGCAAAGCAACCCGAGCCTTTGCTTTTGAAAATAGCAAAGGATGTTCTTGGGTGTGAACATTGCCTGAAGCACTTAAAATGCTACTTAATGAGGAAATGTCATAGATTAAGCATCTTCATCAGCTTTACTTCGTTTTTGTATTCTAGGCTTAGACCATTCGAGTTACTTTCAATAGTTTGATTCAAAGATAGATCATTCTGTTCAGCATTGATCTGGGGCTCACAAAAGTATTATAACTAAAGATGAAACAGTGGCTAATATCTATATAAAGGTAGAACATTTAGTAAACTAATAAATTGAGGGAGGGAGAGTAAACATTGAGTAAATTAAAGAATAAAGGATTTGCTTTGACTTTTCCTGTAAAGAATAATTCATTCATTTTATGTTTGAGTTAATTATAAAAATATAACCTAAGTGGACTCACACTGTGAATAGATAAAATATAAAGGAACATCTATACATTTTAGTTTAATAATAGACACTAGCAGCTTTTATTAAGGCAGATCATCTGATTGGTTTTGATCTGTAAAAGTGTGACTAGTGAATTATTCTTCTCTGCTCTGGATATAAGGAAGGCATTGATCTCTAGTTGTGATACTCGTATGTGATGCACTTGTCACTGGCTTTCATGTTTGAGGATGTTCCTGATGATGGTTTGGCCATGTGTGAGCAAATGTACTTCTGATGGCTGGTGGGCATTCACCTGCTCTTTTCACATCATTCTCTGTAGCCAGAGCTGCTGCTAAAGAGTCTTTGTTGTAACCACCTTTGGCAATTGGACTCCTGGTGGCCCCAAAACACATGTTCAAACTCAGCTGCTTGGTACCTTTTACTTTCATATCAAACTGACTTGATTATTGCTATGATTTCCCACTTGTCTCCAGCATGGCCTCCATGTTATAGACAAGAAGATATCTTTAATGTGTTGCTTCTCTTTTGACTGCTGTTCATCCTTCAGCCATTGATAGAAATGCAGTGAGTCAAGCATTCTGATGGATGGTATGCATTTTGGAAAAAAAATAATGGAGAGGAGAACAAATATCACAATGGTTCAGTATCCTTGATTGGTAGAGTGTCTCAGTACCTCTTTATAGTAGCTAAAAGAAGGCTGAAAATTAAACCTTTGACTCACCTCCCATGAGTAGGAATAGCCTTTATGTCAATTTTTCCTGGAATGAGGTGGAATATTACATAAATAAACTCCCTGAGTCAATATGTCAGGGTTTGTATGTAATGAAATGAAATGAAAACATACAAAAAATCTAGAATCGTGCAGTACATGCTAAATACAAAGTGAATATTTGCTTTTATTGTTATTGTTATTAAGGTATATGTCTTTGTATCCAGTAAAATCATCTTCAGTTCCAGAATTCAGGTTGTCTTGGCTGAGAGGTTGTCCCAAAAGGGATGAATTGGATCACCTGAGTGGCTCTCCTTAGTTGAGGGTTCCTGGGTAACGTGAAAGAACAGGTCAAAGGCTTTCAAAAAGTAGCACCAGTGGGAATAAAGAGAGAAATGGAAAGAGTGAGGGATGGAAGTAAAAGGAAAACTTCCTTCATTCCGGCTTTGCTAGAAAGAGCCAAGATACACATGAGGGTGGTACCACACGAATGCACTGGAGTGTGTTTGGGTGGGGGTGTGGGTGGTGTGAAGCACTGGGAAGTGGTCCTCAGGGGTAAAGATAAAAAAAGAATATACAGATATTGTTGGCACTATGTCGCGGCTCTCCCTCTTGACCCTAAAGATCCCCTGCTCTGACCCTCACAGAGCTGCATCCGTTTCCCTAAGGTGACCTGTTTGGGGGAGGCCAAAAACTAAATTAATTTGGAGAGGTCATGAGGCTTATTGCCCTCTGAAATTCACTTTTGATTAGGGCTGTTTCAAAATACAACAGTCAGAAAGTGGACAAATCCTCGTTAAACACATCCCTTTTTACTTCCCGCAGTGTCCCCAGCTACCCTCAGGCCACCGTTATTTGTTCTAGAGCTTGGCTATAGGTCCTAGATCTTAGATGCAGGCCACATGAGGTGTTTTTTCCTGCAAGTTCCCTGATGCAGTTAAGACTCCTTTGAAAGTCATTTCCCAAATCTCTTTGAGGGGTTTACAATGAAACACATACAAAATGACGGTGTCTGCATTGTGTGAGCACTTTTCAGGTGGCAGGCCCTGTGCTAAGCACTCCTCAGGCTGACCTCCCATTTAATTCTCGTAATCGCTCTCTTTAGACTTTTCAGAAATGCCTTTTTGGAAAAAAAAAAAAGAAAGAAAACCAACTCTTTAAAAATACATTTCTAAAATCTCAATGTTTCCCAAATCAACTACTTCTCATAACTATCCTGCTCCATTTTCATAAATACCCTCAATTCTTCCCAACTGCAAGGGGAACAGTTTCCACTACAGACATGGCATGTAAGTTCCAGAAGCTCACAGTACCCGAGAAGGCAAGGCAAAGAGAAAACAGGAGGCTTTGAAGCACCCAAACCAGCTTTCAGCTCTGTGCATGGCTCTACTTATAGATTTCCCAAAATTTGCAAGGGGAGAGGAGGAGAAGGAGGATGACCAAGTAGCCTCTGATCTAAGACAGTCTCATGAAATGAGTGTGTGGAGGACCTCAGCTTGCTCCCTTAATGCAGCCCCATTTCTGTGTATAAAAGTCACACAAATATATATTCATCCCACAAATATTTCTATTATTACATTTCTTTCTGTAAATGCCCAGCAACACTACATGTGCAAAGATCATTTAGCAGATTGCCAACATATGCTTTAGAGTTTGTAATTTTAAAAAGCAACAAGTAAGAGCTGCTATAACTCATAAAATACGCAATACAGGACTTGGAGTAAGATTGAAAAATAGGAAAATCTGTACTCCCAGCAGGCAAAATATTCATGACATTTTTTGATAATGGTGAAACCTAAGACCTCTGTAAGGCAAAACAAATCCATTTCGCACAAGAAAAAAAAAA
>CM053506.1:11586625-11663465 GCA_028627145.1 Eidolon dupreanum | reverse complement strand
ACCGTAACTAACATCTTTCAAGTGAAATTTTAGGGAAATAATTAATAAATGTATACATAGTTGTGAGAAATAATACAGAGACTCTTATAAACTTTGCCTAGTTTCCTCAATGGTGATGTGCAAAATTGTAGCATTGATCCTATTCAGTTATTTATTGGCTGATCTTTTTCAGATTTCCACATTTTTTGGTACTCGTGTGTGTGTGTTTTAACGTTTGAAAATCTTCATTCATTGAATGATAAGAGTGATCTTTATTCTCACAGAAACAATTGAACTCTTATTTATTCTCATTTCTCATAGTTTCCCCCTGTTAGAATGGGACAGGATGAGGGGAGACGAGACAGACCGAATCAATTCATCAAATAGCATCTATTATTGACTGCCAAACATTTTCTTAGCAAACTCTTGGATTTTCATCCTGTCTTTCAGGATGCCATGCAGATGAGGATTTATGGAGAGGATGGTGCTCCTTGCTTTCTAAGCAGCATCTCCATACACTCTATACTTCCCTGGACTATTGTCACCTTCACTATCTGTCCAGCGGCCTCCTTTATTCAAAAGCTCTGTCCTTGAAAGTTCTAAAGTAAACTTTAGAATTTCATGCACTGCTAAGGCTTGGACTCTGGCCTCAGACAGATCTAACTTGAAATACCAGGTCTTCTGACAATTAATCTAAACTATCCAGGAATCAGTTTCTATATCTGAAATATGGACTAGGAAGAGTCCTTGTCTCATAGGATTGTGGTAGTAAATGAAACACTTCCTTCGAAGTACTTACCAAAGAGTTTGGCACTTGCTTTCTACTAAATTCATTAATCTTCCTGTTATACTAATGTTATCTACCTATATAAGCAAATAATTATATTAAATATTATTATCTTTAATAAATACAAGAAAATTTTATTTCAAGGAATAAGTAGCAAATGCTTTTATAGAGAGAAAAAAATTGTGTCACCTGAATAAACTATTTTCTCAGTGCCATAGCCTTGGTGGTTTGGGCAGGTGATTACCTTAGAGGAGGCCACTTGCTCTCATGATTTGTGTGTGGGAAAAGGACCAACAAGTCCATGATGTACATTTCTCTAAGGAGGCATGAGTTCGACTCCCTTAGTTTCCTCCATGGCATGATGAGAAGGCTGCACAGGTGTCAATTACTGTTTTATGGGGACTGAGGTTTCTTTGGGATAGCGTTGGTAGGACTAGGTGTTGGGTAAATTTTGGTGACAGTATTCTCTGCACTGGGCATAAAGACTTATTGTGTGAAAAGCATTTTGGAGACATTTCTAGGAATAAGAGGCAATCTAGAGGATGTGGTTTGAACACCAGCATGTTGGAATGTGGGAACTGTTATGTAATTTCTGAGGACAGTGGGCAGCTGCTGTAGATGGACCATTTCCTGCACCAACACTCCCAAATCCAAGATTTTCGGTTGGGGCACGGTGATATTGTGGTTGACATGTTCTCCTTTCAGAGGCTTCCTGTTGACCACCTGGTGAAGAGTTCAGAAAGAAGAAGATGCTGTTTGTAAGCAAAATAAAAAGGAAGAGGTGGCACTAGGTGCGGATATCAAATTCAGAATTAAAAAGAACAGAGCCTGGCCTATTTTGCTTTCAATAAGTTTCAAAGAAAGCAGGAAAGAGGGTTAGTGTAATGGAATGATAGGTTTTGGAGTGCTGGACTAAAACTTGCGTTGCTTATAAATGAGCTTAAGGATGGACTGCTGTATGTGGAGGCCAAGGCTACACAAAAGGAGTACCTGCTAACAACACTATTTTTTCACAACAGTTTTGGTTCATAGCAAAATTGAGGGGAAGGTACAGATTTCCCATACGCCCTCTGTCCCCACACATATGTAGCCTCCCCCATTATCCATATCGGCCACCAGAGTGGTACATTTGTTACAACTGAGGAACCCACATTGACACATCGAAATTACCCAAAGTCTATAGTTTACATTACAGTTCACTCTTGGCTTTGTACATTCGATGGATTTGGACAAATGTATCCAATATTATGGCACTATACAGGCTATTTTCACTGCCCTAAAAATCCTCTGTGCTCTGTCTATTCATCCTTCCCTTCTCCCTAACCTTTGGCAACTGCTGATCTTTTCACTTTCTGCATAGTTTTGCCTTTTCCAGAATGTCATGTAGTTGGATTCATGCAGTATTCAGCCTTTTCAGATTGGCTTCCTTCACGTTGTAATATGCATTAAGGTTCCTCTATGTCTTTTCATGACTTGAAGTTTCATTTCTTTTTAACATTGAATAACTCCATTGTCTGAATATACCAAAGTTTATCTATTCACCTGCTAAAGGGTATCTTGGTTGTTCTAAATTTTGGAAATTATGAATAAAGCTGCTTTAAACATCCATGTGTGGGGTTTTGTGTGGACATAAGCTTTCAGCTCCTATGGGTAAATACCAAAGAGCATGAGTGCTGGATCTTATGGGAAGAGTAGGTTTAGTTTTGTAAGAAATCACAAAACTGTCTTCCAAAGTAGCTGTGCCACTTTACATTCCCACTAGCAATAAATGGGAATTTCTGTTGTTCCACATCCTCCCCAGTATTTGGTATTGTCAGTGTTCTGAATTTTGTTCATTTTAATAGGTATGCAGTTGTTCTCATTGTTGTTCTAATTTGCATTTATCTATGACATATGATGTGGTGCATCTTTTCATATGCTTATTAGTCATATCTTTGATGAGGTGTCTGATAAGGTCTTTGGCGCATTTTTTAATCAGGTTGTTGGTTTTCTTATTGTCAAGTCTTAAGAGTTCTTTGTATATTCTAAATAACAGTCCTTAATCAGATGTATCTTTTGCAAATATTTTCTCTCAGTCTGTGGCTTGTCTTCTCATTCTTGGTAAATGTATTTTTTAGGGGCAGGCACATTTTCAAAGACATCTGCCTAGATATCAGTGGCCAAGGGGCCCTTGCTAATATCTTGTTTACATTTTTTCTCACACACTCTCAGTTGCTTGGCATATATTATTTGGCTATAAGGATAGGCTCTCTAGACGCCGATGAGAAGGAATTCAGGAGAAGCAGTCTGTTTGCTTACAAGGGCCATCCAGGAAAGTTAGCCACACCAATCCTCATCCTGGCTCTGTCGTGCATAGATAATATCTTTGTCTCTTGCCAAGCAATGGGCAGGAAGAACTGCCATTCACTTGAAGAGCCTCAAAAGTAGCACCTGTGCAGATTCTGGGCTCCATCCCTGAAAAGCCTACTTGCCTTCAGCTTAGAGTTTAACTCTTTGGCTAATTTGTTTTATGCCAATTTTATTAAATTCAGTCAAAAAAAAAAAAAAAGAAACATACAAACTTATGATATGTGATACTGAATATTTCCAAAGAGTGATTTAGTTTACAGTTTTCCTTCAAGACATTGCTTTCTCTTTAAAGTACATATTTATTCATTTATTCAGGTCTCTGGGCAGGTGATTGCCAAAGCCAAGGCCTCTGCAGGGAAGAACATTACTGCGAGTGCAAGAAAAATCTGAGCGGTTTTGGATATGCTTGTTATGTATACAGATTGTGGGTTTCCTAAATAAAAGATCGCAATGTCACACCAATAAACCAGTGACAGAAAAGCACCTTCATGTTTGTAACTGGAGGGGCTTGGATGTGATCTTAATGCAAACCAGTCAGTGGCGGCTGAAGGAAATGAAGAGGAAGTCCACATTTTTATTAAAACCAGCTAATAAAAATCTGACTCCGTTACTGGTCTTGGGACCTGGTTGTGGGCCCCTACTTTATTTTTATGACATCTGGTTGTAGCGAAACTTATTTCAACACTGACAGTTCAGTCAAGGCAGCTTTAGCTTGCTGAGTGCACGCAAACACCTTGTTCCGCACGTCTATCACTATTCAAAATGGGTAGGAGCCCTCCGGAGAGATGCTGGGCAAGCAGAATCACTGTATGGCACCCTGTGGAGTCAATATAATCAAAAGTCAGAAACTCTTCCAGTGAAAGTGTGGGTGGGGAGGGGAACACTGTGGAGGTAGAGAGCAAGGGTTTGTGCCCAGATGAAATCCCTCATTCCATTTCAGGTCTTCATTTCCCTAATCCTTGCCTCTTCTCATCTCTATGTTCTCACCTCAAAGGTCTCAACTGCATTTCGGCTTCCTTGATGTAGATCAACTACAATTTTCCAAAAAGAGCCCTGTTTTTGTTCTGCACTTCTAGCAGTTCCTCTGTCCCTGTCACTGCACATACCCTACTCAAAACACCTCTTGAGAACTTAGACTAGGTGCCCTGTAAATTCAGATTGCACTGTAGAATCCGGGAGCTCCACGAGCAAACACAGGCAGCCTCCTCTCTGTCCATTTGAATCCTACCTTTTCTTCAAGGTATACCTGTCCCATGTAGACTTCCCTGAATACCTCACTTCACAGGAATTATGCCTGTCTTATTTCTTAGAGGATAACTAATGATACCTTTCTTCAGACATATCTTAAATTGCCTTGTATAGTTTTTGTCATTTTATGTATGTATACGTTTGTCTTATTGGGATACAGGTATCTGTTCAATCTGAATTAAATTACAACCTCCATGAAAACATCAGACTTTGTCTTTAAAAAAACTAGCATCTGTATAATGCTGTAGAGTTTCAAAGCCACGTCTCATTGGCCTCCATTCTCCTAAAATTCCATCAGTAAATGTGTTATCTTTACCCATCTCAGTGAAAAGTTCAAAGAAGTCTAACGAGAAAAGCAAAATATAAAAACATTAAATCAGAATGTGTTCATGGAGCAGCTCAGATATGTGCTTATAAATCTTCCTGTCTTCCTACATGAAAGAATGTTCCATTTGTTTCACTCCAAATGCTCTTGTTCACTCTAGGATTGTTCATAGAGAAAGAAAGACCTGTGGGGTTTGTGGAAGTGGCTTTTGCAATTTTCAGTTTTTCAGGCTCCATGTAAAAATGTCACTGAGTTGATTCAAACTTACTTTTATAGGGCAAGGACTGGAAAATCAGCAAAGGCATTTACTTGGGCCCTGCAGGCCTCTCTCTGGAAAAGGTCAAATAAAAATCCTAGTATAAGAATCTTGAAAACTTTGCTCCAGGAGTTCTTTGCAAAGAAGTCACTATATTTTATAAACTTTGAGAGCATCACAATGGCCTGGCCTACTTGGGGATGGAAAAGGTTCTGCCAAACTGTCCATTGGAATAATTTTAAAGTCTTGTATTTAGGTAGAGTTTATTGGCTCTGCATTAGGAAATTTTTGTCTTGGGGAGACAAAGGTGTCATCTGCCTGTGCCTGAATTTGTTCTGATCTGACCCAGTAATGATGTCGCTACCTGAAAATAAGTGAGGACCACAATTTACCATCATTAACTATGCTGATGATTGGTTTTAGCTCAGATGCTGTATCAACAATCTGTCCACAAGTAGAAAAAAAAAAAAAAAGCCCTGGGTTGTTCATTTAATTCCAAAAAAGAGAAGATGCATTTAATAAATTCACTCCTGCCACTTCACTGAAACTTCTACTGAAAGGACACACCTTCCTCCTACATTTTAGCAGAAGCCATTTCAAGCCTTAGGAGCATCAGATTCTTGGAGGACAGAGAAGGGCACACCATGCTGTGCCGTGGAGGAGGGATTAGGGTGGCCCCATCTTCTGTGGAACACTTGTCTGTAATTGCAGAAGCAAAGAATGCAGGTCAGACAGAGTTGCAATCATCTCAGCCCATTTCCTACAGGAATTCGGAGCTCCCTGACTTTTACCCATACCCCAAATCCATACCATTCGCCACCCAGGTCATACCCAATTATCCAGTAAATTCCATGTGTTAGCATTGGACAAATCTTCAAGAAAAAGGATAGTTATTATCGTAACTTTTTGAGGACTCACTAGAATCAGGCATTCCACCAAACATTTTACATTAATTATTTTACTTAGTTTTGTGGTGGACACTGTGGTGTACCACCCAGAGGTGCCTCCTTCAGGACTGGACTACTCATTGCCCCAGCTGCTGGGACTTGTGTTGGTGACTGGTGAGTCTCCTATAATTGATTTTGGCCAAAGTGAACTGCCTCACTAATATTGTGTCTCCTCCCCAGGGATAGCCCTCATTCAATGACAGCTTAATGTGGGGGCACAAAAGCCAGCCCTAGCATTTCAAAGAGGGATAGCTCAGAAAGGACAATTCAATCTCAGGGGTCCTTATAGAATCAGCTGAGTACTCAATGTCAGTTGCACTATACATGCAACCATTTTCCCTCTGCCTAATCGTGCTTCCCTTGTCTCTCCCAGGTGTTGTTCCTGAAAGTATTCCCTAATAATGCCATTGCATGCAAATCAGAATTTTAATGTCTATGTCCTGGGTTAGCTAACTTATGACAGTTGAAACCAGAAGTGATCCAGGTAACACTGAGACCCCACGTTTGAATCAAGCAGTACCTTTCCTACAGATAGCTGTCCAAGTGGGTGGAGGGTAAGATAGACAGGCTGGGAAGCACCATTTCTCATTCTTGGCTCTCTCCAGCAGAACACAGAGATCTAAGGATTGCATTAAGGCAATATTAGTACTTATTCTAATTATGGCTTTGAGTTCTAGCTTATTTCCTTTTGTGTTTAAAAATCATTCTTCGCAGACTGTATTCATGATCCTCAGAGGTTGGCTGGAAGATAGTAGCTGTCTTCTTTCTTGACAGAAAACCTAAATACAGTTTTGCAATGTGCCTTAAATCTTCAAGAAAACCCTGTAATTAAAAATTTATCTTCCTACATAAAAGTTCAAAAATGGCACCAGGACACCAGTTGCTGTGTAAGAAATCTGTCTTTAAAAAGACATCAGTTTGTTATGTGTTACTATGAGCAGATGTTCAGTTTGTGGGAGAATGTGTTTTTTTTTTTAATTTCTCCATTTGTGTCATTTCCCTGTCCCCATTATCCATCTGGTACCTTTCTATGAATATCCTAGAAGCCATGGGGTATCTTTTGGGACACACGGTTAGGATCATTAGATTGATAGTTTTTCAAAGCAAAAGATAATTTCCTTTAGTAAAGTGATGTAATTGAAAGGATTTTTTAAAGGAGAATATGGACAGATGAAAAGCGAAACAGTGGAATGTAGGAATGGGTCATTCTCCACATGTGCCTGAATGTCCCAGTGGCTGGGCTGCTGATCTTGCCCACAGTTCTATCACATGGCAGATGTACAATGAGGTCACGTCAGACTTGGGTTCAGAAAACAAACAGCTTATTCCAAAAATGTCTTCATCTTAATTAATGAAGACTGATGTGCTTCAAATCTTACACTGAATCAAAACTGAACAATGTTCTTTTCTTAAAGATTTTAAGAATGACAATGTTTTAAAGTCATAGAATGAATTTTTGGGAACTTTTATAATTTTATATTAAGGCAGGCAACTGGTTTTATGGATTTGCTAGTCTGGCTATTGCAAAGTTAATATTTTTTAATTCTCTTATTGTATTATTAATGAATTGTGAAAAATGAAGTCTAAATCCTGAAATTCTGTGGATGTTATTCAAATGGTTAGATGTCTTCTCCTCGAGAATAGTTATGAAAAATGAAATGTAAGACACTGCACTTGAGTATATTCTGAAAAGGACTAGTCTTTAAGTAGGGGCACATTTTCTATATTCATCAGTAATTTGAAAACAAATTGAATTTTTTCTAAGGTGGGGAATACTGAAGGGTTCCTTACATAGAGATTGACCTAAGGATTCATTTCAACATATATCCACTATGGATGCTCTGTATTCATAAGAAATCCTCCTTCATCCTCTCAAAAAAATTAAAAAAAAAAGAAAGAAAGAAAGAAAGAAATAGAAGAAGAAGAATAGAAAAAAGAAAAACTGCCATAAGGCTAATGTTGGAGAATATTTCTAACTGAAGGATAAAATACCTACTATTTGCTGAAAGACCATTTTGTAAGGGATGCTTAAAATGTATGATTTTAATCTTAGCTTTTAATAACCCTATATATTAGCCTTTTTAACCACATCCTGTGAAAAATGAGGTCCCGAATGATTCACTAGCTTACTAATTATCACTTTCTGGATGTGATGGGTTCAAACATAATGCTGTTTTATTCCAAACCCATGATCCTAACTACTGTATGCTTTTATGTACATCACACACACACACACACACACACACACACACACACACACACATTATAAGAAAAATAATAGTAGTATTCAGCCCAAGTGGTATGGGGCTATAGAGCAAGAGAGATAAACTCCAAATAAAGACAAGTCCTGGACTGTGTAAGCTGACTGTCACAAAGTATAATATTTTGTCAAAATAAACTCTATTTAACTTCATAAATAAACTCCCAATAGCAATGCATGAAAACTACTGTATTGTGATCAATTTATTGTGACCAGAGAGAAATGAATTCAGAAATGATCTGAATTTACTCAGCCAAATCCAGAATATTCATTTTATTCGGTTAAAAGATACTCATTTACTTATTAATGTTAAGGACAAATGTTAAAATTTACTTAGTAATGGCAGGTCATATTTTTCATTATATTTCAGAATTTTTGTGGTAAAGCAGAATTTTTGTGGTAATTATACCAACAACTCATTCATGGTCTAACATGAACATCCAAAAGAGGATAATCTTATTTTATGATTGAGGACTAATTAAAGGCACCACCTATCAATCAGATTGGGGAATAGACTGACTTTCATTTGTTTTAAAATGGAAGTTATAAAAGTAAACATGACTATAGAAATAAACAACATTTAACATAGTGCCTGGCACACAGTACAGACTTAATATTTGATGAAAATTGATAGAATAACCAGTGCAGTATATCAACATTGCTATGTGCTTTGTGAAACACTTTGGAGATCCTAAAGTTCATTGGGCATAAACAATCTTTTACTACCTTGCAATTTTATAAACAAATATGATCTACAAAGGAGTTTCTATAAAACATACAGAAGGAAAAATCCCAATTATTCTCATAACTTTGTCTCATTTAGAGTAGACAGGTATACCGGAGACAATCACCAGAAAGTCCTTCAAGAAAAGTCATTGTTGTACATTCATTAAGAGGATGTATATAGCGGGAAGTAATGCATCCTTTTTTCAAGACACTTTTTATAATACTTATTTTACAAAATTATTGTGGAAAAGAATCCTCACACTAACCCTGTGTTCCAGAACTGAATGGATTATTTAGTTGTCTAAAGATTTCCATGTGCACGAGAATCCTAAACTGAACGAAACAGGACACTGTGCTTTTAGTAACATTGATCTTTTTTTTTAAAAAAAAAAAAAAAAAGGAAGGTTTCAGAATAGTCTTATTTGGTGATGACTGCTCAGTGGTTTACATAAAACAGAATCAGTTTTGTTTTGTAATTGGAAGTACACAATATAAGGTTAAGACTGATTTTTAAAGTAAGACAGTGCTGCTGCCTATTTTGTAAATAACAAGAAAATATTCAGTTCATTTTGATAAATTATTAATCTAGTTTTTTATGTTTTATTTTGTTTTGTTTTTACAAAATCATTAACACTTGTGACAGAGAAGAGAGAAATCAAAGCCTGACTTCTTTAGCGAGCAGCCTGGGGTGAGAAGGAGATTACCTCACCTCAGAATCTACTTGGTCTGCAATAGATTGTGTGTAATCCAACTAAATGACTTCTCACTTTATGACTTTTTAATGAAATATATGGAAAAGATTAAAATACTAACATTTTTTCCTTTTCTTTTACAGCTCCCAAATCACCAGAGTCCTTGGAATGAGTCAGAACAGAAAGCCGCTTTCTGTTCCATTTGCCTTGTATTTTGTAGCAGTTCTTTAGTACTGAGAATTTGCCAGATTGAAAGGCACAATTAAGGTAGGAATTGGAAAGAAAAGTGGAATCCTCCTCCTCAGGGGCTTCTGACCTATGTGGGAGAAAGCAACACACACTTGCAAGATAAGTTAACAGCTTCAGGCTGTGTGGGCTAAGCCCATAGAGAGGTGTGGTCACTGTCCAGGACCTGCCAGGGAAAAGCCCCCACGTCTGCTGCAGGAATTGAGTGAAGATCCTGCCTAGTCCCTCGTTAGGGAATTCTCATCAAACTTCATGCTGTAGTGGAGTAGGTACTATACCCTTGCTTCTGTTATGATTTTTATAATTCCTCTTAGAACTTCATTTTGGCATCCTGGTTCTTACTAGCTAATCAGAAGTTTGGATATTTAGTCCCCAGATCCTGAATTTCTCTTGCTTTAACATGTATGTGTAAGGGGGCAAATGTAGCTCACAGTCTATGTGAAAATACTCATGTTCTCTGGCTCCTGAATATGACTGAGAATGATTTAAAAAAAAAAAAAAAAAAAAACTAAGAAAACACACAATTAACCAGAATAGAGTTTCTCGGTCCCAACACTACTGACATTGAGCCAGCCAATTCCTTGCTGGGGGTGGGGGAGGCTGTCCCGTGCATTGAAGATGTTCACCAACATCCTTGGTTTTTACCTACTAGATGCCAGTAGCGCCCCAAGCCAGTCGTGACAACAAAAAATGTCTCCAGATATTGCCAAATGTCCCAGAGATTGTTCCCAAATGTCCCCAATTGAAAACGACTGCCCTAGAATAATGTTACACCTCAGAAAATGAGATTAGATAGATAGATGATGATAGATAGATAGATAGATAGATAGATAGAATATATGCAAATAGAAGAGCCTTACCAGTCTCAAGAATGAAGCAACAAACAATATTAAGAGATTTCAGCCACAGAAACAAACCATCAGGATTCAAGGGCATCTTTTATTAGAATGGATAATTTTAATAGTATATGCAAGCTTGTTTAGAGGATGCTTATCTGTATTCTTAATTACATCACACCCTGACCCACAAGGCAAGTAGTGAGAAACTCCACCTGCAGCAGTGGTACAAGATGTACACTGAAGCCTGATTCCTGAGCCCAAAGATGGCTCTTATTCTTGAGAAATCTCCCTCCCTTACTAATATGGAAGTTTGGGGGTTGAGTTCATTAAAAGAGTTGCTGAGACTCTTACACTTTAGAGATTCTTTTAGAGAGGGAATTAGTGCAGCACTGACAGCCAGCCCACAGGAAAATAAAAAGAAAAATGTAGAAACTGTCTTACCATCATTTATAGAAAATGGAAGATTTCTCCTCGATCAAATCAGTTATCAACTCTCTGAAAAAATACCATACTAAAACATTTTCTGAAGGAAAGAAGAAATTATTTTGGCCTCAAATAGTTAAGTTTTCAACATTAGGCTTAGATATCATTTTAGTTAAACTCTCTGGCTACAAGTGACTGAAAACTGACCACCTTGGCTTAAATATTTATTGGATCATTTTCCTCATAAAAAGTAGCTCATTGGCCATCTGAGACTGGTATAACTGCTCACTGATACCATTAAGGACCCATCAGAATGCCAAACTATTCCTATCTTCCCACCTGTCAACCTTAGTGTATGGGCTTTTGTCCTTATTGTTTTTATCTCATAATCCACCAAAGGCTGCAATATTCCAGACCTGACATCTGCATTCCAGCAGGAAGGAGAAAAAGGAAAAAGACAAAAACAGCACACTTCTGTTTATGACTCATTAGCCAGAACTGTGTCACATGACATCCATGTTCTACAAAAGAGATTTGAAATTTGAGGGTTTACATTTTAGAGTCTCTGTGGCAGGAGACAGAGATCAGATCCGCCAATCTACAGGGTCTGCCAGAGGCAAGTTCCATACAGCTTTGAAATTTTCTCTCCTTCATTATCTACTATTTCTTCTTTTCAATCATGTTGGAGAAATTTTTGCTACGAAACTCAGGTCGTCTGAAATGATATCCTCTTAATGGCAAAAGGTTCTACTGATACTTTCTTATGTCATCTCGCAGGGAAAGAGAAGTGACAGAAGTCTCTGCCACTGTCTCTTGGTCTGTGTCTGGTCAGCCTCTCTATTCCTTATCCAAAAATTGGCTCAGGCAATTTAGTGACAATCAATACAACTAGTCATTTGCATATTTGTTTCTCTGATGAACTTTCTGCTATTGCTCTTCTAACTTTCAAATGGACCTGAGTAGAGAAACATTTCTTGTGACATCATTAACCCAAAAGTCTGGAGCCCTCACATAGGGCACCTCTCTTGCTCATTAACTGCTCATCCTGAGCCAATTCTATCTCAACATCCCATAGGATACCTGTCCTTACCAGCCAAGCCCTTTAACACAGTGTCAGGTCTGAATTCAGATTTTAAATTGACTGAAGTTTCCTCTTTGCTCTCCTTGGTGCACTTATATTTCATTCTTGGGTACCTTCCCCTGTCAGTTTCTCTATGTTATAAGCTGGAGGGACAGGGGGTGATTAAGGACAGACCCCTGCCATAGTCTCTCCTGTCTTGGGAGCATCTTCTGGAGCTGGGAAAACCATAGCAGGTGCAGGATTTCTTTCACTGGCATGACCCTTTGGAGTTTCCAGACTTCTCATATGCACTAGATAGAACCTGAAAAGTGTTCTGCTATTTAAAAACAAAATAAAGAAGCATAAAAAGTCTGTCAATGGCCTTTGTGTGTATTTAAAATGCTAAAAACTTTTAGTAAAGGCAACTCTGATAAAGACTGGCTACTCTTTTTATAGGACCAAATCAGAGGTTAGCAGCCAGGGCACAGGTTGTTAGCGATAGAGGCATGTGCCCCTCATACCAGCGATGAGAGAAGAGACAGATCAGTTCATCAAAGTACAGGCAGAGTCAGCTGTTTCCAACCCACCACAGACTCTTCCATCACCCCACTTCCTGCCCCAGTCCCGTCGCACCCTGTCCTCCCCCAGGCTTCATCCGCAGAGAAGGATGTGCTGGAAGGCCCTGTTGGTAAGTCTTCTTGGAATCAATAAGTTTAACTTAAAGCCACAGGCAATCTACTAAATATATCTCCATAAAACTCGGCAAATAAGAGAAGCAGGCAAGGCAACAGGAGGTGATGGGAAGAGCACAGGCTTTGGCACCAGGGTACCAAGGTGCAAATCCCGACCATCACTGCCTGCCGAGACCTTGGACAGTTACTCAACCTCTGGAAGCTATAGTTTCCTCATCTCTAAAATGAGGAAAATAAATGGTTTAGAGGGTTTAAAAAGATAAGATAATTGTACAATAGTATTGTACCTCATAGAATGCCTGGTACAGGAAGTAGTAGTCATTATTAAAAATAATTAAATTTCACCCATAGGAAGCCCAGAATCCAGATCATTCCAGTGGCACATGTACTGATAACAGAAACACAGCTGTGATTTTAATTTCTGTTGTCTTGCCTTTCTCTGGGCCCTTTCCACACTGCGGGTGAAATCACTTGCTTCTAGCTTTGCACTGGAAACTCATCTTTCTTATTTCACAAACACCTTGATTTTTGGTGCTTTGGATTGTTCCTTAAGATTTTCACTGTTGAATTGCACATCTTATTTTCTTCCAATCCTTTGGCCCATAATGCTTTTTGGTAAAATTATAAGTACTTTATAATTTCCATATTACACTTTTGTACTGCATTGTACTGTATTCTACTATTACAGGGTGTTAATTGATATCACATTCAGCCATTAACAATTTTACTCAGCATAAAACTCATCAAGTCATGAATACACATGGCCTATAGAAGCCTATCTCTCTCCATTATTTATTTTTCTAAAACTCTTAAAAGGGCATTTTAATGACCTAGATGTTATTAAACCCCATTCTATCGGCAACACCCATAATATCTTCTGGAGCCTTCTTTCCAAGACAGCCGTGTGCCTATCTCTGTCTGTCTCTCTCCAACCAACAACCTGGAGTCCTTAGTAACCTTCCAGACAAGGAGCCAAAGAAGACTTGGGGATTGCAAATCTATAGTGCTTTGTTAGCACTTGCCTTGGGACTGGCCCTTTGCCTAAAGAGTGAATTTCCATTCTGTTCTTTCTCTCTTGTAGCTTTGCTATCTGAGTCTGACATGTTGAGTTCTAATTCCATCTCCAAGTCACCAGGAGACCTACTGTCAGCTCTTCCATTTTCTCATCTTTAAAATGAGGGAATTGGACTGGATGATGTAAAAGTTCCTCACAACTGTGTCTGGAATCAACTCAATGACACCTTAATCAGTTACAGGCTAAAACATCACTAGCTTAATGTAAATTTTAAAATGCTTGTTCCTCGACTGCTGGAAAATTGTCATAAATGTATACAGATCAGTGTTGGTTACGAATATGAATGGCACTCCCTAGAGTGTTTGGGGGCACGATTTATACAACCAGCTGTGGTAGCTGGTACTAAACTTTATTCATCGGCAGAGATTAGCAAGGTCACAGCGTCACCAGTCAGGGAAGGGAAGAAGATTATGTCAGGAAGATGGACAATAGAGCTGATGGGAGATGTGACAAAGGAGTATAGTCAAGAGACAAAACCTATACCAATTAATTGAACAGAGAAATTAAAGAATTTTTAATTAGCTATATAGTTGAAGGCAAATTTTAAAAAAGGCAAAAAAGAGATAAATATCATAGGAGTGGCAATTGTAAGAAGAGCTACTACTCCTAGGGACGACGAATAAAAGGAGAAGAGTTGGAATAATTAATACTTAGAAGCTGAAAGAGGTGTTGCCCTGTGTAGCTGACATTCAAACCTCGAAGGGAACCACAGACTGGAAGGTTCTTTTGCCCCTAAGGAGAACACCACAAGGCTATTTCTGAGAGTCTGGAAAAAACTGCAAACTGGATTCACCTGCTACTACAGAAAGAAAACAAGACACCACAGAAAAAGAGAAAGTCCCTTCTTCCTCCTTCAGCCTTACAGTGTCCAACTAGACTAACCACAATGCAGCTAGCAAATCAGAAATATAACTTACAGAATCCCAACACAAGCATCCCAAAGAGGAGCACAGAGGGCTTTTTGGAACTGGGGGCATAATAAATAGCACACCAAGTTTGTCCTAAAGCAGAGATAACGAATAGATTTCATCTGTGTGCCAGTTCTAATCATGGTGGCATATTGCGTTGAGAAGGATTCTGAGGTTACACCTGTGCGACAGAAGAGAGTCCTATGATCGTTGAAAATATCTGCTGTGGGCAAGAGGAGGGTCTGGTGACATAGGGTTGCCATCTCTGACCTTGAGCCACCTAAATGTCCTATGAACACTTTGGGCTTCAGGCTCCTTCTCAGTAGCAGTAAATGCCCAGTCTCACTTTACGTGGCAGAGCGGGTATAGTGGGAAGTAAAGTAACTCAGGGATCCTGACACAATTACAGGTTCCTTGGCTATGCTTCAGCAACTCTAGGGACAGAGAGTTCATCATCTTCATCTTCAGGGAGTTCTGGTCTCTGAAAATCTCTTCTTTATAAAGAGCTTAGATCAACCTCAATCTAATGTCTATCTACCAGCCCCATTTCTTCCTCTCTGAGAAAGTCAGAAATAAGTCATATTCTCTCTCGACATATTGTCCTTTCAGATGTTTGAATCCAGCCATTATATTTCACCAGATCTTTCTTCTCCAAGTGAAGTAGCCTTAATGCCTCCAACCATCCCTTACATGGATGGTGTAGAGACATCTCTGTCCTGTCCTCTGAGTGCATTTTGACCCATCTCATTCCCTCATGCAAGGGTGGACTGAAATCAATACTCTGGATGTGCTTAGAATATAGGAATAAAGTAGAGAATGCAGTCAATTCTTTTTTAGATCCCATCAACATTTTTGATAACCACATCACACTGAACACCCCCGTGGGAATTTACTATCTTTCACTTGAAATAATCCTCAGCCATTTCACGTCCAAGATAAACAATTTCCAGGTGCTTCAGACTTTCCGGGGGAAATAAATGTTGCAGCCAATACAAACTACTGGGATGTTGCCTTGGAGGAGAAGACAAACAGCTTTGTGAATGCTTAAATAAGTTAGAAAATTAAGCTCTTACCTGCTGATGGTGGCTGTCATAAATGTATGCTCCAATGAAAAGAAGCTTAAATCAATTTGGGTGTTCTCACTGAGCTGTAAACTTTGTTATTGTTCCTCCCATACAATATAGATGCCATAAACCGTCTCTAAGTGTGCAGAAGACTTTTACTTCCACAGGGGTTTTTGAGTCAGATGAGATTTTATAAATGGTTTTGTTCTACCTTTCAACTACATTGTAATTTAAATTTATTTTTAATCATAGCATTAAAAATCATCTCAAAGTTTAAAGTAATGGTATACTTTTTAAATATATGCAAAAATATCTTAGTCGGGGTCTTTAAATGATCCACTTGCGTTATTTCTTTTAGGTTCATTTAGTTGCACTCTAATTTTATAGAGTTTTAGAGTGGCTGGGCATATGAGGTGATTGCCAATTAATCAGGCCCTATTTCCAGGCACATTATCAGAAGAAGTTATGAAATAACAGGGAGTTTCACAAGAATGGAAGTCTTCAAGAAATCACATAATGAATATTCTGTAGATACAAACTTCTGAAGGTTAAGAGAAAATAGGGAAATATAATTAAACACAAGGAAGTCAGAGGTGTGATGCAGAGGAGAGTAGGAGGAATTCTGATTTATATACAGCACAGTAGAGGGTGGATGAACTGCCAAAGTTAAATTGAAGGCTTTCAGATTCTTATATTCAAGGCAAATCCTCACTTCCGATGACTTCATTTTGAAGGATTAGGGGTGTGGCGCTAAAGTGGGAAGGAATTATTTTCTGAGTCCAAAAGGTAAAAATAAAGGGTGAGATAGATATTATTCTAAGGAAAAAACAGATGTCGCTAAAGATTGCATCTATTAGTTTTGGATCGCTTCTGTAACAAATTACCACAAACTCAATCATTTAAACAATACAGATTTCTTATCTTATAGGTCTAGAAATCAGATTCCCATGTGAATCTCACCAGTCTAAAGATGAGGTGTTGGCAGGATTTTTTTCCTTTCTGGGGGTTCCAGGGAAGGATTCAATTCCTTGCCTTTTCCAGCTTCTATAGACTTCCCTCCTTCCTTGCCTCTTAGCCCCTGCCTCCATCCTCAAAGCCAGCAATGTTGCATCTCCGTCTGACTTCTCCTGGGAAGGGTTCTCTACCTTCACAGACTCATGTGATTACATTGGGCCCACCTGGATATTCCGGGATCTTCTTCCCATTTCATGGTTATTAATTTAATCATATCTGAAAAATCCCTTTTTCCATATAAAGTAATACATTCATGAGTTCTGGAGATTAAGAACTGGACATCCTTGGGTGCTATTATTCTGCCTTCCACCCTGTACTAAGCAAAGATGAGACAATGCTCCAGAATATAAATTGCTAATAGGGGACTTTCTCAGATGAAGGTTATTGTCCTCCATCTCATGTCCCTCTTTATGACAAAGTCCACTATTCAGTGTATCCCCCCACCCCCCACCCTCACCCCCCCACACACAGACTCCCAAAAAGACAAGAGGGCAGTTATCTGCCAGGAGGGGATGAGAACAGATCTAGAATGATGGAAGAGTCCAGATTAAGTATAGAGAGGATTACCAGGGACTCTTCTAAATACTTTATTCACAGGAAATCATCTAATGCTCATAGCAGCCTTGAACAGTATGAATCTTATTATTAACCCGTTTTCCAAATGAGGAAACTAAGGCACAGATAACACGCCTAGAGCTACACAGCTGCCCCAGAGTCTGAACTTGACCCACTAGATAGAATACGCAACGTCCCATTTGATAACCACTTAAGCAGTGGGTTGCAAGTAAATTGTGACTAATGATACTTTTTTTTAAAAATCAGTGATCTCATTTGAGTCAAGATTATTTCTGTGACAACACTCTTGGAGTTACATTCTGATTTAGATTTCTGGTTACTATATAGATGTTGGAAAAGGAACAAAGATGTAACTAGTGGTTTAATTTCAGTCAGTGGTTCTCACTTTTCATTGGACATAAGAACCAACGGTAATACATTTTTAAAATGCAGATTACTCAGTGTGTCCTGTGCTGCTTGTGTGTCAGTCACTCTGCCTGACTTTACCAGGAGGTGATATTATGATTTATAATAGAAAATACATATTTGATCTTCATTTCCTTCTGATTCCTGGCACCAATTTCCTAAACCCTTGGAATTTCCTTAGTGATAAGAGCAATAGAGGTATCTCTTTTTATTCATAACAAGCCCCTTCCAACAACACTTGAGTTGATGCTAATGAACTGGTAGCTGGTAGTAAATAGTGCCAAGGTAACCTACCTTGTAATTAGAGAGTTAGAACTCTCAGTTCCAACCCCTGACCTCAAGGAAGGGGAGAATGGCTGGAGGATGAATCAGTCATCAATGGCCAATGATTTAATCAGCCGTGCCTCTATAATGACGCCTCCAGTAAAAACCCAAAGGACAAAGGTCATAAAGCTTCTGAGTCGATGAACATGTGGGGGTGCTGAGAGAATGGAGCACTCAGAGAAACCATGAAAGCTCGCACGCCTGCCCACATACCTTGCCCTATGCATCTCTTCCATCTGGCTGTTCTTTTTACAGTAACCTGAAAATCTAGTAACTAAAATGCTTTCCTGAGTTCTCTGAGCCTCTCTATCGAATTAACAAATCTGAGGAAGGGTGGTGGGAACTCCAGAAGCACAAGTGACAGCCTGAACTTGCCATTGGCACTTGGGGGTTGCGGGGAGGGGGGGCAGTCTTGTGGGATTGAGCTCTTAACTTATGGGATCTGATGTTATCTCCAGGTAGATAGTGTCAGAATTTAGGTAAATCATAAAATACCCCACTGGCATCACAGAATGCTTGATGTGGGGGGAATGCCCACACATTTGGTGCCCAGAGTGTCAGAAGTGTTCTATGAGTAGAGTATTCAGAGTAAAGGAGTACAGGAGGAATTTGTCCTTAACAGGCACATCTGTAATACGATAGCTGAGTATAGATTGGTTCTGTCCGAGTGTGTATATGGGAGGGGTGGGGGGTTCTCATCGTTTTGTGGTGTCTGTACTGACAAGCCAAGATTAAAACTCCTAGTTGGGTTTTAAATTTTTCAAGGAAATGTTCAAATAAAACTGTCTACTTATCGATTAGATTATGTCCATCTAAAGATAGCTTTGTGCCTTTTGAAGTGTTTGTCCTTTCGTTTAGAAACACCCACCTTGCTTGGGGCAGGAGGTTCTAAACTTATTGACACCACGTTTTCGCGGCAGTGAAAGCAGGTCGATCTCTGATTGCAGAGCCTGAACCAACGCTGGCAGCGTCGAGAGTTCCACCTGACTCTTCACCTTTCACTGAGCCTCGCTTCTGTCTTTTTAGGGCAGGCTCCTTAGAATGAAGGTGCGGCCTCCCCTGTTCTCAGCTGGATGCCCGCGTTTGAAATCACTCTGGTCAGCCTGACCTGGTTGGAGCTCTGTCTCAGCTCTTCTCGACCCCTCATCAGTCCCTTCGTCCTGGGATTGCAGTCTTGCCCTGCCTGCTGTCCGACGTCCGAACACAGTTGCCTCATGGTTTGTTCAGTTTGTTTTGATTTTGGGTGGGGTTTTTGTGTTTGCTTTTAAGGTGAGAGAACTAATTTGATGCTAGTTACTCCTTCATGGCCCCAAGCAGAGGCTGCCTCGTGTTAAATTAATCTTTTTTTAAATTCAGAAACATTATTTAATGCTGCTAAATTTCTTCTTGTTTGTGTTTGATGGTTGATAGTAGATTTCTTCCTCAGCTTTGTGTCCTACTAGTTCCTCACCCAAGACAAGGAATAGTTGTTAAACAGTTACTCAGCCCAGCCCTGGACCTCCCAACAAGGCAACACTGGGCCTTGAATGACTGAAGGATCTGATTATTAGTTATTCTGTAACACTAGAGATTGATAAAAGTAGAAAGAGTTTTAATGACCCGCTTTATTCCTTTTTGCCTTAAATTCGAGTGTTGTTATCTCTCAATTTCAACATCATTTCTGTCTTCACCTCTCTGCTTGCCCCCTAATGCCAGTGGTCTCTACAATCTGAAGCCAAAGCTCTTTTCACGATATTGCACAGACTCTGAATTTATTTTGCATTTTGAAGAAAGGATGATAGTCCATAAATAAATTAATAAACAAGGGAAAATGTTACAATGTCTCAAAAAGCAGTTGTCTTGTGGAAGGACTGATCCGAGTCACCCAAAGTAATGTAAATGCATCACAGTGTGAACGCAAATATCTGGAGATAATTTGTAGAAAGTGTCTAGCACAGTTCCAGGCCTAAGGCGAGTGCTAATAAATAATTTGTTGAATAATCAAGTCTCAGAAAGCTTTGATAAGCAAAAGTCTGTCTCTCGATATGACTTTGTTTTCACCATGACAAGCTAAGGAGACCCAGGATTATCATTGCAGAAGGACTTACTGCATGATTTCCCTAGTCCACTCCATTAAATTTTAGGATTTCTTTTCTTCTAGAATATTTTTCCTCTTGTAAGAAAAACTTTTAGGGTTGTTACAGTCTACCAGTAAATTTAAGCACACAATTTTAGGAGTACACCGTGACTCTGAGGACAGACCTCAATTCATAAATTTCGACCCAAGGTTCTTCCTGAGACCAAGAGCAACAGTTTGACCATCAATGGCGTGGTGTGTTCAGTGATGCAAAATGCATGCCCGCTGGCCATGATTGCAGGGAACTCATTCCCACAGAGTGAGGCCAGGTAATTCCCCGATGCATATTAGCATTTATTGCCCTTCCCCATAAGACAGCTAAGAGAGTAATCGGATGTTCTTGTGACAGCACATAAAAAAAATGCCCGAAGGATCGGAAAGCAATCTCCTCTCCCATGGTATATTATTGTGTAATTTCCTGGTTGCTTCCAATATTGAAGTTTTGAGATATTGATAATTTTAAGTATAGAGCTGCAGGACTGGATAAGGCAGCTTTCAACTCCAAATAAGGCACACTCAAGACCTCAGCAAAACAGGCAAGACCTTCTCGCCTTGACCCCACAAGCTCTGGGTGCTAGTCTTCAAGGGATTTTATATATAATTTATTTTAGATATAATTTATTCTTGTGGTGTCCAAGAAACACACATTTGCCAGCAAATGTCTAGTTTCTTTTAGTAACTAGTCTTTTTAAAATTGGCGTTAGATTCCCCTATATATAACATAAACAAATGACAAGCACTCGGGTTAGAGATCTGAGCTCTTATCTTAGCCCCTCCAGCTCCTACATATATAAAATTGAGAAGTTACTTACTTTCTCTGAGCCCCAGGTTATGTGTTTTTTGGTTCTCTTGATCTTAGGATGGGAATTATAATGCTTGCCTTGCCTACCTTGTAATTGCTTTAGGATTGGACGAATTAACATTCAAGAGTATTTTGTAAACAATAAAACATTAATCTAAGGTAGTAATATTTCATGAAAAGATAAGCACAAGGTAGAACGTGACAAAATGATAAATGGGTGGCTTAAGTTATAGTTATAAAGAAAGAGAAAGATTCTTGGTAGTTTATGCCAAGACCCTTTACTGCCTATTCTTAACTTCCCAAAGGTTAGGATGCCTCATGTTCGAGGTATTGAGAGTAACACTAGATATAGTCATAGATCAAGAAAGGCACATTGATTTCTCCTGAAAATTTGGACTGTTCTGCCTGAAAGGGTGGGCTAGCAAAAGTTTTAGGATAACTCAGTGCTCGTGGGGGAAGGTATTAGGAGAGATTAGTGACGTCTGCCAGTGGAAGAAGAGACAAGTGCGTATTTTCCTTCCCTATCAGATTAGTTTTATTCCTTTGATTCTTTTCCTCCTTCCTCTTTCTCAAATTTTCAGTCCTGAATCCTTAGCATTAGGACACATTCCTTTTTCCAAGATAGCTGGGGGCCACTATTCCTAAAACTGCCAGGTGGCACTGGGGACTTAAAGCTCAGGTTTTCTTCTAGCACGGTGTGTGTGTCTGTCTCTTGAGCTGTTTTTAATTCTGGCTAGTTGGACAGCTCATGGCTGCCCTTTCCTCCACAGGACACTCTGTCCTTCCTACTGCACCCCCTTTGAAAATCATCTCAGATGATGATGTCTCACTATGGCACGCATCATTTGAGATCTGACAGATTCAAAGCTATGATATTGTAAATGTACCTTCTTTTTTTGGCACACTTCGAATATGAATACAGGTGTCCTGTGTGGAGGAAAGATAAGACATTCTGAATTAGTTATCAGGAGATTCATGAAATGAGAACCTGGGTGGGGCTCATGAAGAAAAATAGCTGAAATTTCATTTGCTGTGTCTCAAGCTGCTATTGTTAAACCAGGCTTGCCTGCTGGCAAATGTGTGTGCACTGCTGAGAAGGGACAAGAGTTGGGGAGACTGCCCTTAGAGGCCTTTCCCAGATTCAATGAGAGAACCTGTGCCCTGGAGGCAGCATTGCAGGTTTCCAACATCTGGATGTCCATTTCCTGCTGTGATACCAAAATCTTTGAAGTATTCATATGCACTCTGCTGCTTAAGGCAAGAATCTTAATCATGTCAAGGAAGAGATGGTAACAAATCAGCTCCATCTGTCTCTAAATCTTGCCCCTATAATCCCAGGGCTCATGGATCTGCTAACCTTAAATTAACTGTGTAATTAGCAGAAATGGCCATTTTCCTTTCCAAGGCAAGTTACAATGAATGACTGAAACGAGTATAGAAATCACTTTCTGCTTTAAGATGTGTTGATTAATCAAAGTTTTAAAATATTTCAATGGTAGATGTGGAAATTATTGTTTCTGCCATAACTAGAAGAAAAAAGAAAACTGATATCTCCCAAATTGTAAAGGTCTAAAACTTTGCAACCTCCTCATAATGCATGGACAAAAACAAGTACAAGTTCTAATTCATTATGGAGCACCTAAGTTTATTAATATTTATCATTTTTTTTTTGCTTCATTTGTGTTGGTGTGTTTCCCAAAAGCTTCTGGGAAAAATTAATTTTCACACAGAATAATTAACATGGGTCAGGCTAATATCTTCTTATGGCAAGTGCTGAGAATTCCTCATTTCATTAGCATATCGTACTATAATTTTTCTTTAATTGAAATCATTGCCTCTGTAGCAGCCACATTCTAAACTGGGCAGTATGTTTCACTATGCTCAGCAAACAATTCTTGATCTAAACTAAATGGTAGATGCAGGTCAAGGCAAAGTGTTCTCCCTTGAATTGCTTAGGTTCTGTACAGAACTTTGTTCAACCACTGAGCAATGCTGTTCCAGAGAATAAGACCCAAAAGACTGCGTATAACAGTAATTGTATTGGACACGCTTTTTAAACATGATTTCATCTGTTTCTAGCCCCACTTCTGCCTCCAGTCACTGAGTGGTGACTTCGATCAGTTTTGCATAGGCACAATCTGACAGTGCTTCCCCTTGTGACCAGCTATTGCTTCCTGCCCTGGGGCATCTCTGAAACTGGTAGATATCCCCAGGATCCACTCAGCCCTCAGATATGCCATCTGGAAATGAGGAGACATCAATGTCTGTGGAGTTGCCCTTGACCTATGGGGGAGGGAACTTATGTATAAATATTTTCCCTGTTCATTCCCTAGGCAAATAAGTGTATCTCCCCAGAAGATTCCATGGAATGAAGTGCTAGTCACCAGTAGTAGCAGCCAACTCAATAGTGCACTCTTATGTTGGTTTTCCCTCCCTCCCTATTCACTGTCTTTGCCCTCAACAGTTGTTCCCTGAGATTGCCAAAAATCACTGTAATGTAACCTTTATTTCAACCTCTGTTTAAGGGTTAAGAAAATCTTCCTCTTAGAGTTTTAAGTATTTACAAAGCATGTGTCCTCTGGTTCATGTCATAAGGACAGCAAAATTCTGACTCACAGCAATTATTGGAGAGTAATTGGTGCAATGAAGAGTTGACAGTGATGTGTTTAATTCCTAGGTTCCTATTTAAGTTGACAATTTCATGGCCTCAGACTGTAGCTCACACTCTCACCAATCATTTGATAAGGTGGAATAACTTTATCATGAGGAAGGTGGAAGAAGAAAGCATATTTAGCCTACTGGGAATGCATGATTTACTGGTGCTCAAATACAAAATCAAATTATTATTTTCAAACACAAAGTATGTCCAGCAATTGGAGCATGATTCATGCAGGGCCAGGTGGCCAAGGTTGTCCAGGCATTAGAAAATGGGCCCAGATTCTCCATACCTTCATGTAGCTACTGTCAGATAATGGGTCCTGGGGACTTTAAAATCTAATCCTGATTTTTCTCTTTATCTTTCAGTAGAACCTTCCTTAACTGTCCTATCAAGAAGAGTATGCCTTCATTTTACAAATCACTCTAGAAAAATAATATCTCTATGTTAAATAATTCTTTATGGTATGGATAATATTTCAATGTTGTCAATATTTAAAATCTAAATTCGGCACTTTCAGCCATTAGAACAATCTTTGATATAAAGCTAGGCAGGTACAACCTTTGATGTGAAGCCAGCATGTGCTCACCTCAGAGGAACTCATGCCAGTTTTCATGGCCATCACCGGGCTGAGAAGTTGCTGGGGTCACACTCGCTCTTTTACTATTCCCTCTGGAGCTCTCAGAGTCCAGCAGGCAACAGCTTCGTGTGGACAGGGAATGTAGCAACCAACACAATGCTTGACAAATGATGGGCACTGAAAACTTGTGCATGAATACGGAGAAAAATTCCTGCCCTCATAATGTGTATATTCTATTGGTGGGAGACAGTCAAAAAAAAAAATACCAAAAAATAAAATAAGCAAGTAAAATGTATAGCCCAGTAGGCTGATAAATGTGAAGGGGAAAAATCAAGCAAGAGTGAGACTTTAGTTTAAAATAGGTGGTCGGGGAAGGCTATTTGAGCAAAAAAACTGAAGGGAGTGAAGGGGAGAGCCATGCTTGCCTGGAGGAAGAGATTCTAAGCAGAGGGAACTGGGAACCCAAAGGCCCAAGTCCCTGTTTGTTAGGTCTGAGAAACAGCAAGGTGACTGGTGTGGTGGGAGTGTAGAGAGCAGAGAGCCTAATTTGATCAAGGTCATAGTTGTTTTCCCATCTCTCTCTCTCTCTCTCTCTCTCTCTCTCTCTCTCTCTCTCTCTCTCTCTCTTTTGTGTAAAATGAAAGTATCTAATGCTCTTCTAAGTGCTATGACTTCACACATGTTTTTGTTCATAATTTATAAATATATAGACTTACTTTTCTGTGCTCTGGGAAGGGTAACTTGATGCATTACATTTAGTCATTGTTTTTTATCTTTTAATCTAGATGACTTCCCCCAACTCTTTTTTGCCTTTCATAGCATTGACATAACAACAAGAGTTATATAATGTCCATTCAAAAGAAACAGAGTTACACAATGTCAATTTATTCTACTATTAGATGATACCAGTTTTGATTATTTAAATTTATGTAGGCCAGACTTCTTTATCGTTAAAATTTCTCTCTTTGAAATTATTAGGTAAGTAAGGTACATTGAAATGATATGAACATCTTGATCCCCAATAAAGTTTCACCTAACAGTTTTGGCAGCCTTTGGTGATTCTTGCCTAAATAATTATTATATTCATATTTGCAAAATGCTGATTTCTAATTTCATAATTTCTTCTATTTCACCTAACATTTTTCAGTAAAGAGAAGCTGTCCCTTTAAAAGGTAAATTTCTGAAATGGTCTATTCTGAAATTTTCCTATAACCTTTGATACATAAACTCTTTAGTAGCCCATAAAATATCTTTCCTTGTTCAGAAACAACTGAGCTGAACTCTAAAATAAAACGATGGTTTCTGTAGGCTCACAGGGATGTGCAGCTCAGGGTTCCTCACCCGTTGCACAGACAGTGTGCAGGACAGCTTATCGCCTGTGCATACGTAGCTGGTCTCTTCTCAGCTATTTCTGTTGAGACCGGCTCTACTTGTGTTCTCATGGGGACAGCTCTGTTAAGGAGATCTCTCAGTAGGTTTGTTGTCATGTTTTGGAGGAAAGTAATTAGTTGTGGAGTTATGCTATTCAAAGACAACCCAAATGGGGGTATAGAGTCATGGGAACTAACGTGGACTCTGCTGCAAGCTAGCTCTGTGCCCGTTTGTCATACCTGACAAGTGAAGTTCTAATGGTTGGTCATAGGATTCTATGCCTGTATACAGTTCCTTATGAGTTAGTTGTTGTTGTTTGTTTGTTATTGTATTTTAGAAGGCTTTATAAAGTTTACTTTCCAGACTTTAAATAGTGTCTCTGAAACAATGCTTTTTCCAAAACCCTATCTGAGGCATAAGGCCATATTGCAAGTGAAATATCTGAGATTGCCATCATCACCAGCATATCGAATGCTGACTTGGTCCTAGATGGTGTGCAGAATGCTGATCACACACTCTCTCACTGATGACTCAGGCAAGTCGATGTGAGAGCATTAATACTACCCAAATGGGTGTAGATGGGAAAACTGAATCTTAGAAGCTAGGGATGGTAGAACCTGCTGTCAACCTCAGGTCTGTCTGAGTCAAAGCCAATTGATGATCTTTATCCCTCGGGGCTGTAATCGTTCCCATCAGAGCACCAAAAAAGCAGTAAATTTTTTGGACTTTGTGAGGCCTTTTAGAGGTCCTACAGGGACTTGGTTTTCTATTTTCTGACTTGTGCTGCCATCCGTGCACATCTTTGGTTTTCATTCAAACCAACCCCGGATCTCTCATCTCCACCAAAGGAGGCTATGCCCAGAGGCCTGTCGACAACAACATTCCTATTTCCAAAGTTTCAATCTTCAACTTTAGATCTTAGTGCTTCTCTTAGATCTCATTTGTTTTTAACGCCTTCTCATTAAGAAGCTACTGGCTTTGTCCTCTTCGTCTATGCCAGAAATGTTTTTATTTTGCTAAATTCAATTCCTTTGGATTTTCTAGGCTATGAATGTCCCAGTGACTCATGAAAGCATGAAAATACATCACCAGACTTATTCATAACTAGAAGCCTAATCACCCGTGTGCCAGTGCTCTTAGTTTAAAAACTAAAAGTGAAATGGGACGTATTTGCTATTATTGTATTTCTTTAACTAAACTAGAAATAGTCATTTCTCCAAGTACCACCCAGAAAGAAGAAAGGAGAATTATCCATCAGAGAATTGCCCTGCCTCTCCCTTTTCTCATTTTTTTGTGCTAGTTTACAAAGACTTCATAAACCAAAGCATAAGGAGGATTTCTGGGAAGATTTGCATATGCTCAGCTTCTTGCATATGTTTGTGTTTTGTGCTTTCAGATGTTTTCCTAGGAACTTGGCTCTGTTTGAGGAAGGAAATTCTGAAAGGGTATATTGATGGCAACAGTTATTTTAATTAACATGCATCATGTGGAAGATGGCAAAAGAAGAATCTGAGTGTTAGAGTCAGATGATCACAGACTCATATTAAGTGCCTGTGGTATGCCACCTCTGGCATTATAAGAAAATAAGAAAAAAGAGGTATGGGTTCTGCTTAGGAGACTTTTTATCTCAATTATACATGTATATGTATGTCTGTGTATATATATATATATATATATATATATATATATATATACACATTATTTATTTCATATTTAATGTGTGATGAGAGCCTCAGAGAAATCATGTTATTCTTCATATGAGCCTTATGTGATTAGCATTATCATCTCCATTTTATACATTACTGAACCAGACAATAGATACAAAAAGTATATACTCTTGAATATTCAATCACAGTGTCGAGTATGTACTATGTGCCAGGCAAGGGGGATGGGCAGTATGTGAAAACAGATGGGTTTTTTGTGCATCATAAGGGCTTGGTGGGAAACGGAGACCAACACACATGAAATTTCAGAAAAGACCACAAGGATGGCCTACTATTAAGTGCCACGTCGGGTGATGTGAACTGTCGTGGGAGGTTGAGAGAGATCAGTGAGAGGGCATAGCAGAAAGGGCAAGCTGAGGGGTGGGCTTTCCAGGCAGTGGAACAACATAAGAACAGGCGCTTCACGTGGGAAGCAGAAGCACCAACATTGCAAACCTTCCGATTAGCACCCTACATCAGACATGGGTGTTAGGTTTTGTTCTCATCTGGGAACAAAAGTGTCTAATCTGTGGAAACTTTCTACAGAGTACAACGCATAGTTTGCCATCTGTTATGCTTTTGGTCTGTTCCTTGTGAATGAAAACTTTCTGCCCACTCTCCTTCTGATTCAGGTAAGGCAACTAGTCAAAAGTCTTGTTATTTATGCCTGAGAAATGAGTGAGAGAGAATACACATGCCAGTCAGCCAGACAGAGTTCTCCCTAGAGACTGAATCCTTCCTTCTGGGGTACTGTGAATTCTGAGGACCACTTAAGGCCACAGCTCTGGAGATCAGCTTGCCACTGGCATGAGAGAGAACGTGACAGAAAATAATCTAAGACAGGCTCCCCTAGCCAATGATCAGGGACAGGCTGACCTGATGGTGGTGGCAGAATTCCTGGATCTTGCCTAACCTGAAGGCAGTAGTTGGGCTTCCCAGTTTTGCTTGCTTGCTTACTTGCTTAGATTAAATTAAACAGGTTTTTAATACTTATAACCAATGCAATTCTGATTAACACAGAATGGAAGGATGGATGGAGTAAAATATGGGCAGGGACTCTCCAGCAGAGGGACTGGAGAAATTACTGAGAAGTAGTCCCTTATTCCTGCATCTTTTTTGAGAAGTAACTCCTTTGACTTTACTATCTAATCAATAAAACAAAGTTATGCTTTTAATCCCATGAAGGAGAACTTGTGAAGTTGTACATAAATTGAGAAAGGACTTTGAGATCTCTGAACAAAAAGTAAAACAGTAAAAGGCATTATTAAGCATCCAAAGTGAGCATTGTTTATTTATTTATTTATTTATATACTGATGTACTTATTTATTTATTATATAGAGACATTGGAGAAATGCACTTTTCAGTAACCGAACATCATTTATTCAACTCGAACTGTTTTATTATTTCTATTTTAGGAGACATTTCACATCCTCCTGCTTTCAAGAGAACTGCTCTTTCTGGTTTACGATCTTCTCATCCCTTCTGTTTCTTCATTACTTCATCAGTCCATCTATCAGCCGATCCATCTATCTTTCTATTGTATTTTCTTTCCCCTCATTTTCCACCTCAGAAAGAAACTTCTAATTGAACTAGGCAAGTGACTTCTAGATAATTATCTTCTAAAAGGAATATAATGCATTTTTTATGTATCCACCAAATGACACACTCTATCTCTTATCTTACTTTCAGACTGAAAGCAGTGACTTGCGTACCTCCACATCTTAAATGAAAGTAAACTTTATTCTTTAGCTCTGCCTTCTAACGGCTATAACTTATAGTAATAAAAGTTAATGTATTAGGTGGATGGGAAGTAAATTTAAGGTAATAATCAGAACCATCCTTAATCATTTGTGAGAGGTCTTGAGCTCTGTGTAGGCCATAATTAAAGAAGAGCTTCAGAAACCATAAAAACATAAATAAGATGCCTTGTAATAAAATCTTTATCGTAGCTAGGATTTTTTTATTGTATTCTGGACTGAGCCAAGAATACGCCCAGAGGCTTTGTTAAAGAGCTTCTCAGGCATCAGCCAGATGGGTAGGATTGAGTAGCAGTGGTGGGGTCCCTTCTATGGGCAGCTCTGCCCTCACATATGCATAGAAATGTGGCAAAGACTTAGAAGGAGCTCCCAAAGCTCCTTAAGTTTGGCCAGAATGAATCCCTAACTGGGCACTGGAACCATCTGGACCAGAGCAAGAGTCAGGAGGGAAGAAAACATAGTAAGTGACAAAACATGAATGGCTCTTGCGAAGAATCAGTGGTGGCCAGCTGTCCTTAATCTCTGCCATGGTCTGAGCCATGCACTGAGAAGGTGATAGGCTGGCAGCAGGGAAGCCTTCTGCCCAGGTGAGACTTTAGAAAAGGTGATGAAAGGTCTGCTCAGAAAGATTCACACGGGATAAAATTTCCTCCAGTGAAATCACAAGATTTCTTCTTGTCACAGATTACAGGTATTGAGGTATGTAATTTAGAGAAAGACACAAACTGGAATAATTAATTTCCTTCTCCTTCTGACCGTAATGCATAAGGGAGAGGGAGCTAGTGAGAGACAGTAAGAACAGAAATGAATGGACCAGGGAGAGGTTGGACAGTCAGGAACATGCTGGTGGTAGGATGACTTAGAGTATGTGCATGCATCACTCATCCTCCCTGCAGGACAAAGGGGTGGCTGGCAGAATCAGGGTGAAATACACATCTACAGGGTTTAAGCGAAAAAGATGAGGAAGAGGTACCACAAATTTCCAGCCTGTAGCCCAGGGACAGGAATGTGTGGAAGCTGGGAGGAGGTGTTATTCCAAGGCCACCTGTCATAGTCCTCCTCAAAGTCAGGTGTATGGCTGGAGAGCTGGAGGTTACTTGCCTTGTACATGAATTCCTGGTCCATTTTGGCACCTTTTGGCAGTATCTCCTTCCTCTATCTCACCTTTTTCTTTTATAAACCAATGCATCTAATCACTCATTCTCTAAAGCATCACAGGGCTCAGCCAGTTAACCACACTCCACTGAAAGTCAAAAATATAGGAGAGTATAGAGCCAGGGTCACAAAGACTGGGTGAGGGAGCAATCTTCCCCAATGTGGAGGAAATAAACCTACCTTCAGCTTCATTGGACATAAGGAAGCAAACAAACCAAGAGTGATTGGGCTTTAGGCTGACCCCCATAATCGGGGGTTAAAATTCCAACTCCACTATTTACACACTATTTGGCACTTGACCCATTACATGATCTTCACTGAACTTCAATATTCCCATTTATAAAATAGAAATAACACCTACTTTTATGCTGTTGTAGGGGTTAGTCATAAAGCTAAATCAGGAAAAAGAGACATAATTTGGAAACAAACTGGATTATGGAAGGTGGCTAGGGACAAGCACTTGACCATCTCATGCCCCATCTTGACCTCAGCAGAGAAAGTTCAAGGTGATGGCACATTAATCTGGGAGTAAAATATATGAGATCAGCACCCAAATCAGAAGCTATGTAATGTTCTTTGACTCGTTTGTTTTTATATTGAGATATAATTGACCCATAGCATTATATTAGTTTCAGGTATGCAACATACATATTTGATATTTGCATATATTGCAAAATGATTGTCACCCATAGTTACAATTTTTTTCTTTTTTTTTTTTTATGTCAATCCAAAAAAAATCATCACCAAGACCAGCGTCAAAGAGCTTACCACCTATGTTTTCTTCTAGGAGTTTTATGGTTTCAGGTCTTATGTTCGAGTCTTTAATCCATTTTGAGTTGATTCATGTGTAAGATATAAAACAGTGGTCCAGCTTCATTTTCCTGTATGTGGTTTTCTGTACATTGACTCATTAATCAAGGTGTGAGGAACATCTTTCATTGGGGAATGGGATTTTGATTTGAAGGCTGGAGATGATGAGGTATTTTAAGACCTACCAACACAGTGGTCATAGAAAGGTGAGATGGACTTGAAAAGAACTAGCCTTAGCAGGCTGTAGTTCCCTCTAGCTAGCTTCACCTAACCTGCCTTGCTGACCAAAATGCAGCCAGTCCTCAGAAAGGGATTGGATCTGGCAAACAAAAAATATGAAGAAACACAGGATATAGCACCTATTTCTCTCTGCTTCTGTCTCTCTTCCTCCTGTTTCTCTCTCTCTCTCTCTCTCTCTCCAGCCATCTCTTAAATGCTATTGAATCCATATGGTGGCAGAACACAATGACCCCTTAAATCCGATATGTTATTTTACAAGTACCAACACAGGTAAAGACACTCTGTACAAATTTCTAAATACTAATTCCAAATTCCTAGGAGACAAAAATAATTGAATTGACTTGAATTAAGGAACAGACACTCCACTATAGTCAGAGGATCAAGGTCACACATAGTCACCAGCCCATATCTCCACGTCAGGAGGCCAGTGCCAGTGAGGAGACCCAATAAAAGGAAATGAAACAAGAGCCACAAACAGGGCCAAGAACTGTAGCAAACCCGTCCACCTTTTCTACTATTCAAAGGACTATGAGTGCCTCCCACAGATGTTCCCATTTATATATCAGGTCAAGTGAAATGGGGTCAAGGTGACAGTGTTAGACACAAAGAAAAGCTAAACTGGAAGTAGTTAGGGAAATAACGCCATGCACCATGATCCACTACACGGGCTAATGGAGACTCCTCCATTACTCATTCCATACTTCCGTTTCACCCCTCAAAGCATTCCATTTTTAATTTGGGTAAGAATTTTTCTAATCGAAGGTCATGCACAAATATCTTGACCCAGACTACAATGCTATAAAACTAAATAATGTACCAATTAGTAAATCTTTTCTCTCTATAACTTCTGCATTTGAGAGTTTATCAGCCTTCCCATAACCGAAATAATAAATGCAAGATTATTTCTCAACACATAAAGCAAACTGCCAGCTGACATTATCTGCAGTTTCCACCCCTCTCTCCCCTCCCAGTTGCACAGATAAATTCTGCTGTCATTTTTACAGCGGCTCTTGTATAAATCTGGATATTTTATTATTTGAGATTTTGCATTGACAAATTCCCAAAATTAACTCTTTTTATGTTCTTGCAAATCATCATGCTGGGGTAATGAAAAATGAGTCTTCATGACAGGGAATGGCTAAGCAGATGCTACAGGGAACATCAGTCATCCTTTGTCCTCTTCCTAACTGCCTTAGTCCTCTCCTCCATTCACTTTCTTTCCTGAAGGGTGATTATGGTATTACACTGAGTTTCTAGAATAAAGGTGGCTAATAGGTTACCACTCATGAGCTGACTCTAGTTAAACGGTGCTCTCCAGGCTCTGTTGAGAAGAATTCTGAGATCTGGTCTCAGCTCAGTTGCACAGAGTACTGGGGTTGATTTGTGACTACTATCATGGGTATAGAAAGGAATGTCAGCACACATGCCAGATAGGTCCTTGCCTTGCATCTTTTAAAAAAGACCAAAGGGCAAATAAGAGTTTATAACCTAAAACAGAGATCAAACCTCATGGAGCCTGGTGTCTGGGAGAGTACTGTTGCTACTATGCTGACATTAAACTATGTGGAATATGGTTTAGCCTTGATATTCTTCAGAGATATAATTAGAGAATTTTGCAAACCCACAATCTTGGCATTAATCTTAGTATTTTAGTATAAATAGTGAGCCAGGCACTATTCTACGTGCTTTATGTGTATTTTCCTTTTGTCATCTTGACGACAGTCCTTTGAACTAAGCACTATTATTATCTCCCTTTTGCAGAAGAAACAGCTTAGAGAAGTTAACTAACGTGCCCTGATTACAGACCTAGGGAGGGTGGAGCTGGCAATCCAGGTCATGTGATCTGAGTCAGTGCTCTTATCCCCTGTGCTGTATGGACTCAGTGTGTAGGGAACTAACAGTGACTGAAGATGGATGCCAGACAGTCAGATGGGGCCCTCACTAGCTGCATAACATCCCCCTTCCCACCAGCCTCAAGGCAAGCCTGACTCAGTCCTGGCTAGGTGCTTTTCACGCACTGCCTCATACCGAGCTCAAAAAAAAAATAAAATATAAAAAAATCCTATAGGATTGCTGTGATTATGCCTAAATCTGCATGTGCAGGGTTGCAAGCAGGTGGTCAGAACTGTGAATGCTGTAGACATAAGCTCCAGGAGGCTATTTCGTGCCAAGTAACTCTTACCACTACATTTAGAAGATCAGTACGTGGAAAAGAACACAATTGAGACAAGCAGAAAAAAAAAGTGTAGGTCCTTATTCATTCCCAGTGATGAGACCTTTCAATAAAAATGTGAAATCATGGCATGCTAAAGAAATCTGGATGTAGCAGTGAGCTAAACTTGTTTTTGTTCAGATCATATCAAATTCCCCTTCACTAACCGGTAAATATTTTATGAAACTCATTTGTGTTTATAATTTATTATGTACCTTGTTTCTTTTCTGTTTAGTTATTTTAAAGTATCTCCCTTAGGAACCCCATTCCGAAGGAGCCAGTTAATCAGGACATTGGATTATAATAACAAGATGAGAGCCTGTTTCTAGCAGTGAGAGGAATCGCCAGAAAAAAAAAAAATACACTAGGCTTTTTTTCTGGGAAAGCAATTAAGTCATTATAGAAGCAAACACTATTTGAGTAAAATTGTATTTTTAGAAATGAGTTTGAACTAAAAAAGATGGAGCCATTTGAAAAAGGCATTTAAGATTTTTTGATTCAATCCAAAAAAGTAAGCATAAGCTATAGCCTCTTCTATTCCAAGTCCCTAAGTATTCCCAAAATTATATTTTTAAAAAGTATAATTCTCGAATATAAGAAAAAGTGGACTTCAGTGGATGAGAAACCACTAGGCATCCTAAAAAGATGGAAAGCAGAGGAAATAGATTGAAGAAGGAACCAAAACCCAGCAGACCTATTAGGAGTGGTTCCTGCACAAGCAGGTGAAAAACAGAATCTCCAAAGCTGTTACAGTAGAGGGTGGTTAGCAGTTTATGAGAGGATGCCCTGATTTATAATGGGATTTAATTGTGAGATCCTTTAAATGGGCAGCACTCCTTGTGTCTCTAAGTGTTTATTAATAGTATTAGGTAGTCAGGTAGAGAAGAATCTGAGGGAGCTTAAAAGAGCTTAGAACTAAAGGGCAATCATATTGATCTACTAAGAATCAATATGAAACAAAGAGGTAGTATGTCTGAAGTGGTAATTAGCATCAAAAAGAAGCAAATGTTTTTGACTTACAAGAATTCAGCCTGTGACTAAATCATAAATGGCTTCAGCATAATAAGACTTTATTTTCTCATGATAATAAAAAGTCCGAGGATAATATTTCTCTCCCCAAGTAGCTCGACTCAGGAGTCAAATGACATCCTGGCAGTCTATCTTCTCTGTGGTGGCCCCTTGCTCATCTAACCATGACAAGATGGCTGTAGGACCTCCAGCCAGCTTCTGTTTATTCCAGGAGAAAAGAAATTGCATGTCTCTTTTATGGTCACCTCAGGCAAGTCCTAAGATCAGTTTTCATTGGTTCAAAGACTATTCCTGCATCTAATTATTTGTGGCCAAAGCAATAGGCTCAGGCCTAAGGTCACATGTCCTCCTCTGGAACAGAAAGCAAGCTCAGCCTCGTCTATTGCTCACTCTCTGATTTGACAGCAAAAGGAAAGGCACTAAAAGCAAAACTAAACAAGTGGGACTCCATCAAACTAAGAAGCTGATGCACAGCAAAGGAAATCAGCAAAATGAAAAGACCTACTAAATGGGAAAAAATATTTGCAAATCATACATCTGATAAGGGATTTATATCTAAAATATATAAAGAACTCATACAACTCAATAGAAGAAAAAAATGTAAAACTGGGCAGAGGATCTGAATAGAAATTTTTCCAAAGAAAACATACAAGTGGCCAATAGGTACATGAAAAGGTACTCAACATCACAAATCATCAGGGAAATGCAAATCAAAACCAGAATGAGATACCATCTTACACTTATTAGAGTAGCTATTATAAAAAGACAAGAAACAGCAAGTGTTAGTGACGACGTGGAGAAAAAGAAACTCATGCACTGTTGGTAGCAATGTAAATTAGTGTAGCCACTATGGAAAACAGTATAGAGGTTCCTCAAAAATTATAAATAGAACTACCATATGATCCAGCAATTCCATTTCTAGGTATTTTTTTGAAGGAAATGAAATCATTACCTTGTAAAAATATCTGCACTCCTGTACTTATTGCAGCATTATTTACAATAGCTAAGACATGGAAACAACTTAAATGTCCATCAATGGATAAATTGGTAAAGAAGAAGTGGTATATATATAAAATGTAAAATTAAATATTAAAAAGAACAAAATCTATCATTTGTGACAACATGGATGGATCTTGAGGGCATTACAATAAGTGAAATAAGTCACACAAAAGGGCAATTCCAATATGATCTCACCTATATGTGGAATCTTCGGAAAAAAAAAAAAAAACCTATAGATACATAGAACAGATTGGTAGTTGTCAGAGATGCAAGGTACTGGGTAGGGGAAATGGGTAAATATGATCGAAATGTATAAACTTCCAGTTATAAAATGAATAAGTTTCTGAGATTTAATTACAACATGGCAACTATAGTTAAAAATACTATATTGTATATTTGAAAGTTGCTTAGAGAGTAGATATTAAAAGTTCTTATCACAATAAAAAAAATTATAATTATGTATGGTGGTGAATGTTAATTAAACTTATGTGATAATCATTTTGCAATGTATACATACATCAAATCATTACATTGTATTCCTAAAACTAATACAATGTTATATGTGAATATATCTTAAATTTTAAAAATTAAATTAAAAAAAACACACTTTCTGCAAGTAGGACAGCTGGGGATCTCCAGAGGGAAAATGAAGATCCAAAAACTTTCTTTACCAAAAGAAAATTTTAAAAAATGGAAAATGAAAGTTGAGTAGCATAAAAAAAGAACAAGGGTTCACTAAGCTGAGCATACACATGAACTTCCTCGGTTACAGTTTTGGCGTAAAGCTAGAACCACACAGGATTCTCAAACGCACACCTGAGACAGGTGCTTTCATGCCTTCCACTAGCAGTGGAATGTTTGGCCTTGCTACAATGCAGCCACCAGAAGATTCTCCCACATAGCAAATGCCTCCAGTTGCCATGAGCATCTTGCACTGAGAATCCCAAGCAGATTCTTCCCAGGCTAAATCTGTGTGTAGCCTGCCTACGATGCTACTTCACCACCTAGTGCCATCCCCAAGCTGTGCAGACGAACAATACTAACCCGGTTAAGAGATAAAAAGAGAAAGGGCAAACTTGATTTTTCTCGTGTTCCAAAATGGAGTGAAGAAAGCTTATAAGTTATTCTTATATGGATTTTCCAAGTGATCTGGGATTTAGCATAAGAATAATTCAATGATTCAATGCTGCCAGGAAAAAGAATGTGATTCTGTGTTTTAGTCTTATTTAAAATGAACAAGACTGCCAGTTCCTATTTCAGGAACAGAATCTTAGGAAGCTAAGCTTTGTGGGTGAATCCTGCCATATGCATGGATCGCTACAGAGGTAAGTCTTAGGTTTCCAGGGGTGTGGTTTCTTAAGACTAGGTTAGATAGATAAATGTAGACAGGTACATCCCTGGCATGCCTTGTGCTAAACCGATAGGAGGTAGATCCTAGGTATATGTACTTGGGTGATTCAGTTGACCTCCTAGTGCCTCCATTTTCTAATATTTAATATTTCAGCTTTACCAAGACATAGTTGACATAAAACATCATATAAGTTTAAGGTGTATAATGTAGTGATTTGATGTATGCATATATTGCAAAATGATTACCACAGTAAGATAGGTTAAGACACCCATCACCTCATATAGTTACAATTTGTTTGTGTGGTGAGAAATTTTAAGATTTACTCTCTTAGCAACTGTCAACTATACAACACAGTGCTGTTAACTATAGTTGCCACACTGTATATACATCCCCAGAACTTATTCACCTTATAACTGGAAGTCTGTATGCTTTGACCTTCAACCGCTTTCACCCACTTTCTGTACTTTCTATCCCCCACCCCTGGCAACCACTAGTCTATTCTCTGTTTCTATGAGTTTGGTTTTTGTAGACTCTACATATAAGTGAGATAATAAAGTATTTACCTTTCTTCATCTAATTTATTTCACTTTGCATAATGCCCTCGAGAATCATTCAGTGTCACAAATGGTAGGATTTCCTTCTTTTCATGGATGAATAATATTTCATTATATCTCTTCAAGATAATGATTTTGTTTCCTTCAAAAACATACCCAGAAGTGGAATCGCTGGATCATATGGTGGTTCTATTATTAATTTTTTGAGAAACCACCATACTGTTTTCCATACTGGCTGCACCAATCTAATCTTTAAAATGAGTCTGATGGAAGGAAGTTGGGCTAGGTGTTGTCTCAGCCCCCTACCCCCATCTCTGTCCTACAACTAAAAATCTTGTATTCTCATATTAAAAGTCTTGGTTTGGGGCAGGTGCATCATATTTGAAGAGGTGGAAAACACAGTAGAAGATATGGGATTCCTTTTGATGCATTTTATACAAAAGAGCATCTTTTGCCCACACTTGCCAAGGGAAATACTGATTGGAAGAAGAGAATGCTAAACTCCAAAGGTGGATCAGCTCTCAGAGAACAGGATAGGCACAACAGTTGGGATTCCAGCCATGGGGATATATTTGGCAGAGCATATATAACGCAGATGTTGAAATTTGGGGACTGAAACTTTGGTGCAGGACGTCTTTGTTTAGCAAAGAGAGTAAGTACTCTAGCGGACGTGGGAAGTGATTTCAAAATATCTGGAGAGCTGTCAAATAGGAAGAGGAGTAAATCAATTCTGCATGCCCCCAGGGGTACAGTTAGCATCAGCAAGAAAAAAAATAATAGAAACATCTTTTGGTTGAGTACTAGAAGCATTCTGAAAGTTGCCAAGTATGGACAAGTTTGCTTCAAGTGGTAGTGAGTTTACTGTCTCTGGAGGTATTTAAACAGATGCTAGAAGGACACTTGGTAAAGATGTTGCAGGAGAGGTTTGAATATTAGAAGTTGGAAGTCAGATGAATGAGGAGACCGTCAGTTTCATTCAAGTCCATCAATATTTCAAATCTGATTGCTCATCAAAACCACCTAGGAAATTAATTCATCTGGATTAAGCAGAGAGATCCTGATTTACCAGGTCAAGAAAGAGCCTGAGAATCTAATTTTAGCAAGCAATCCCAAGTGATGTTGTTGGAACCACCTGCCTGTAGGCATGCTATAATTTATTTTCAGTTTGCTTATCTCATTACATTCTCACCCATCCCTATGTAGCATGCGTGAAATCTTACATGAAGAAATCGAGGCTTTGAGAGGTCATGTAGTCAGTGAGTAACACAGCGGAACTGTCAGATATATTTTACTCCAAAGCCTCTTAACCGCTACATAGACACCAAACCGCAAAGTGTTTCTCGCCTACAAATAAGGCCTGCTCTTAAGATCATGAGTTCTGGGAAGACACGAAAAAGGGCCCCCAAGAAGAAAATTGTACCTGCTCCAGGTCTTTGAGTACCTCTCCTGTAATGTCTTGAACAGAAAAGATGTGATTGATAGTCTCATGCCTCACTCTTCAGCTCTGAGGTGGCTTCTGAGAGCATATGAGTGTCATTAATTCAAAGGACAAGGCTAAGAGGGAGGGGAGGAGGGGAGAGAAAACCTGAAAAAAATATATATTTTCCAAGTAGAATAATATTTATCTGATCAATGCCTTGAGCTGACTATCCACGTTTAATGAAACCCTGATCTCAGAGCCACACAGAGTTTTCTGTAAGGAACTGTTTGGGCAGGAAAGTGGTAAATATGTAAAAGAAACCCAATAATACAAATACAATCAGAGCATTCTATTTCAGAGGTGAGTTAGTGCCAGTGGTGTTGTACATTTCAATTTCAGATGCCTCCCCAGCTGTGGAAAGGCAGGGCCAGTCCTTTGTGATGATCAGGCAGCTCCATTCACCTCTTTAGTTTATTTTTCCCTGCAGGATAAGACAGTGGAAATAAAAAAGTCAATTTTCTTTTCATCTCAAGTAGATTGAATTTTGCTAACCTAAAATGGGCTCTGGATAAGTAAAGGTCAGCCCAGTTTTAGATCTTTTGCTTCATTAACAAAAAAATCTACACCGGCATTGTCGCTCCCAGCTTTTTTACCAGAGATATTTGAAGATGCCATCAGCAGGGCTCGATGAAGCATGCATTACCCTCCCCAAAATCGCAGGCAGCTGAGGCAAGGCCAATTATTACTTATGTTAATGCATTCTTTTTCATAGAAAAACATGGTAAAAATATTTCTTCTTTTAAATACCATACTATTAAGATAAGGAAAATTACTTTCTGTAAATAACAATGGGACGATCGTGTTATCCAATTCTGCTTATTCAGCTATTCTGTGTCCTTCGGAGAGGAGTGTCAACAAAGGAAGCCAGACGCCTCTGAGACATGCCGCCCTATTTCTCTCTTTCTCAAAGTCTTAAGCTATGTCGATATTCTCTTAATGGCACAAAATATGCGTGGGATCTTTAGAGAAATTACCTTAAAATTCTGTCTACAAATATAATCCTGAGATGGAAAAGGAGGAGAAATCAGAGAGACGGGTCAGGTGACTGCAGTGTTGGAACAGAATAGAACAAGAGAACCAGGAAGAGGAGAATGAAACAGTTGCTGGTTTCAGAGGCAGGTTTTGTGCCAGTGCCATGGCAGAGTCAGGAATAAGTAAACAAAAACATGGGGTAATGAGAGCTTGCTGAATAGGGACTCGACGAACATTTGCTAAACTGAATAAAATTTGGCAGCTCATCAGGTAAAGAAGTTAAAGCTAATTTTAAGTTTGAAGTTGACATAGCTATAATATTAATGGTAGGAAACATAAGGAATTTTCAGATTTTGAAGTAGATGGAGACCAAAGTTTCATTTTAACTAGTTGGCTTCACCAATAGTTGCTCTTATTACTGCAAATCAAGAGATTACAATAAAATACAGCAGGTCCTCAAATAACATTGTTTAGTTATAACTGTAATGAGACTCCATAGGAACTTAATTCTTGTTTCTATCAATTAGCCTATGATAAAATTGGTTTTGTTATATGTCATTTCACTTAAAGTCACAGAACCTATTGATGATAAGTGAAGACTTGCTGCATATAACAATATATAAACTATAAATTGTGAGATATAATTTTAACATCAACCAGCTACCTTTGAGGAGATGTAATTATACCCTATAAATAGGGTATCCGTATTTAAGGAAATTGGGGGGAAACTTAATACACTAAGGTCTTTTAAAAGTGTGAGCTGAAAATCATAGCATGTAATCTGGTAAGTTGTAAGGTGGAGATAAAATCCAATGGTTATGTAGGCAATGGATAATCGTTATTGTCAATTTTTTTCCCAGTCCATGAACTGTTTTCAAGGAGAATAAAATGATGTTTTAGGATGGTGTTCAGATGGAAAAATAAAAACTATATTGTTTCAACAGAATGAATTTAATAGCAGAAATTAGTAAGGTTATTACAAGGTCTTCAAGTAAGAGAAAGCTAGACTTCTCAGACAGGAAGGAAGGAAAGGGTATAAGGCAAAGTAATAGAAAGGTAGCAAAAGTGAGAAAAAAAAATAGATATTAAGAGCTAAAATCTGGGTTTCATACAAGCATGCAAGCTCTTGTTGACAAATAATTACACCAAGAATTGCCAGGTAATCTTGAACAATCAGGAATGAGGGCAATTAAAATTATCTGGGTGTAAAAGCAAAGCACTTTGTAAATGATCCTTGGTTGGCTGAAAAATTCTGATGAAACATTTGGTGACTGCATTTTTAAAATTTAGTGCCTCAAGAAAATTCCCTGATTGATGATCAAGTTTGGGATTCTGAAAAAAAAAAAAAAAGTAAAAGAGGCAGGAAAACAACCTTCTCTACAAGAAAAACTGAGCTTCGAAATTGCAGATGCTTCCTCTAGGTTAAACAACGTATTCTTAATCCTGTAGATAGTGATCTTTCTAGAAAGAATGATGTGTCCAACCCAGTGAGGGCTGTTCTGAAATCCTACTTGGGAAGATGAAAAATGTGAAATGAGTCCCACTTTCAATGTTTGTCACTCGTGGAAAGGTAAAATTTGGGTGATTCAAGAAGAAAAAGTAAAGACTTCATATTTTTATTTCCTTACATTTGCCCTGAATGACAGCTTCTTGATAGCAAGATTTTTTTCATTAAAAAAAAAAAAAAATTCATCAGTTAGCATTTTGTTGTTTATGCAAGATTTCCTGAGTTTGGAACCACGTTAAGGGGCTAGAATCAATCAGGTCATCTGGTGGTGTGATTTCGGTTCAGCTGCTTCCCATGGTCCTGTCGGGTGCCTGCCTTACCAAATGTGTTCACATGTCCAAACTGCTATGATGAAATGCCATCGACTGTGTGGCTTACACACAACAGTTGCGTATTTCTCACAGTTCTGGAGGTTGGGAAGTCCCAGATCACGGCACCAGCAGATTCCAAGTCTGGGAAGAGCTCACTCCCTGGTTCACAGATTTCACCTTTCACTGAGTCCTCACGCGGCATACTGGGCGAGGGAGCTCCTGGGAGGCTTTTTATAAGGCCGCTCATCCCATTCATAAGGGCTCTGACTTCACGATCTCATCACCCCTCAAAGGCCTCGCCTCCTAGTACCATAGGGGTTAGGAGTTCGACATATGGATTTTAAGGGGACACAAACATCCAGACCAGAGCACCAGATCGCATGCTGGTGAGTGCTCAGCTGGCAAGATATATCTTTCAACGACTGATCTGGAAGTTGATAGCCTCCATCCACGCGACCAAGGAATAACGATGTCCTGGCAACCTTCCCATCTGTGGATACTCATCCTTGTCCCTGCTAAAGCTGGACGCTGACATTCCATAACCTTCCATGAGAAGCGCATGTGCCCTGAAAGCCAGCAGTGACAAGACGTTGGCTCTGTAGAGTCAAAGATGAAGGAGGCACAGCTCCTGCCCTCGAGATGTTCAGTCTTCTGAGGGGAGACAGAAGATGGTATAATGAAGTAGGAGCTAAAATAAAGGTAACCCCAGGTTACGGAAAGGGCACACTGGAGGACTGAGGATGGGGTGGGATGGGGGAGGGCAGGTCAGAGAATATTCTTTAAGGCTTGTGGTCCGAGTCTTGAAATATGAATAGGGGCTTGTGAGGTAGACACAGGAGGAGTAATAAGATTAATACCAAGAACTGATATATGTGAGCCCTCATTGTGTACCAGACACCCACGAAGTGATTTATGAGCAATACCACCTTCAATACCTCGACATCAATGTGAAGTAGATATGATCATTATTATCCCCATTTGATGGATAAGGGAATGGAAGCTGAGGGGAGTAAGTGGTAGACAGAACTTTCAAACCCAGTCCATCTGGGTATAACACACCTGCACTTAACTCCCTGAATCCTGCTCTCCATACGGTCATTGAGAAGAGGGCATGTCAGCCAAAAAGAACAAGCTCTGCAGAGCAGGGAGAGATGGGGAAGCAGAGCAAAGCAATAGAAAGACATGAGAAGAAGGACCATAAGCAACATATTAAGAATCTTGGATTTTATCTGAAGAGAAATGGGGGGCCGTTGAATTATTTTAGTCTGTAAAATGGCAAGATCAGATTTACAGTTTAGATAGCTTGCTCTGATGTAACTTAGATGAGTACATTGGGAGCAGACGAGAACAGAGTCAGCGAGACAAGTCAGGATAATCTGGATGAGAAACAGAGAGGGCCTGAGCGTAGGCAGGAGCAGTGATGTGTGGAAAGAGAGCGCAAAGCAGAAGCCATATAGGAAGCAGACTTAAATGGGCTTGGTGTCTACTGGGTTTTAGGGTGAATGAAAGAAAGAATCTAAGATGATACCAGAGTTTCAGGATAAGGCCACTGGACAAATAGTTGAGCCACCCATTGAGATGCGGAATACAGGAAGAGCAGATATGAGAAAAATACGGGAAAGGCTTCCAGCCCATCCAAGTGGAGACGCCCAGCAGGAACATGTGGGTCTGGGATTCAGATAAAGAATATGGCCAGTGGCTACCATGTTAGTCAGAAGGAGCCCTTTACATTTACCCATATTCTTTAGAATGGGATATTGAAGAAGGGATTAATCATCAGTTAGACAGTCAGATTTTAGAAGTCACAGATTGTTTTTACATATTCTAAAGCCTCAGTGGTATGTCTGGTTAATACCTCTGACCATAATTTTGACTGTAATAATAATAATAATAATAATAATAATAATAATAATAGTGATACATGTAATAGTGATACATGTTGAAATTAGATGGACACTTCTTCAATATTATGACAAATTTTTCATAAGAATTCAGATAGACGGCAGAAGTGATGAAATGTTCTCAGTATTTTAAAATCTGTGAGTATGTGCACATGTGCTTTACATGTCTTATTATGTATATACATGTATTAATATATTTATGTGGCTTGGTTCACACAGAGAAAGAGGGTTGTTTCTATTTCCCCAAATGCAGGATGATTAGGAAGCTGCTGAAATGTGGACCTCTTGTCACCTTGGGAAAATGATAACTGTAAGAACATTAGAGGAGGCAGCTGCAGCTCAGAGGTGCGGTCCCTCCCCGGCAGCTGCACTATTAGCACAGCCAGAACAAGAGCCCTTTGCTCCCTGTTTTTCCTGTTTGCTTTTATCGTCCTTTCGTAAAGTGATGGAATGCCTTTTCATTAACGTTTGTGGATAATTTACTGTGTGAAACCAAATGAGCATGTGAAGAATGGCTCCCCACGAAAACAGATGTAAAAGTCATATGCACTGTCTCCTTTGCTCCCAATCCCCTCGACATGCTTAGGTTAGAAAAAGGAATCTGGTTAAAAAATATTAGACATCAGATCACCCAGAGGCTTCTTCACTCAAGAGCTCAAGAGAGCAGGACAGGGAACGGCGGTTTTGAGGGCTTCTGCTTCACCCATTTGGACACATCGGGGCGGACGCTAGAAAATTGTCCTGGGAGTATTTTGCAGGCAGAGATTTTCAAGATTATATAACTCTATCAGCCCATCTGCTCATTCTTGGTGTCCTAGATACTGTGAGGATAAAGGCGGCAGTCCAGAATCCACCCTAACCTTAAAGATCCTGCCATCAGTGCTTGTCAGGCTAGACAGAGAGCCTGCTGTCCAATAGAACTTTCCATGATGATGAAAACATTCTATATCTGTATCAGCTAATACAGTAGCCACCATCTACATGAAGTGAATTATTAATTTTAATATAAATAATCACACGTGGCTGACAGCTACAGCAATGGACGGCGCAGGTACAGAGCATTTGTGCGACAATGAGCCTTAAGTCACTGCCATCCTCAAATTTTGCACGTGTTTTAGGCTCTCAGCAGCCCACGGTCCAGATCATATCATTGTTTTCTGGGACATCAGAGCCCTCCTGCCTAAGGCTGGCTCTGATAGATCCCAGCAGGGAAGGCTGGTCAGCTCTCCTGACCGAGGACTCAGAGGTGACCCTCCACTCAGCTCTGACCTCCTGTCTTTGGTTGAGCTCCCAGAGTCCAGATTCCCTTTGGATTTGCTGCCACTGCCATTTCTAGCATCTGCCTTTGCAGTCCATAGATTTCTAAAATGTTCACAAATATAAACACTTGGTCCCTGCTCTCCTGGAGCTCACAGACCCGTTGAGGAGCTAGAAATCATCAAATGCTCACAGTATTGAGCGCTATTCACAATTCTTAAGTGTAATATGATAAGGAAATTCAAGGTCTGATTCAAGCTTATAAAAAGAGAATTTCCCCCAGGCTAAGGAGTCTGGAAGGCTCACAACCAATCTGAGAAGCAGAAGCAGCTTCAAAAGAGCCAGCTCAGTAACCACCTGCTGCCCAAATGGAACAGACAAAAAAGGCTTCTGCCCAAGGTAGAGGATGATGGGGATCACATGGCAGGGAAAGAAGGCAAGGTACCCAGCAAGCATCTGCAACCAACACCTGGCAACAGCTTCACTTTCTCTTGTAGGCAGCTTCTTTGTGAGGCAAGGAATTTATTGTACCTTTAGGCAAATAACTTACTGACCCATTTATGATTTTTGCCAGAATAAGAAGTATTTTCTACTTTGCTCAGCCTATGCTGACAAAAGACTACATTGAAATATTCTTTAAAATAAAGACAAGGGAAGACTCAGGAGTTGGATGAGTTGAATGTGGAAATGAAACAGAACAGACTTTGTGCAATTACTAAGACTACTTGAGATTTTTTATAATGCATCTTTCATTTCCCTCTCAGTAGCTACAAAAAAAAAAAAAGTGGCTAATTTTACTACAAATCCTGTTTACATGACAGCAACATTTCCAATTTTTTTTTTGAAAAAGAGGACAGAGAAACTCAAATACTTTTCTATTTTGAAGTATGATCTGCAGGTATATTTAGATTTTAGGCACAAACACAATAACTCAGAAATGATCATTTTGCTGAAAGCTTTCTTTTTCTTGCCTCACATTTACCCTTCTTCCATCGCAAACAAATATTATAAAAGACAAACCTGCTGTTATTAAGGAAATGATCCCACTTTGCATAGTTTGTTTATAACTCTCCACTGGCATCTCTAATGTGTGTCTTGGCATATGATGTATTTCCGATGACATGGTTAAAACATCGCTTTTGTTCGGTTGTCAGAAAGTGACACAGTGGGTTCCTAACTGGCTTCATTTATCCTTCCATTTTCCCTAGACAGATCCGGGATAGAAATTTTAAGACATCCAATATTTAGCATACTAATGAAGATGCCAGCATAAAATCTGCATTTTTACAAGGGAGAAAGCATATTGACCCCAGAACAAAACTAATACTCACCATTTAAAATGAAGAACCACATGCATATGAATGAGCAGACTGTTGAACTATTGCGAGGGAGACGCATGAGCTTCCACTCCAGGATGAAAGTCTAAATGTACGCTATGTAGGCGACACTCTTCTGAGACTGTGGCTCTTCACAGAATAACGAGAGTCTGAATTTCTAGAAGATTCACTCCAGGCTTCTCTCAACCAGAGTGTTGTCCAGGATTAAGTGGCATTCAGCCTATCAACACAAAATCACTCCACCCTCATCAAATTGAAAAAGCTTCTCACTCCTTATGGTTGGGCTATGCAAAGTGGCTTCCTCCCGAAGAGCACAGGATGGAGGGGGAAACGAGTGACTTTATGGTAGAGAAACCTGGCAAACCATGAGAGAAGCATCAGACAAATCGCAACTGCGGCTCATTCTACAAAATTCCTGACCAGTATTCCTCAAACCTGTCACGGTCATCAAAAACATGGAAAGTCTGAGAAACTGCCCAGCCTAGAGCGGCCTGTGAAGACATGGCTAAATGTAATGAATCCTCCTCAATGGGATCATGAAACAGAAAAAAAAAAAAAAAAGACATTAGGTTAAAAACTAAGGGAACCTGAACAAAGTATATATTTAGTTAATAATAGTATCAATATTGGTTCATTACTTCTAACAAATGTACCATACTAATGTAAGACATTAATGTGGGAGACTGGGTGTGGGGTATATGGCAATTCTCTGCACTATCTTTGTAATTTTTCTCTAAGCCTAAAACTGTTCTAAAAAAATTAAATGTATTTAAAAAAAAAAAAAAACTTAAGCACTGGTGACTTCGCAGGAATGTGGCTGATTTCCCTTGTGTAAATCTAGAGAGAATTAGGGGGATTGTAATGCTACCTACAGCCCAGTGAAGTTTCTTTTCCAAGAGAATTCCCATAGATCTGAAAGTACTATTCATCCACAAGCCTTTGTGGTATGAGGCTGATGTGTAAACCCAGAAAGATGCCTTCTAAGGACCTCCCTGGAAGGCATCTTTTTCAGCTACTGTCTTACCTGTGATGGCTCTCAACAGATGAAATTAGTGAACACAGCAAGTATAATTCTTGAGATTTGTTTTCTTCATTTGGCTGCCATTCCCTGAAAATGATGGAGGATGTTGCCTGTCAATGACTGTGCAACTTTCAGATCAGGCCACTGTCTCTCTGGAAAGTCAGCATGGCCGTGAGGAGAGCCAGAGTGAAGAAGGTCGAGGATGGGAGATGCTCTCCCAGCCTGATGCTAATGGTTAAACCTAAGCACCTGACAGTCCATCTTCTTATCTCTATTAATGTCGATAAAGAGTTTGTAGATTTTCCATTGTGTCTCCAAGGAAAGTTTGCTTTTGGTTAATATTATGATTGAAAATAACAGATTTTAGTGTTATTGCTTTCTTATGTTTCTCTCTAATTTTATTAGGAACACCGTGTGCTGCATTGTGGGGTGTACAGAGTGCAAGAAGCCTTAGTGGTTCAGAAAATCTGCTATATCCTGGATTCAAGTTGATGTCTATGGGCCCAGAACCAAGGAACCCTGCAGTGAATAAACCATCTCTGCCCGGAATGAGAGGTAACCTCATGTTCTACAATCACTGGACCCTCTCTCTGGGGTTGTCTCTCTCCTTTGACATGGGGGCTCTGGATCTGCTTGCCTTGTTGCCAGCCTTATACCCACCTGACCCTCCTATGGAGCAATCTGACTTGACCTGTAAAGATATGATTTAGAAAGAGAGAGAAAAGTTCCCGTGGCAGGAGGGAGTGTGACAAGTAGGAAGGAATAAAGCGGTGTGATCGGTACACTCGAAGCCAAGAGAGAAAGTGGAGTGTGGTGTGAGATGAGGCTGGAGAGACGGGCAGTGGAAAAACCACACAAGCCCTTAGAGGTCACATTATAAATTTTTATTTTATCCTAGAAGCAATGAAAAACCATTCAAGTATTTGAAGCTGGAGCAAAGAAATAATATGATCAGATTTGCTTTTGTAGCTAGATTCCTTCGAACATAATATGGAACATTGTTTAGATTGGGAGGAACATATATTAGTGAAGCCCACATTAGGAAGCTCTGGCAGCTGTCCTGGCCAGCACCATAGTAGCCTGGACAAGAGTGTTGTTGGTGGAGACTCGTTTATTCATCAAATATTTATTGAATACATTTATATACCACATCCTGTGCTAGGGTCTAGAGATGGATAGAGGTAGAAAGATTTCAGCAATAGTTAAGAGATAAAATGGACAAGACATGCTGATAAATTTGACATGAAATGCAAAAAGAGAGAGCTGTTGAAATAATTTCTAAGTCCCTGAATCATCAAATACAGAACAGATAGTGGAGCTGGAGGGGATCCATGGTGGGGGGAGAAGATTGAGCATCTGGACGTGGACATTTTGAGTTTGCAATGCCTTTGAGACATCATGTGCAGATATTAGTGGAACAGCAGGGTAAGGAGCTCCCAGCCCAGTGGGCAGGTGTGTGAGTCACCAGCATCCAGCTGGTAGAGGAAGCCTCCGGTGTGCTGAGATCTTTGAGGACGAATGTATAAAAAGTGTGAGAAAAGAATGGGGCTTAGGGCTGACCCTCAAAGGACAACCAGCACTTAATGGCTGAGTTTAAAGGAAGACGAATCTGAAAAGGAAGCCAAAAGAAAGGAAGAGTAGCAAGAAAAATAAAAGGAAAACTTAGGGCAGAGTGGAGTCATGGAAAGCGGAACAGCAAGAATTGGTCAATAGTGGAAAATTCTGCCAATAGGTCAAGTGAGAGGAGGACTGAAAAATATTCACATGTTCTGTCACATTGACTGCATTAGTGGGAACAATTTGAGAATAGTGGAGGGGCAGTAGCCGAACGGAAGTGGGGAAGAGATGTAAGACAGAGTGAGAAAGTAGAAAAGGAAGCTTTGGCTGTGAAGAAATGGGGAAGGTGGGCATCTGGATAGGATTCCTACTACAGTTTACAGCTTTGCTTCGGCTCTGACAGTCTAAGATTTCCACCTCTGTATTTCCTACTTCATAAAAAGCACACTCACTCAGACCTCAAGCTGTCACAAGGGGATCCCAAGGGTGCAACTCAGAGCATCCACTCCGGCTCTGAAATAAAGCTGAATATACTGCATTTGTCAAATCATCTCAGGGAATAAGTTCCCAGGAAAGCCATGGCCCACAGTCAGGAAGCTGTTTGGAAGGGCTTCAAGGATGAGGAAAAAAATATTTGACAACTTATGTCTTTATTAACAAAATCACTATCTGGGTAATGTTTCAATATGAGCAAATGTTTCTATTAATGCAAGCTCATTCACAAGTAAAAAATTCAGTTTTACATGGCAAACAATGGTGACAGATCTGTGTTCCTTAATACTTCTTTTCATTAACAGAAGCTGTCTTTGTCCTGATGCATTAATTCACCGAATCCTGCCATTCAGAATCCTGCCAGAAGCAGGCATGTATTTCTTGTGATCCCATAAGCCTTGATTTCCAAAAATTCCTTTTTCTTTTAGTGCTTGAGCTTTATGGTGGTAAAAGTTTGCAAACTGTCATTTGGCATTTTTTGATGACATTAATTTAGCATCCCATGAGAAAAACTAACTGCCCTGTCCAGGTAATGCAAAAGCTTAGGAACTAATGCTGGGGCTGAGATAGGAGAGTCCTTGTAAAGGCAGCAAATGTGGCTCAAACATGGAAATCAGGCTGAGAAAACAGCCTCCTGACTGTGCTCGGGAAGGAAATAAATACGAGGCAGGTTATTGATGCATATTAGACCAAAGAGGGGCAGCTGATAGTGGTCACAAGAATAAAGTACTAATCATAATACCAATAATGGTCCCCATTTATTAAGTGCCACGTACTGTGGCCCATGCACTGTGCCAAGGGTTTTGCAGGATGGACTCATTTGTTCATTATGGCAATCTCATGAATTGTTCAAATCGCCCAACTGCTCTGAACTTCAGTTTATAAATCTTCAAAATGGAAATTACAGTGATGACTGAGGTCACAAAGCTAACTTCAAGTCTTAGAGAAACATTTTAAACCCTGTTGCATATGACTCATGAGAAAAAGTTTTTTAACAACTGTGCCGGGGGGAACTGGACTAGAAATGGAGAGATCTGGTTTTTCTCACACACATGGCTGCAAACGAACCGTGTACCTCAGGATTAGACAGGTAAAATAACTTTTTTTCCGAGTTTCACGTCTATTAAATGGGGAGTTGGAGTAGGTGAATTCCCTCTTCCTGTCTAGAATTGGCACTCTCATTCTCATTGGGCTTCCTCCCTAGAAATGGCTTGAATTATGGTTTGTAAACCTCTAGTAATAAAGCAGTTTTAAGAGATGGTGCATGCTAGTTCAAGAATAGAAAACAGTTTGTGCCACAATCATCGTGACGTTGCAAGATTCAGTAAACCTTTTGGAAGTTTCAGCTGTACTAATCACATATATCCATCCTCTCCTCTCAGCTCTGGCCAACTGATAACAGAAAAACAAAAGCCAAATAAAGCACATAACAGAAGTACGTGTAAAGATCTGCAAAGGGTCTGAGACTTTACACTGCTTGCAAGCTAACGAGTTATTCTGCTAGAGTTTCATAGATGCTTACAGAAAACCCAAGACTCCTGGGTCTGAAGCAAAGCAGTATGAGCTTCATGTTCCCCTTGTCCCCCAAGTCCTACAGGGACGATGCAGAGCAGCCTGAGTCAATGCTGTGTGTACAGTGGGTCTGCATCATAGCTGAGGAAACCCAAGTTTAGGAAACCTTAATCTTTTATAATGAGTCTATTAGCAAACCTGCCCAAACGTTGCCCCAAAGCGAGACATTATCTTTGTTATATTGGGCACCAAACAAATCTTCCCTCTGCCCTCGTGGGTGATTCTATCTATTCCAAGGTCATTTGCCTTATAAACATCCTTGAAAAGATTGTTCCAAACAAAAGCTGATATAAGACATGAAGAAATAGAAGAGACTCATAGATAATTATTGTTACTCAACCATATAACAATACTTAAATGTTTCAAGGCAGGCACTAAGAAAAATTTTATAATCCATTGTAACCAGGATGTGGATGGTAAGGAAGCGAGTCAAGAGGAAGATGAGGCAGGTATAGTGATTTCACCATTGTTCATAGTAAGGAGTCAGTGGTGCTAGCTGAAAATTCTAAGAGTAAAGATTAAAAAAAAAAATCCCAGATATACTTGCAATATGAGAAATAAGGCATTCAGCATCATTTATAAAAGCAAAATGCCCACTTAACTGTGAGGTTTCAGCTGCAATGTCTTTTCCTAGCAGAGGCCCTTCCTGAACACCAGACCAGGTTTGCTGTCCTTGGTATCACCTCCTGTAGCTCCCAAGGTCACAGAGCTAATTAGTTGTAGAGCTGGTGCCGAAGTCAGTGTTCTCAGTGGCTCAGCTCTGCTGGCCACTCACTGATGCATCTAATTATATTCCATTCACACCTGATAGTACATCTTTTTTTTTTTTTTTTTTTGTCCTCGAACTTTTTGTAAATTCAAGTCTTAATTCTCCAGTGCTCTTCTAAGATACTCCAAAAAATATCCTATATTTCCAGAGTATGGCCCCCCAGGACCAAGCACAAAACAAGCTCCCCTTAAAATCACTCGGTACCTGATATTGAATATAAAAAAAACATCTGGGGAGCCCAAGTAAATGCAGATCGACCATACTGAATTACGGTCGACAAGCAACAGACTGAAGGAGAAAAGCCAGGACTGACTCTATCTCTTGGTCCTAAGCACTAGATCATTATCTGTGTCTAATAAATTATGTGTGAAATTTCTGAGATTATAAGGGGAAGCCACATACAGACCTGGAAATAACTTTAAAGGGTGAATAATGCATGCTGTATATTTAATGCATGAGAATGCAAATGCAGACAATTGCACAAAAGAGATCAAACTCCCATTCCTACCAAGGAGGGTACTTTCTGTCTTCTCACCAATAAAGGAATCACCAGTATATATTTTTAAACATCTAAGCAGCACCCCTGGGATCCATAAATTCTATTTTTCTCTGATCTTTTCGTTGAAAACCATTTTCTTAGTCATGCACATAATTACATTTATAAGCAATGCTAAGGATTTTGTAACCTTCTGAAAAGCAAGCATCACTACTATGGTTCCTGTAAAACTGGCTACCTAGCTGCAACTAGAGGAAGAATAACTCTTACCATCCTGGCAGGTCCGTGCAGCTGAAGCCAGGATAGAGAGAGCTCTGACAAAACGGAACCTTTGACAGCATAATTTTAACACTGTCAAATCATTCAGGTTTTTTCTTAAAACTCTCTTAATACTTCACACAGATATTACTTTTGCCATCAAATATCATTCTGGGAAAAGTTATAAAGAAATGAAATCTTACCATTTGCAACAATGTGGATGGACATAGAGGGTATTATGCTAAGTGAAATAAGTCAGACAGGTAATGACAAATACCATATGATTTCACTTATGTGTGGAAACTAAGGAACAAAATGAACAAACGAAACGAAAACAGACTCATAGATGCAGAGAACAAATTGTGATTGCCAGATTGCAGGGAATTGGGGCCTTGGTGAAAAGTTGAAAGGATTATTTTGTAATTGATAGGGATGTAAAGTACAGCATAGGCAATATAGTCAATAATATTGTAATAACTATGTATAGTGCCAGGTGGGTACTAATCAGGGGGATCCCTTCGTAAATTATATAAATGTCTAACCACTATGCTGTACATCTGAAACTGATATAAACTAATATTGAATGTCGACTCTTGAAAAATAAAAAAATTTTACATTAATAATTTAGGAATTTTTACTTATTTTTTTAAAAGCTAATACAATAAATACACGAAATGCCATAACTGGGTGGCCCTCTTACCCTAGAATTTTTATGTGATTGCTTCAGTCAGCATCATCAGTCAGCATCAGGCATCAGAAAGAAGGGGGCAGCAAATAAAGAAGCACTCCCAGTAATCTGGAGGCCAGAGTCAGCAGCAGAACGAATGGTTTAGGAGGATGCCACGACTTTTATTTGGAAACGGGACTTTTTCTATCCAGCAAGAGTCTTACCTTTTAGACTAAAACTTAAATAAAAGATCTTGTTATTGCAAATAACTTTGGGCTGAAGCTCATCGATAAGAGAAATACATTTTCGATGCGATGATGATGATGACATATTGATGATGATGATGACAGTTGAGCTGACCGAGTGCTCACTATGTGGCAGGCACCATCATAGGTGCTTTACACATGCTTAGACATCTAGTTTAATTCCCTTAAATCCCACATGATGGGTAATATCTTTACAGACGTAGGAAGTACGGAATAACTTGGCTGAGATGACACTGCTAGTATGAGTCCTAGCTAGAGTAGCCCCTACACATTATTGGTTCCTAGCAACAGATACCAATCAAATACATGCCAATGGGCCCGTACCAAGCATTTCTCATTTGATTCTCATAAAAAAAAAGGGGGGGGTAGATCCTTGTATTCTCATGGAGAATTATAGAGATCAACAACTTGTGCATAAACACACTGCTTCCATTACCTAATTTTGAACTCTGTGTAAATATAAGTCTTAGTATATTAGAGGGTATTTAATTTTGACCATTTTCTGGGGTTAAATTTTGCTTCTTTCTTCCTCATTCCCAATTCATCTTAGCGTACATAGAGCCTTCACAATTAGAGGGACTTAGTGGGCCCTGGTAGAAGAAGTCTTCCAGCTCAGGACCCCAACCATACATGACCTGCCTGCTGGCAACCACGCTTTTCTGAAGACGAGACTTACGTGGAATCTTGAGAATTGGCTCTCGGAGACGGTAGCACTGGGCGTGGCATTGGAGATGGCTATACTACGTCTCTGGCGTTTTTATGCCGCCTCCAATTACAGTTGTGCAGATGAGAGAGAGAAGATGGACTACACCTGACACGATCAGTGAAGCCTTTGTTTTCTGGGCCTCAGAATGATAATCCTATGACATATCCCATTTCTCTCCTCTCACACATCTCTCACTTTTGGCTTTTATCTCCATAGCAACCATGAATGTGTCCACGACCTTGAGGATATATTTCTTTGCCTTTCTACCTGTCTTAGGGTTAAATTCATTAACATAAGTTTGTCAGAACATGACGGTTTCCAGCCCACTTTTGAAGTACCTTAGTGATGAATCATGAAATTCCAGAAATCAAACTGTCCTCTTCCAAACCCATACTATGCAGCTTGTCACCCGTGTGTAAACTTGAGCAAGTTAACCTTAGTGAGACCCAGCCTCTTTCCTCATCTATACAATGAGGATAGAAATATAAGAATATTATCAGCTTTGGAAGGGATAATGTATGAAAAATAAAACCTAGGACAATGAATGGTCTTTATAAAGTGCTCAAAAAATATTAGCATCACCACTGGAGAGCACAGGGCAAATTTACATCCCTTTAGCTGTATAATGTATTGATTAAAGGGACATGGCAAATGTGTCCTAGGCTTTTATTCTCAAAGGTTACCAAACCCTTCCCCTATTAGAGACAGTGATAGCACCTCCCACGGTATAACTCTGCAATTATGCTTTCCAGTGACTCTCGTGGATCATCTCAGAAGCCTGATGGGAAGAATTAGGGGACACACAGATTACAAAACTTTGTGGTGAAACACATAGTTAATAAACCAGCCAACCTCATACTTTGCAAGTCAAGTACCTTTGGTGACTGAAGAGAATCAGTTTTAATGATGGAAATAACCCCCTTCTAAACTGCCTCGCTGTTTGAGAAAATAAGCTTGAAGGGATTAAACAAAATACAACTGTCTTTTCTATCTTAGTCAGATTTCAGGAATAGGAGAAATGAAGCCCTCCCCTTATCACAGCACCAAACAGGAACAAAACTACCCAGTTTTCTTCTGGGGAATTTGAAATAAGAGACTTGAATGAATGATCATGAATATTCAGCTGTGCCACGAGAGGTGCCTCACTATGAGGCTCAAAATAAGATGAAATCCAAGCAAACCTTGGAGCAAAGTCTGTAAAAAAATGACAAAGCTGAAATTTCCTGTGCTGTATTTTTTTTAATGGTGCCATATTCTAACTAATGACAAAGTGCTGCAAAATCAATAGTACCCACATTTCTCCCAGGCACATCATCTAGCATCATCAAACCCATTGTCCTACTACGACACACATGAGCAACTTCTGTGCATTGGTCTTCACACCTGCCCCTGTCAGCCTTAGAATGCCTATCTTCACTACCATTTCATCATCCACTCTCTAAACCCAGAGCATCATCTAGCCTTTCCAGGTGGTTTTCTGACATCTCCTGCTCTCATTGATGTCTGTCCTCAGAAATCCAAAGAAACTTACCGTCTCTACCAAGAAGTGTTTCTCACACATTATTTACTGATTTTCTATACATGCTAGAAATTGCTTTTCTTCCTAATTATTAATTATTTAGATACAAAGATTATGTCATATGTTCCTTCCACCTCTTCACAGCATAATAGGCTCAGTAAATATTTTTTGTTGGTTAATGATAACTTTTGTGTAAATAAATACTGCAATTTGAATAGTTTACAATATAATATTCCTGCCCCATCTCTCATCTTACAAACACAGCATTTTAAAGCCAGAGGGAAGATTCCTCATTCAGTCTCCTCATTTTTTAGATGAATCAGCTGAAGCTAAGGGATTTGAAATGATTGAGATCACACAGCTGGGGCCCAGATCTGCATACTTGTGATGTAACATTCCTAATACACAGCACGATGCCCCAAGGTTACACTCTCCATGTACGCTGGGGCTATCATAGTTCAGTAGAGGCATGACCAGACTCAAAGTGAGCTAGCATGGGGCCACATCCTTGTTCTTTCGCTAATTCACTGTATGGCTTTGGGAAAATCATTTAACCTTTGGCCTCAGATCTCACAGCTGCCTAACTCAGAGTTGGACAAATTACAGCCCACCGCCAAATCCTTGTTTTTGTAAATAAAGTCTTACTGGCATACCCATTCATTACCTATCGTTGATGGCTATTTTCATGCTACAAAGGCAGGACTGAGTAACAGTTAACACAGAGACCATCTAAGCCACAAAACCAAAATATTCACTCTTTGGCCCTTTATGGAAAAAAATTGTTTATTCCTAATCCAACCTATATATATGATTGTATGAATATAATACAGTTTAATGTGTATGCTAAGACTTTTTGAAGCTACAAAGTACTATACCCACATTTTAAAAATAATAAAAAATATATTATGATTATTATTATCATAGTATAACAATACTGTATTATAAAATATAATTGCAAAAAGGGAAATTAAATTTTTTTTGTTTAGCATGTGCCATCTGCCTGGCAGTATTGCTTGATTTGAGATCACCTTGCTATCGTTCATAGTAATGTATGTTTGCAGAACCAGAGACACCTTTAACAGATTCCGGGAATACTAGAGAAATAATCAGATCGTCTATGTATGAAATACAAAGCAAATGTTTTTAAAAGAATATTCCCAGAGGGCATCTGCCCTCACTTTCATCACTAACCTGACTTGCCCCCTCCTGTCTTTTAAGTACTTTTGAGTACCATGTGATGGAATCAACATCTACCTAGAAATACCGGCTTGACACACATCAACCTTTGCTATTTAGCTCTGTTGCTCTAAATGTATTAAGTTTTTCCATTGGCGTTTTGAGAGGGAGATTTGTGGCTCAAAGTGGTTTTGCCCTGGCAAGTTCTCTGGCCATGGCCATTAGATGAGGAAGACAAACTGTTCTCCGAGTAGTGGAGAAATTAATTATGTCCAGTTCAATAGCCATGGTAAGGACATGGCATTTTATCCTTAGAACCTCAGACAGTCATTGAATAGCTTTGGAAGAGCATTTCCTCTCATATGATCATGATGTAAAAAATATGGTGGTGGGCAGATGTGGAAACTGGCTAGGAGGCTGCCGTGTTAGTCCAGGCAGGAGACAAAGGTGGCATTGACTAGAGGTGACCTGGAGATGGGGATATGCAAACCATCCATGACAAGCCAAAGCTGAAGGTAATGTAGAAAGAGGCGGAAGGAGATAGGACAGGCTTTGTATTAACCCAAACTCAGCTTATTGCTGCACACGGTCAGTTAGTGAGAATCCAGCCAGATTTGTGTTTCCCTCATATTCATTGCCTATCTCTAATTAAAATGGACTTCCAAGCCCATAAAATTAATTCCATTTAGGGCCCTTTATTCCTCTCCAATAAAACTTAAAACTTTCACTTGACCCAGTAAAATCTTTAACATCTTTTTATTTCCCTCTTTAAAAAGCCATTTTTACATTGTCCAAATATAAGAGCTATTTAGTAGTAATAAATATATTCCTGATCAAACAATTATTTTATTATATATTATCACTTAGAGATATTTAAAGTCAAAGTCTGTCAAGGAAAGAAATTGTTTTCTTTATAGGAGTTGGACTGAAAGACCTAAACTTCATGGCACAAATGAGGCAGAATTGACCTCTATGAAATGAGGCGGATATATTAGGCTCTCTGGCTGGGATTCCTGTTTTCTCTGAAGTATTTTTCTGCCTATCTTCGATTAAGCATGTTTGTTTATGTGTGTGCACGTACGTGTATACAGGGCAGTTTGCAACGAAAGATAAGAAATGCCCGTGCAATATGTATTCTATCTCCCTCACTAAAATATTCTTCTGAAATCTCGGAAACCCCTAAATATTAAAGGCAAATACCCCCTCAGGGAGGTGAAATAGGAAACTTTGATCAGCTATAAATGACTCAAGGGGAACATACATATCAGATCTTTCATCTTCTCCAACAGCTGAGAATAAAGCATCAGGACCATCAAAGCTTTGATGGAGAGTACACTGAAATCATAAATTGGGACAAGGCATTTTTAGGCATCATGTTACAAATATCTAGAGCACTGGGAACTATGAGGCTGTCGATTGGGGGAACAGTAAACAGAGACCAAATTTCCAATTGCACAATTTTTCAGAAGCCAGCCTGACTGCTAATCAAATCACATATTAAAGACAGGCTTTATTTCTGCTCACATGGACAGGCTTCTCTGAAGCTGTTTTCACACAGCCTCCAGCCCCAGAAATTGATTGTGTTTATATTGTGAGAATGAGGGCTCTAATAATATGGGTCATTCACCCGGCCCTGTGAACTTGTTTTCCAATGAATGGACTTGTATAGACCTAGCCACCATCTTTTTCCTCGATCACCTCAGTATCACCTGGCATCAAAGTCCATATGGAGAGGCAGAGACAGGGATGAAGGGTAGGTTGTATGTAGCCATTTAGTAAGAAGAGTGATCTAAACCATGCAGCCTGTTCAATAATTTTTTCATTGGTTTATTCATTTATTCAACTACTTAACAGCTATTTCCTGAATGTCCACCTGTGCTGGAGACTAGAGATATAGGAAGAGCCCTGGCTTTTCTCTCAAGAAAATAAGACCCAGTAGTGGACCAAGACTGAACTTCATTTGTAACAAGTTGTCCTAGAAGAGCAGTGAAGAGGGTTACCAACCCTGTGTCTGTTTCACTGCGTGACCTCAGAACACTCTCTTGCTCTCTGAGCCTCAGGCTCCTCATCTGGACGGTAGACCAGATACCCTCCAGGGTTTATTATTCTATTTCTCGTGAACTCCAACCAAATATGACCTGCTGCTTGGCAGCCGTGCTTGTCTGCAACACAAATGCATTTAAAAATGTCTCTAGAGGTTAAGAGGTGGGTGAGACTGTGTCGTTGGGGGTGATTTCACTGGAAACTCTGGCTTTTCTTCCATTCTTCCTCCACCTTTCTAAACCTCTGCCATTCACTGACTAGAAAAGGAAGACACATGCCCCTGACACCCTCAGTGTGTTTTCCTAAGCCTTAGAGTGGCAAGACAGGAAGAGAAAGGATGCACTTAGAGGTCCCTTACCCAACCTCCTCACTTTTCAGGGAACTAACCCTAAAGTCCAGGAAGTGAAGCGACTTGATGAAGATCCCACAGAAGAAGGGGTTCGGTCAAGGGTCAAAATGTGCACCTCCAGACTTGTAGTGGCAGGCTTCTCCTCACTCCAGCATGGTGCCACGTTTTCCACACCCCATGAGGAAAAGAGCAAACTGGGAGCTTTTGCTGTCTCACCGATCCACTGCGCAGCCAAATCACTCAACCCCAGTGGCCTCGGTGCCCACAGCTTCAAGAGGAGACACGTCTTAATGCGTAATGCTGTTGCTCAGATAACCATTGACCGTCGGACAAAGGCGCTTTTGAACTGGACAGTGTGACACACACACAAACCACTGGAATCGTTGTTGTTAGGAATGGCAGCAGTAAAAGCTATAGTGAGTCATGAAAGATAAACTTCGAAACCATGCATATCAGGATTTTGTCCCTTAAATAGGTAACAACTATGTAGATGTCTAACCAATGTACTGTATACTTGAAACTAATTAAAATAAATTAATTAATTTAAATATATATATATGACAACCAAATTGTTTCCATAGTGTCTAAAAAAATGTGTTTTATAGAACTAGATTATACCTTTGAAGATTTCTGAAATAATTTAGGAATAATTGATGTAAAGATGTGTGTACAGAGCACAATGAATGTTGTCAAAGATCAGGAGCTCACTCATGAGGGCATCTGCCACCATTTCTATCACTAAGGTGACAGCACGTGGGCACCCTCGTGTGTGGTAAGTGTGTGGGTAGACCACTCACCCAGGACACTGACTGGAGCAAATTGATTTTCTATGTTTAGAATTGTCCCTCTAATGCATTGGATTTATTATTATTATTGTTATTATTATTATTATCATCATTATCATTATTATTATTAGCATGGAATTAGCATTAGCACTTCTGAGAGAGAGGTTTGTGCTTCCAAATGGTTTGGTTCCTCGTGTGCTATGGGCATGGGTACCAGGTAAGAAAAACACCATTCTTAGGAAAATAGGAAAATTAATCATCAGATCCACCCAGTCCCCTACCTTCCAGTCTTTGGAAGAGAATTTATTCATGGAAAGTGCCAGCCCCAGAGCCAGAAAAAAAAGCAGTTTCTGCTTTCTGTTCTGTGTCTCCCAAATGTCTGTCTGGGTCTCAGTTCGCTCCTTAAACACATGAAGACAATAGCTTTCTTTTCTTCCTCATAAACAGTTTTGAGAACAAAATTGAAAATTAAAAAAGTTATTATGAACATGGACTATTTAAAAAGAATGAAGTAGCAGATAATTGTATAATATAGAAACTAGCCAATACTTCTAAAGTCCTAATTTTGTACCAGACATCATTCTAAGCACTTTACATCAACACTGTTGATTAGCAGTAATGATAAAGAATAAATGTAATAGAAATTTATCCATATCAATATTCACAACCTTCAAGCAAAGTATCAGCACTTTTTACCTCTCTCAATGCACCATTCCTGCTGGATTTTGTCTGGAAGTAGAATTATCTCTGAGCCTCGTGTCATCTATAGAAAAATCAGGGCAGATCGTTCCATCCTACAGAGCCTTGAGTGAATGGCTCCTGATCTTTGTGGTCCCCAGTTCAGTGGATGGAAAAATAGTCTTTCCCAGAGTAGAAGGAAGTAAAATTGTATCCTCTCATTCTGATACAATTGCCCATGCCAGGATTACGGTATTGGCTACAGCTGTAAATACCCCGTAGATGAAAAGATAACAACATGCACATTTCATTTCATTTGTGAGTATTTCAAAGGACTTCAGGCTCAATGGGGGGACAAGAAGACAATAACACAGTAGTTATTTAAAGAGCCAGAGGATTGAATGGCTTGTTCAACTACTGGTGGACTGATGGTGTCCACAAATAAAAGATTTAAAGTGTTGGTTCTCAAGTGTAGGAACTAAATAGACCCTGGCTTTTTTGTTTCTGTTGTCTTTGTTTTCCTTCTCCCGAAGGTAATACGTGCACCCTAATAACTGGAAGTTTCTCCAAGCCAAACACACACCAACAATTCCCAGATGAGATGGAGCATAGGCAGGTCCTATAAAATGGGCAGTATGGTTGGTCGTTGGTAGAAATAAAATAAGAACTAAAATTCTGTAACTGGTGAGCTGATTTGTTATTGTCACAATTATTCATTTTGTTAACTGAGCACATTTTGTGTGCCAGGGATTGTGTCAGGTGCTGAGTGAGATTTTAAGGGGAATAATATACTTTCTGCCCTCGATAATACCAAGGTGCCATTTCCGTGTGTGTACTGCTGTAAGCATCCTACATGTACTAGTCAACAGATCCTCATAGCAATGCAAGAGATAGGTGCTATTACTATCACCACTATTTTGCATATGAGAACACAGACACAGAGAGGTTAGCTCAGTCAACATGACTGGCTAGTGAGTGAAGTTGCTGGGATTCAAACCCCAACAATTCGGCTTTGGTGCTCATGAGACTAACCACTACACTGACCACCTCTCCTGTGGGAGAAGGGAGATGACAGATACAGGCACAATCTCACCATTTGGTTGGGGCCACCCAAATAGTTCTCAAATATGTGCTAAGAAAAGGAACATGGTTGATCCAAAAGAGCTTCATGGAAGGGAGAGCCATAACAGTCTTCTCTCCTTTTCTGTCATGTAGCACATGGAACTTTCTACCTACAGCTAATGGGAAGGGCATGAGCAAAGTCGTCCTGGTACCAAAAGCAGTTTAGCACAGCACTTCTCAAATTTCAATGCAAATTTAAGTCACCTGTTTATTGTTGAAAGGCCCTTCAAGCCCAACTTAAGGCTGCACACAGGGTGTCAGTGAGAATCTAACCAGATGAGGCTTTTCCCACAAATTCATTATCTGCCCTGTTTAAAATGGACATGCAGGAACAGAAAAGCAATTATTGTTATGGTCTCTTTATTCTTCAACGAAATCTGAAACTTTTATTTGATCCAGTGAAACTTAGTAACCTCTTTTTTTTTCCTTCTTTTAAAATCTATTTTATATGTTCTAAGGAGAATAATGACTTACTAGTGATAATGTTTCCCTAATTCCACAGTCACTTTCTTAAAATTACCAAGTTGAAAGTGTGTTAAGCCTGAGATTTGCCTTGAAAAATTAATTATTTATTTAATGTATATTATAATTTTCTCTCAAATAATTATCTAATGGTTGGAAAGAAAATTAGCTGGGCTGAAAAGCTCTAGTGTGTAACTTTAGACTTAATCTCCCTGACAGAAATCAAACAGGACTTGTCACTATAAAATGAGGCAGGGTTGATGAGCCTCTGTGACCGAGGCCCTGGTTTCTGTGGAGGATTGTGTGTGTGTGTGTGTGTGTGTGTGTGTGTGTTCACATATGTGCATTACATGCCTGCACATGCATATGTATGTAGTCATGGATTATCATGAAAGGAGAGGTGTTTTTAACAAGAAACTCATTTTTATTCTCAGTGGCCGAAAGTTGAAATAAGTGGCTAGGTAGCATATCCCCTCTCATCCCACTGAAAGTCATGTTTTGAAGCAAACTCCCTATACAGGTGGCATAGGATACTTTAGTCAGCTATTAATGACTGACCGAGTAGGAGTGTAATTATCTAATTCTTTATATCTCCAGCAAGTAGGAATGAATCATATGGGTAATGGAAGCTTTGCTGAAAGACATGTGGAGTGATAACCCGGGACCTGGGATCTTCAGGGCACCTGATGAACAAATTCAGAGCCCTGAGCATTATCAGGTATAGGTAACCAAAGGCCAGCTCAGTTAATTGGTCAACTCCGCAAATTTCTGGGGACCAGTTTTGTCTCCTAACTCATACGTTAAAATCAGACTTGAGTTTTGCTCATTTAGGCAGCCTTCAAGGATTAGCTTGACTCTCCTCACTGCATGAGAACTTTTCATTCTTCTAACTCAGGCATAGAGTCAGATCCTGGGCTATCTTCCCTATTAGGAACAGATTTGATATTTTTTAAAAGAGCCTTAAATAATCTTCAATGCCCATTGGGATATAAGACTTTTGTGAATGGAGGAAACCCTACTACTCTTCCCCTCAGACTAGGATAAAATAGAAAGGCTAAGGTTTGAGACTTGGCATCCTCTCTCTCTCCTTCTCTCTTCCTTTTTCTCTCCCTCTTTCCCTTCTTTTCTTGGCTTACTCTTACTTACCCTCATGCCTCAGAGTAACATCATTTGTTTTCCCCAACGATCCCTCCTCAGCCTCCCATGCCTCAGATTATGTAAGGCATCATCCTCTGTGCTATCATAGCATCCGGTCCTCCCTTTATCATCATTCTTATTTTATATTGTAATTATCCTCTTACCTGAGTTTTGCAGATGTCATTGGGGGTCACTTGACCCTTGAGATCAGGGTAAAATTAAACCTTACATCTATTGGGGGAAAAACTAAACAGATAGTGATTACTGTGGGAGTGGGGGTATAATGACTGAAAGAGAGCATGAGAGGGGGTTTGAGATTCTGGTCATGTTCTGCTTCTTGATCTGACTGGTGTTACAAGAATGCATTTACTTCATGAAATGTCATCAACCTGTAAATTTATTATCGCTACACTTTCTATATGTATTTTATTCTTTGAGAAAAAAAATTTACATTAGAAACAAACCAACCAAAAAATATACTAGCCACTCCAAATTCTAATTGGAAAAAAAAACAAGTATAAACATAGAAAATTGTTTTTTAAAGTGTTTAACCTCCCTGTGAATCCTCATCTCATTTGAAGGGAAAAGTAGCTATTAGAAGGAAAAAAATACTTTGCCTCCAAATCGTGGCTGGAACAAATTCTTGTTTACATGGTCACCCTCCAAAATATGGTGTGAATAATACATGGTCTGATTGATTTAATACCTTCTATTCTAAAGCATTATAGTATTTAGCACATTGTATTTAGGAGGCAATAAGCTGAAACCTACTGTTATCAAAACTGCAGAATTCCAGCAGCATTGTCACCTTGTGATTCCACAACGCAATGTAATGGGATATCAAAGGATCACAGTCAGTCCCACCAACACGGATCACATTTAGATGAAGGTAACTCTTTGAAGGCAATCTTCTATTTTGGTGGAACCTGTGTTTGCAGTGAATGGGCCCCAGGCAGTTGAGAGCAGTAAGGAACTGTGATACTTCAGACGCTGAGGAGAACAGTGGCTTCAGGTCATGAAATAGCAGAGGAGGAATAGGAATCCACTCAGATTACTGTGAGCCAAGGCCCCAGTGTGAACAGGTGCCAGCATATCTCGGAAGTCCTCAGGAACTCTTGGCGATGAAGACTACCCTCTTGCAGAAGCCATCACCTAATGGGGCGAGCATGAGTATTAGAAAACTGAAGTTTCATAAAAGTGGATCCATCAGAGTATAAATTGGTGCAACCTCTTTGGATCATTATCAGGCCATCCTACTAAAGTTGAGGATATGCATCCTCTGTGACCCAGCATTTCTGCTCCCCAGAATGTGCCCTGCAGAATCCTGCCCACAGGTGCCCATGGAGACGTGATTAAGACTCTTCCTAGCAGTGTTGTTTCTGATTCCATCAACATGAGAATGGGTAAGTGAATTATGACATGTTCATAGCATGAAGTATTCGGCAGAGAAGATGCTTATACAAGAATGACATGTATGAATATGCATTTATCTCACAAAAATGCTTTTGCTTATAAGTGCAAGTTCAAAAGAATACAATATGATGATATTTTGTAAATTTTAAAAACAGGTAAAAATAAGGTAGCTTTTCTTAGGAATCCATACAAATATAATAAAGATATAAAGAATGAAGACAGAGATAATGAACATCAAGTTCAATAACTTCCCTGAGAAGGAGGAAGTAGGATATGAATAAGGAGAAGCACAAGGCATTCATAGCACAAGTCAGGGGGGCTGGGTTCACAGTTTTCATTATATTAGTCTTTATACTTTTTATATCCAATATTTCATCGAATTTTTTAGAAACAATCTAAAAAATAAGCTTAGGATTCACTTTCTCATCCATCCATCTATATGTCTATTCATTCAATAAGTATTTATAATCAACTTTGTGTTAGGCACACTTCCAGAGCTCAAGAGGGAAATGAGAAAAGCAAAAAGGATGGTCAGTGACCTCAAAGGTTTACAGTCTAGTCAGGATGAAGAGACACACTGGGAAATTTAGACAACAGTATAAGCAGGAATCTGTACAGAAAGGATCTGCATCTAAAAGGAAGACAAGCTTCAGGCAAAAGTATACACAGGCCGTGTCTTCTAAGCTAAAAACAAGGTAGATCATGGAAGCGAGTCAAACACAGCTCCCCTGAAGCAAGGACATCAGTCCTGCAGTGGGTTTTCGGCTCCCAGGATGCAGTGCAATCCATTATCTTGCCAAGTGCTCCTACTCAGGCCTGAGCTGTTTCAAACACTTTTCACAACGGCTGAAATTCTGCACAAAGGGTGATTCCGTGCTGTGTTGTGCTTCTTTTTCAATATAAGTGTCACAATTTTTCGCCAACTGGCATAACAATGATAGGGGTTATAGTCATCAGTCATTCTAATGCCTTGTGTTTGAAGAGCACTTTGAAGCTATTTTCCCCTCAGAGTACTTCATATAAGAACATATTGGTTCAGACTAGAGCCTGTGCTCTCCGTCACACACACACACAATAAAATTAAAAAAAAAAAAACACAGTGCGCATTATAGGAGGGCTCAGTTGTCCTCGTTACCATCATTAGATGTCACTGGTCATTGCATGATACCAGAAACGGAGCAAGAGGAAAGGATGGGCAGTGTGCTAGCATACCCAAGAGAGGGAATAACTTACTACTTTTTTACAACCTGTATGATGCTAATGACAGCAATAACCAGTCAACTAAACAGGGACTGATATATACACATGTTATTTGAGTCATCATTCCAAAGATGCCCATTATCATTAAATGGCATACAGAAAGCCCAGAAGTAGTTAATGGTAGAAGTGATATTACTCTTGCATTAAATACCTATTAGACATCTGGAACAACAACAACAAAATGGTACCTAAACATTTCTAACATTATCCACATCCATGACTCTAAAGGCTTTAATAATATGCACATGTGTGTTCATTTATATTTTATAGCTTCCCAGCCCGTTATGGGATAATTAAATCAAACCCTCGCATTGTGCAGATGAGTACACCGAGATCCAGATGGGTTAAACAGCAAAATCTAACAGTTTGTGAAGGAGCTGGGACAAGAAACTGGCTCTCCTTATTCCCCAGCTCAAAGCTTCCAATCTTCCATCAGCAAACATAACAGTGCTAAACCATTGGCAATGACTCATAGAGGCAGTGGCTCTCACTTAAACTCCTATTTGGGTTTGGAGTTTAGGGATGATTCTGGAATGAGCTGATTTTTCATTTATGGGCATCCAAGGGCCAGAGAAAAGGTTTGTTGATTTTCCCTCTGAGTAGGAGGAGAGCAAGGAGTAGCTGGCTGTTCTATGCAGGGTTCATTAGCCATGAGTCCCCCTTGTTTAGAAATGCGTTACGAATACCATGCCTATCCTCCATTAAGGGTGGTATCTGTGCTGGGAAGAAATCGGAGCAGTGAGTGCAGGAAACGTGAAGCGTACCAAGCTCAGAATAAAAGAGCAAGGGTTTTAACTGCCCTTTAAATGTAAGGTGGAAGGAAGCGCTGGGTGCAGTTTGGTTGGTTGGTTGATTTGATGGTTTTTAATTGTCAAGGAGAGGGAGATCTAAGGTTGCTGTTCCTCAAGCCTGGACCCTGTGTCTCTAGGCAGGCTTGGTGTCACCACGAGAGCCCTGGTATCCCATCACTCACATTGGAAGCAGATCACTTATTTATCCTTCCATTCGTTCCTTTGGGCCTGAGCACTGGTGCTGATGTCTGAATCGCTCTGGAGTATACAACTCTGTGGAGTCCGAGAGACCCCCATGCAGGCGTAGCAGCGCCTGCCACCTGCATTTCTAACCCAAGTTCGTGTTCATATTAGGGCCTTTTGGGAGTACAGCCTTGTCCCAGTCAGAGAATGGGGTCATCTACATGCCTCTGACTATCTCTTAGAACAGGTCATTCTACCTAGCAGGTGGTAAATCAGATTCCCAGACTTCAGATATTCCTGTTTGGGTTGCTAAGATCTGCCCATGGCACCTTCCTTTGTCTTGATTCTCTGGACCCAGTCATCTTACCATCTATTTTTTTACAGTCATGTGGGATTGAATGAAATGTGGTGTTGATCTTGCACTTAACAGTCTTAGCACTGGTTAGCCCCATACAAGCCATCAGCTTCCAGAGTACTAGCTGCAGAGTCTAACTCTGCTCTGATCATCAGCAGAACCAGCAGTGCTACATGCTGTAAAGAAACAGTTGAATGTGGAGATCACCCTTGGTCCCATAGTACATATGAACAGAACAGGAAGTCAGCTGGGATGTCAGAAGCAGGTGCTGATCCCCAATTCTGTCCTTCATAACTTGCTTTTTCTGTCCCTCATTAGCTGGATGGCCTTAGGATAGTTATTTAACTTCATTAGCCTTAATTTCATCATTTTTGAAATGAAAATAATAATACTAACTTCATTTGGTGATGATTACACCTATTAGAGTTCTTGCTGTGGGGCCTGGCACATGATAAGCTTTTAATAAATGGTGACTGTTATTATTATCCCGATTAAAAAACATATGAAAGTGCCTGGAATATAGTAGTTGCCAAACAAGTGTCTACAGAAGGATGCTGGTTATTTTAAAGAATTATTTTTTAATTTCCTTACAGATTTATTGAAAAGTAGGTGCCTGTCAATCTTTTCACTGACTCCTACCTTTACTGTGTCTCTTCTTTTCTTCCCTGTGCCATGTAATTATCACTGTGGTTATTCCAGGGTCCCAAAGAGAACCATGACATAGTGTCAATAATTATGCTTAACCACCTGTGTGGCACCAAACAGTGTTTTCATTCTTCATCTCTTATATCCTTACAACAGCCAAGTGGGGCATTTGAACACGCGTTACCCTCTTTCAGTTGACAAGGTCATGAAAGATCATCTAAATAGTTAAGTGTCAGCAAAGAAACCATAGCCTAGATGTTACAAACTCTCACCCTAGTTCTATATTACACTCTCCAAACCTCCCCAAAACCTGTGAATCAGATGGTTAAAAGCAACCATAACACCTATCACCCCTTTCATCTGTCATAAGTCTGTATTGAACAAAGCCATTCTGCAGTGCATCAAACATAAACTATTAGTGTACTCAACCCTGTGTAGGGGACAGTGGTAACCCCGAAGTACCCTCTCTGTCCATAAGGTGCCTGTGGTCTCTTTGGAGAGACAGTGTAACCTTGATGATGACAGCAGTATGAGGCCAGATATAATGTTGAGGCCAGATATAATGTAAGGAGCATTAGCATCTGACTCGATGTAGATTAGGTGCTTGATTTTGCATAATTCATTTGTATTCCTTGAGTTTCAGGTTACTCACAGGTTTTTTGGTCATTCCTCTCATAGAAAAGACCTAGAAAAAAGACAAGCAAAAGGAACACTCGGGCAAACAAAAATTAAACAGGATTGCCTACTTAAGATCTGCCCATGTTGGGAGAAAAGGTCTCCATCACACATGCATGCACACACGCATGCATGCACGATTATTGTCATGATGGAACTATAAGCAAAAAGCAAACAGCATTACATTATTTTTATTGATCTGGGCTGGGATGCAACTCTTCTAATTACAACATCCCAGGAGCTGCCATTTGGGTTTGTTAAAGTTCCTTCGTTTCCTGATAAACATCTGTATGTCTGTGACATAGTATAGATCAGAAAGAAATAAACCTCTGGGGAAATATGGTTAAGAGATTGCAGTATGGTGACCCATTAAGAAAGCCAACCCACATTAAGGAGAATGAAACTTAGAATTGTTGAAAGCCACCTATGTCATTAGATCCCTTTACAAAATAAATTGCTGTGCACCGAAGAGAGACATTTGCAACACAGGAGCTCCTGGAAAGTGGAAAGTTCTAAATATATTCACAGCTGTCTCCCCGGAGGGTGTGGGTTTTTGCTCCAGAGCCAGTTTCAGAGTCTTATTTCAACTGAAAGCTTTTACTTGATCTGAAATGCATTGGGATTCCATCAGGTAGAATCCATTGAGGGAAATTGCTTCCTGCAATGATGTACGATTCATTCATTCACATCTCTGAGCTATTTAGAGGAAATTATCCATGGATTGTATCATTAGTTTAAAAGCCACTGCAGTTGTTTTTTCTGTCAGCATGATTTTAAACCACATAGGATCATTAGTTGGGAAAACATATTTGAAAGGGTATATAACTAGTTCTGTCACTGGAACACTATGATTTATGTTGGAGAAACATAGCACTGGAAATTACATTTTTAAGCATAAGTCAACCTTAGGACTGACATCTGAGCCCCTCTTCTTTCTTGATGTACCGCAGTGCAACCCAGAATGGAAATTCAGAGATTGAAAGATGTCCAGAAAATGCAAGGATGTTTCTAGGGGTACAGAACACTACTGCGAAGATGTCCACATCACATACAGCACAGAGAATATAGTCAATAAGATTGTAATAACCATGTATGGTATTAGGTGAGTACTAGGCTAATAGGGGAGATCATTCCATAAATTATAAAAATGTCTAACCACTATGCTATGTATCTGAAACTAATACAATATTGTCAATTATAATTGAAATTTCTTTTTATTTTTAAGAGAGGCAGAAACAAGTAAATCTTTGTTAAATGGAAAAAAAAAAAGGACATCCATATTACAGCTGCAAAATTATTGTGATGATAAAATACATCTCCATTGGCTCACTCAGCAAAAAGCCAAGATGTCTCAAGCTTCATTATTCTATTGGACCATTAAGCAGCCTTAGCTTTTTTACTCAGTTTGGTGGCCTCTTTAAGAGTTGTCATTGTCTGGCTGCTGACAGCTTCCTTGGCCATGAATTAGAAGGCAAAAGTGCTGATTACATCTCTGCACAAATTGCTGATGCTGCCATCTTAGAGTCCTGCTCTTGACTTTTAGATCACCTCTCCTTCTGTCCTCTCTCTGAGAATAAAATTCGATGTGAGATGAAACTCAATATGAGATCCATAAATGTCATGTTGTGGTTTTACCATCTAAAAACATCAGGACAGAATCTTATCTTTTGCTCAGTATCCTATCTTTTGTTTTCACTGTTTCTCTTACTAACTCAGCACAAGCTGAGTCCTGCAAATCTTTATTAGGAATGGAATATAGTCTGGAAAAATCTCCATAAACTACTTAAGTTGAGTGATGATGGAAAAGGCAAGGGTGAGTGGAGCCAAACAAGTTTACTAGAAGGAAAATATGATTTGTCGGGCCAGTCTTTGGGCACCATCAGAACCCTGGTTTTATGCCTTGCACACAGTAGGAGGTACGGAGAGACATTCGACGAGGCTGATTCTCGTGGTGTTGATTTCATGGCCTTTCCCTGATTCATCTGTTCAATCTCAGCTTTGTCGACCTCACAAATCATTCAAATACTCTGAGCTTATAATCTTCACCTGTGAATCTGAGGACATCCTAACTAACGGCATTTTGAGAGCTACCTAAGATGATGTGAAAACTACTTAGTATAGTGCCTACTTTATGATAAGCAAGAGAAGCTACTATTATCATTCTTGATAATAACATTATTATTATATTCTTTCTATGGACTTGATTCATTTTTAAAATCAATTTCTCTCCCCAGTGTACAAATAAAGGGGGGAAAGCACTACCAAAATCTTAATTCATATGATTACATAATAATCAAAGCTTTTTAAAATGGCCCGCTCTTCCCAAACTAAATGTTTATAGAGGAAAAACAACGTAACTCAGTGTAGCAGCAATGAGATCTCTAGGATCCGTCTTCAAAGAAGACTGGGCAAAATTTCAAGACGGAAAGTAGTGAGGTATTTGCCACTCGGAGGTTCTTTTATTTTCTCTTTATATCAGAAAATAATTATGTGTACCTATTCAAGATTTATAAATAATTACAATATAATTTAGAGGTCTAGTACACAAACTAGGATCATGGGTGGCATTTCAACATCTTATCTCTTTAGCACTTTCCATGTGGAACAATTCCTCTGTCTTGTCTTCCTTTGTTTTAAGATTTTCCTACTGTTCTGTCACGATTTTTGCCTTTTAGCAGGAATCCCGTGGAAAGATGCCATGCTCTTCTCAGTGTATCGTATCAGGAGGCACATGAAATCCATAAGCCCTGCAAGGAGAGATGTGACCTCTTATCACTCGGCCTGCTGCCTGCCAGTTTTCTCCATTGTAGAGTTAATTGACAAATATGGTGTGCTTATTGGAAGCCACATCTCAGGAACCCAGTTTTATATTATGAAAAGTCTTCCTACTCAGGAGAAAAAAAAAATTCTCAACCTGCCCCATCTTTTAATAAAAGAACTGAATGCAATAATGTGCCAACTTGGTTATACGAAGTAGGGCTTAATCCTTTCCCAGCCTGGGCACAAATCAGCTTCAGACAATGAACAGTAACATTAAATGGCGAAGCAGTTGAGCTGGAAGGCCTTGAGGATGAGTGGGCCCAAATATGTTTTGTAATGAGAACCATGAGGGCTCAAATTATGAAGTAACTTTCCCAGGGTCCCTCTAGAGTCATAAGCAGAATTAGGAGGAGAGAAGGTTCCCGGTGACCTAGCAGCTGTGTTTCCTCTGCACCATCCCGTTTCCCAAAAATGGACCTTACAAGAGCCAAGAACTGTCATTGTTAAGCCCAGAGTAGCCTCAAAAGCGTTTGCAAAAGCCAGTGTTTGTTCCAAACTAAACCCTGACTGTGCTTTGCCTTCCACCTTGACAAAAGACAGAGACCGAGAAACACAGGGCAGGAAAAAAATGGCCTGGAAAAACTTCTTATGTTTCACAACTCTTATTACTTAATTATGATTAGCAAGGCAATAGATATTTAGGGTAGAATACTTAGAAACTACAGAGGGAAAAAAGCACTCAGATGGAAATAAAAATGAATCATATTCCTGCCTCTAGGGATAAATGCATTCTCTTACAAATTTTTCCGTCTCTTTATATATGTATATGTTACAATAGATAATAATATGTAATGATATATAATAACATTTTTTCTAGCGAGCTAACCAGCTGCTTTTTAACAAAATAAGTGTTTATTATAGTTTCATAATTGTATATACACTTTTTTACTAATTTATGTCTTGGCAACTTTTTCCTATACCTTTAAATATCCACATAAATAATATTAATGATTGCTTAGTGTCGCATATTAGAAATGCATCATTATTTACTTAACCAATTTTGGAGATTTTAGAGGAAATAAATATATGAATACATTTTAATTTTAAAATTATGCATCTTAAATTATTAGTGAGGATAACAGTTAAAACATTTTTATGAAACTTACCATTTATTTGTGACTTATGAGTACATATTTTTGAACATTTATAATTTTTCTTAATGTTAATAATAGTACCTATTTCCTCTCATGTAAATTGCAAGTCATTTTTTCATTCATTATTCACTTTTTACTACAGTTAAAGATGATGTGTCTGTCTGTGTACGTATTTATTTTAGTAATGGGAAGAGAGGGATGGAAGTATTCTTTCTAAAATAAATGTGTAATGTGAAAATTCAAAGTTCACGTACCAACATGAAGCATAGTCTTACAGAAATGGTTTCCAGGGAATAACACATCTGGCATTTGACTCTTTATCTTTGCCACAATCTTTGCCAAGCAGGCACACCTGTTTCACTGCCTGAGTTCCCTCCACCCAGCATTTAAGGAGGTGGATGTTCTTGCAGGAAAAGCAATAAATCTACAGGAGAGAAGCCCATAAAGTCTCATTCAAGATGCTTAGTGTGAGAGACTGGTGGAAATAGAAAGTTTCAACTATATTCTCACTAAGCTGTTTGAGAAATAGGCAATCCAGTCCTGATTAACGAGCATTCCCCACATCATTTACGCCCAACCTCTTTGCCACTTACTTCTGCAACCTTTAATACATGGCCCTAGAGGAAATACTATTTTCTCTGGTTTTGAGATCTCTTTGCCTCCTGTATCCACTACCATTTTCTAGACTGCAGAGACAGCAATCGAACCGGCAAAAAGAGTAAAAGAATTATCAGGCTTAAAAAACAAAGAAGAAAAAGGAAAAAAAAACCCTCAAATATGAAAGGTCTACTTTAAGTCTTAGCCCATAGATAGCTTCAAATTTCTAAAAGCTTCTTCTTTTTTTTTTTTTTTTTGTATCTTTTGGACTATCAGTTAACACTGTTCTTGACCTTCTCACAGCTCAAGAGTAGCACCAATAAGAATTAGCCAAGTAGAAAGGCCAATGGGAAATTTGTGTCTTTAATGTTAAGATAAGACCCAATCCTTTACAACAGTGTTTTTAACCTTTTTTTCATTTTCACCCCCCAAAGGAGCCCTTTTAGACAATTTTTTCTAATGGCCCTCCTCCAATGAAATTTCAACACCACAGATACACCATGTATCTGTTTATGTATTGCATTCACATCTGTGCATTAAAAGAGTAAGTTTTTTCACCATCCCTCTTTTGCAAGAACCAATGTTTGTGCCCTGGAGGGTAACATCATCTGGCTGAGAATGAGTGATCTACAGTGTTTTCTCTTAACAACCCATACTCACCTTTAGCATCACAGGATCTCAGAAATAAAAGTAAACTTATTGTTCCGCTAATTGAATTGTTCTTATGCATTGATCTGTAGTAGACTTATCAAGGAAGACTTTTAAAATACAAATGCCAGGGCTGGATCTAAGATGTACAATATCAGACTCTGTGAAGTTGTGGCCTGGATAAGGTTTTTTTAAATGGCAAATGATTTAGGTGCACACTCTAAATTTTGAACCACTCATTGAGTCCAATCTTTATCTAATAATAACTTTTAAAACAGCTTATGTTTATTGAATGCCAATGATGTGCCAGGCCTTATCCTAATTCTCTATCTCAGATTGCTTACAGTAACCCCTTGAGTTAAGTATAACCATTACTTTTTATTACAGATGAGGAAACTGAGGCATAAAGGAATTAAGAAATTTGCCAAGTGAAACAGAACTAGTCTGAGCAATCTGAAGCCAGAATCATCATTCTTTATCATTAGTCCAAAGAGCCACACGACCATCTTTATTGAGGTATAAGTTTCTTATAACACACACACACACACACACTCTCTCTCTCTCTCTCTCTCTCTCTCTCTCAATTCATCTTATACTCCTTGATAAAAAAGCATGTTTTAAGAGAAAAGGCATAGGATTTAGAGTCAAGTAAATTCTGGTTGGAATTTTCAATTCTCCATTTTCTGAGTATTTTACCTAGAAATTTCTTAACCTCCCTGAGCCTCAAAATCTTCACTTATAAAATGGGCTTAATGATTCTTTGTAAATAAGGTTGTTTGGGAAGGTAAAATGAAATAACAGCTATGAAAGTCCTACTCCAGTGAGCACAGAGCAGGTAGCCAATAAATATTAGTTCTCTTTCCCTTTCCTTCATTTTTCTCTGCTTTAACATGTCCAGTGAAAATAAGCTCGCCGCTTGCATAATGAGCCCACTAGAGCAGAGTAACATTCATTTGTGACTAATGCATAGTCTGCAGTAGTTTCCAGCAAGGGCACTAGTTTATCTATACTGGTGAGTATTCTTCACAGGTGCATAACCATAGTGTCATCGATGTGTCTAATTTATTTTTGCAACAACTGAGCAGTCAGATTATTAGGATAATGAGTAAGTAAAAGGTGAGCTTAACATCAAAATGAAGCAAAAAAAAACCCCAAAAACCAAAAAAAACAGGTGAGCCTTGAAAGAACATTGCCCTTTGAGAACATCAGAGGGCGCTGTCAGGGCAGTAAGCAGTCCTTATCAAGAAGTAACAGAGCGCATAAGAGTGACTAAGCAATGTCATGAAAACTATGGAATGCTTTTACAGATACTGTGTGTCCCCGGAAATGGACTCCGAGATGGAAATCTACGTGCAGGAAATTTATTGGAGAATAAATTTATTGGAGAATAAATTTTTTAGAGGATAAATAAACAGGGTCATTGCCTGTTGGGGGAAAAAAATAGAACTATGAAGGAGGAACCGAACTATGACATGATCATAACAATGTCCTCAGCTGATTCCTACAGGGAGGGAGTGTGAACACGGCTGAAGCAGCTCTCTTGAGCTGAGGGAAATTCTCAGAGAGTGACTCAGCTGAGAGTGTCTGCTGCCGACAATCTCAGCACCTGGGAGAATGACGACCTCAGTCTTAGAGGGAAGGAGCAGGGCTGGGAGGTTCACCACAGCATCCGCTACAGTCCACCCACTTTGGGCTGAAGGGATTCACTTGTTTTGTATAATAAATTCTGGGAGCATCTCCTTCAAGATTCTGATTGATCTCTTTTCCCAGGAAAGAGTCACACTCATAGAGCCCATGGAGGATAAAGAATTAATTCTTTATCCGTAGGACTACTTCCTTAACACACCCTGACTTCATTTGAAGTGGTCTCTTCTATAGAAAAACCTCACTTACTTGTATAAGAAGAGTAATAGAGAATAAATAAGAATAGAAAGAGGTGGAAAAGGGTGGGTGAGTGGGGAGAATAGGATCCACAGATAATGTATCCACTTTGAAAGTTTGTGCATCTGAATAAAGTAGATGAGGCATGATTCTAGGAAAGAACGTAGAGAAGGCCAGTATTAAAAGAAAAGAGGTGGCCTCTGGAGAAGGTGGACTGAAATAGTGAGAGAGAAACTAATGGATTTCAGGGCTATGACCTGGAGAAGTGTAGGGGGAGCGTGCACGAGGGTGAGATCTGGTGATTCATTCGCGGGAGATCTTAAGTCAAATTACGGGGTCTGGGCAGCTGCACATCTTTTGTCTGAAATCTAGACCGACCCAGAGGGGAGAAGTTGACTTGATAAGGGAAGTGAATGATGTTGGTCCTTAGGATCTTTAGAAGAAAATAGGCAGACTGCTCTGGTAGATGGGACAGAGACCTTCTTGGCCTTTCTCTTCCCTGGTCCCTTCTCTGGATTGGGGTGAGGGTGGAGGTCGGAGACTTTTTTCTCTCAGATACCTTCTCTCTCTCTCTCTCTCTCTCTCTCTCTCGTTCTTCCTGTATCAGTTCAGAAATAAATGTTCTTTTGCCAAAAGCTAATAACAGCAACAAACCAAAAGCCGTACATTTTGATTCATGCAGATTGATGCCCTGCTCCCCGGGCAGCCTCCCTGCTAAGGGAGCTCCCAGGGAAGCGAGGCTGCCCAGACTGAAGTTGCTCATCCTTCCCCAAAGTTTCCCTGCTGAGGCTTTAACAAGTGGAAATTTGCTTTTTAAGAAAGTGCCATCCCGGCAAAGGGCAGCCCCGTATTTCTCTATGACTTGAGCAATATCATTACTGCCCAGAGAATGGAAAGAGGAAAGATTTACTGCTTAAAAGGCTTCTCAATAAGTCACTGGCCTCAGAAGAGACGCGTGTCCATAATTTATGGAGAAAGTGATCAATCACTAGAAAATACGTCCTGCCCATTAAAGTGAGCCGTTGGCCTCTAGATTCCTGTCAGCTCGTATCACTGAACTAGAGGGTCTGGGCCAAGGACACCTGGTACAGCCTCTCTCTGCCACTG
>CM053506.1:11506583-11586125 GCA_028627145.1 Eidolon dupreanum | reverse complement strand
GGATCTTCTGACCACACCAAGGCAACTGCTTCCTGATCCACAGTTCCCACCAGTGAGGGCCCCGCCCCACCCACCCCCCCCCCCCCAGAGAGAAGGAAGGCTTTGGCCAAGCGAGTAACTGGGAGATAGTTCCCTCCCCTGCTCCCACTGAGGCACTGCTACAAGGGCTTCTATGGACTGTAGCAAGAAGTACCCCCCAGTATTCTCGTTTCTTTCACTCAGGGCTCCCCAAGAGAAAGTATCATTCCTCCTCTAATACAACCTGCTTACAGAGACATCATTTACACCAAGATGTCAGTGGAATTTCTTCCCTCTGTGTTTTCACATTTTAATTGAGACCAAGCCCTAGGTCTAAAGAATGAATTGTTATGAGTGGGATTTTGGTTAATAACCAGCCTTATGAGTATATGGGGCTCCAGGGAACCACCCGTAAGACACTGAAGGATCCAGCCTCTGCCTAGGTCTCGACTTACATCCTACCACTTGTGCTACTTGTGTCCCCATCAAACACACCACCATCTGACCAGCCCCAGGGCCTTTGCACACATTCTTCTTTCTACTTGGAGCTCTCTTCTGCACTTCTTCACACAGTCAGTAGTCCAGCTTAGCCTTTATATCACAGCACGAATGTCGCCCCTTCAGAGAAATCCTCCCTGCCTCCCAAGACAAGGTCAGGCCTCTCTGATAGAGGCTCCCCAGCACCATGCACCACTCCTCCACTGCACGAACAATTCATTCCTTCTTTGTCTTAAAGACTCTTGGGTTACAACGAGCTTGACAGTTCTCAAATACCTAAAGAGAACCAGTGTGGCTAAGGGTACAGTGGGAAGGAGGGATGAGTAAGTAGGTCAGGGAGGCAAATTAGGCCCATGAAAGCTTAATTCAGGGTTTTATTCTAAGGGCATCAGAAAACACTGGAAGGTTTTTTAGCAATGGAGTGGCATGCTCTGGTAGATATTATAAATGATTACTGTGTGGAAATGGATGAGGTAGGTGGCAACCTATGAAGCCAGAAGATCGGTTCAAACACTATTGGGCTAGGGATAGATAATGGGGCTATGCTAGGTGTATTTAGTGGAAGTGCAGAGGAGTCAATGGATTTAGTGCACATTTGGGAAGAAGACACTAGAAATGTAATTCATAGGTTGAATGTGGTGTTTGAGAAAAAGAGCAGAACTAGTTGTTGACTTGAATAACTAGTAAATGTGGCATCATTTATTCACATGAGGAAGATTGGATAGGAGTGGGTGAGGGAAATTGTTATTTTTTTCAGTAAGTTAAATTTGAAGTCTTTTAGATACCCAAGTGGAAATGTCAAGAAAACAGAAGGAATTGCTAGGAAAAGGTCGGAGCTGGGAAAGAGTATCGGGCAATTATGGATTCACAGATAGGTTTACCAGAGTACAGTGGAGGGAGCGGCTGACATCAGTATCTGCAGGTGAGTGAACCTATAGAACCACAGAACCTGAGTGAGAAGGAAAGGCCTGAGAACACTGAGCCTAAGGGAAAAGTAATAGAGCACCGAAAATCACGATGAGGCTGCGTAACTGCTATAGTGGAAGACTTCGAGCAGGCAAGATGGAAGGATGGGAGGTGGTGGTCAAACGGTGGATTTAAGGAGGCAAAGGCTTCCGGGCTGTTGACATGTTCCAAATCTCAAGCCTCTGCGAGCTGGTGGTGCCTTCCTTCCATCTTAGGCACCGGTTTATCCGTAGATGTTGTTGTGCTCTCTGTAATTTTAAACCAGCTTGATGTGCCTATGGGCTGCCTGCGTACTGACCATTAAACAGCTACTGGAAAGGCTCCAAAGCCATTTGTGGACATCTCCCCAGATCACTTCCTGCCTGCTGTTTGTTGCTCTGCATGACCTCTCACCCTGCTGAACTCTGCATGGCTCTTATACTCTTTGCTCTAGTCCAGATTCTTGGGTCCATTATCCAGGAAAGGTCATGCCTTCTGCCCTGGATTCCCTCTGACAGTAATCACTGCTTAGTTCCAAGGAGCTGAGCCTCTGGCTGACATGGCTCCCCAGGTGGCGCTGCTGGGCTCCCCGACGAGGGAGAAGATTAGAAAACCCCCATGACTTCCTCTGCGATCCCCTCCACAGAAGGCCTTCTCTCTCGGACGCCTCCGCGTTTCCACGAGCTCCACCTCCCGTTTTTCTCTTTACACTTGAGAATATGTTCCCATCAGTTTTGTACACATATTCCTTCTGGCATACTTCGATTGTCTGCAGGAATGTTATTCTGCTCCTCGTTCTTTTTTTTTTTTTAAACATCTTTTTATGGAATTTGATCTCAATCTTTTTGTTGTTCGTTTTCGTATGGAATTTGGTGGTTTCCCTTCCTAACTTCTTGGCTCTGGAGCGCCCTCTACTGCTGTTTCTGTGAAACGCTCACCATATGTCATCTGCCTTTCTGAACCTCTCCTAGTTGCGATGCTCTTCTCTCATCTGGACTTTCTTTTTCCTTTGTCGCTGTTGACCCAGGGCTGCTTACTCTGGCTCTTATTCCCAGCCGTTTCTACTCACCGTGGGGCTTTGTCTTGGAAGGGAGTTTTGTCTGGTTAGTTTCGGGAGTTCGTGGGTCCCTGACTACCGGGCCCTTTCAGAACTCAGCACTTACTTGCAGGCTAAGCAGGGTCTGAAAAGCTCCTCGCAGATTCAGCATTTGTTCTCGAGTTGTTCTCCAAGCTCACATGGACCCGTCTGCTTGTTGTGGAGATCGCGGCATGCGTCAGCTGCCCCATTGCTTTGCTCTGCTTTGCTTTACTTTGCTTTCTCCAGCACAGTTGTGGGTACAATTCAGGTCTTGAAGTGTCAGTGGTTTGTCGCCACCGACTCATATTTAGGGTTCATGAAAATACTTTGTCAACTGGCTTTTTTGTAGATGTTGACTATAGATTTGGGGAAGTTTTTTACCCCTACCGAACTGCTGTTTAATTGTATAAATGTACTTGGAGAAATTACAAAATTATACCGCCTCTGCCATTTTCCCAGACTTCCTTGTGTTATCTGTTTAAGCCTTTTGGCAATCCTCTGAGATACTTAGCATTATTATTCCCAAAATATAGACGAGGAAACTAAAACCTAGAAAGGTAAAGCAGATTTCCCAAGGGCAAATATCATAATCAGTACAAGTTAGACACAACTCCAGACATTCTCCGTGCAGCGCACACTACTAACTTCCCTGCAAAACTGCATCTAAATGTCATTAGGCTCTCAGAAGGATCTGTAGAAATTGAACAGATGAACAATCGGGAGAAACCTGTTCTAGGCTGAAAGAATGGGATAGACAAAAGTCCCGAGGCTTCCTGTTTTTGAGGAATTAGAAGAAGCCAGTGTGACTAGTGACTTGTGAGCCATGGGGCGGAGCGGGGAGTGGGGGGCGGGGGGGATCATGATGTGATGCATGAAAAAGAAGCCAAAACAGATTATTTAGGACACTGGAAGCCACGGAAGAGATTTTGGATTTTATCCTACATGCAATACAAAGTCATCAAAAAAGCTGTAAGTTGCATGCAACATTCCAACAGCGCCTGGAAGAAGTATCATTTTGCTCCACTTAAAGAACTGAATTAGGTATCTTTGGCCCTGAACAATGATTTGATCATAGAGAAGATGAATGAATGACATGATCTAGTGCATTCATTACCCATTAAGAAGCGAACCAAGATAAGAATGAAAATGGTACCCAGGGAAGAGAAGAGTCATGAGAAAGGAGGCTAGATAGATTGGACCAGGGACCAGACTGAGAAGGCTCTGGATAGTCCTCGCCCAGTGAGCTCCTGAGAGCAAGGGCCTTTCTTCATATCGATTGCTAATGGGAGAAGAGTGGGACAGAGCCACAGAACTTGTCACACTATCAGAGCTAAAGAGAGCCACTGCTTTGGGTTGAATAGAGCAGCACATTTTTTCAAGAGGCTGCATCTCTTCTTATAATTTTCAGGACTCTGCATCAGAGGGTCAGCCACATTCACCTGTCAAGGTATTTTGGATAATAACGACTCTCCTTTCTCGCTATTCATATCCATTGCCTTTTGTTATAGTCCCCGAGGCTTTGTGAGCTGGCTTTGTAATAAGTCTTCTGTACAGTGTAATATTCGGCACTTTCTCTTTTCTCATTCAAACTTTAGCAAAGGTATCAGAGAAAATAGAAGAAAAAATGATGTCTGTGACTCTGGTATTATTTTTATCTACATCTCATATGAAGGGAAGTTGTTTAAATGCTGTGGAAGTATCTTTCTAGGATATCATATATTCAATAAATATATAAAGCAGAGTCATTTTTTCACAGTCACTGATGATTGAACTTCCAAAGCTGGTCTAGGTTTCCAGTTTAAATCCTGTCTTCTTTTTTTTTCTTAAGATTTTTTGTTTTATTAGCTTCATGTATACAGTACATTGATTAGACATTTATATAGTTTATGAAATGATCCCCTTGATTACTCTATCTTCCCTCTGGCTCTACTTATAGCCATTTCATTACTGATGGCTACATTCCTTATGCCATGTTCCCCATCTCCGTGACCATCTATCAACTACTAATTTGTCTTCTTATGTTAAGTGTGGAATCACTGGGAATTTTTTTGTGGAAAGGACACCAGATGCTGGGACATAGGCCATAACCAAATGGAGTCAAGACAGCTGAGGGCAACCACCTGGAGATGAGCACAGATGTGAATCATTAGCAGCCAACACCTGCAGCAGCGGAGGAATGAGGCCACTACCTTGGTCAAGGTACTCCAGGTGGGGCACCAGTCACATCTGCTGCCTAGCACTTAGGTAGGAACACATTCCTAATATTTCTAACAACACTTTCATCTGGATAAAAGGATCTACTCATGAACTTCATAGCCTTTTCAGAAATGTTAACAAAGCCTGTGACATCTATTTGCTCTGATATCTGATCTTAGTGACACTGCTCTGAATTTGGTCTCAGTCCTAAGGTTGTGCCACGTCTTCAAAATGGTTAGAAGCCATTTCATTTTCCAGCCCTGAAAGTCCCAGAATCTCTAGGCTCTCTATATCTATCTGAATCTGTTTACAAAACTTTTTTCCTGAGTTCATCCCTTTCTTGTACTACTTGATCAAATACAGCTGGTAACAACCAGCTCACATTTTCAAATTCTGCTTATAAACTGGCCAACCCAACGCTCATGTGAAGAACACTCTGTTTTCCAGATTGCCACGGGCAATCCTTTTTACAAAAGTTTTACCAGTGTACAACATGAGTCGCCATTCTCCCAGCATCTTATAATAGTTCTCTCAATGCCATCTGTCTGCCAAGAGATGGTGCAGTGATTTTTAGATGTATGATTCTTTGGGAAGGTAGTAAAGAATTAGGACCAATAATGTAATCAACACGGCATCCGACTCAAGTTGGACCAATGAGAATACTTGCCATGGGGATGGAGAATAGAATTGCCCCTGTGGATCTGATCCAGATCCTTTCTGCCATGTGACTATCAGCAGAGAGAGCCAGTCCGAAGACATGGACAAGTAAAGCAGAGGAACAGAACAAAGCAGGCACGCAAGGGGCACAGAAGGGCTCCCTGGATTCCTGTCGCTTTGCATGTTTCTCATTCCAGCTCCTTCCAGAGGCTCAACTATGTTCATTTGCTTCTATGAGTTCCCCCTGCCCCACTTTTATGAAAAATTCCCATTTCTGTTTTACACTAGCTTACGTTACTTGAAATCAAATATTCTCGACTAAGAAAAACATGATGTTCCTGAGACCAAAGTCATGCATTGATCTTCATGTGGTCCAGCACCCCAATCCCAGCCCCAGCCAGTCTATCTGCATTTGCCTACCTAGCGAAGGAGCCTGGTGGGCAAGGAACTGTGCTCATACACCCATTTCACATGTGATGATGACGATGACGATGATGACGATGACGATGATGATGGTAATTATAGTCCCACCAGACAGATATGTTCTTTAGCAGTAAGGAGATGGATGTACCGTGGAGATTTGGAAAGGGCTCTTAAAAGACCATCTCCTCCAAGAATCTTCTCTGTTACAAAAATGTAGCAATTTCTCTCCTCCTGTCCATCACTCAGAATTCCTTATAGAATCACTTGCATTGATGTCTATAATAAATTCAAGTAGGAGGGGTGGCATTTGTTCTTATAGCATTTTGTTTTGTTTAAAATGGAGTTTTGGAATAGAAATTTTGCAAACAGAAAGAAGGTGGATTTGAATCTGAGATATACAACTTACTTGTGTATCTTATAATCTTAGGCAGTTGACTTAGTCTCGCTAAACCTTTTCAGGCCTCAGATTTCTCGTCTGTCTAGTGGAGATGGTAATGTTTACCTTATAGAGTGATTGTGAAAATTATTATGAAATAATTTGGGCTTTCTGTTTCTCCTATTGTTTTCTCTTTAACTTGCTTTGTGTCAGAGCATTGCACACAGAAACCCCATGGGAGAAACTCCTTTCATAGGAGAAAATGAAGGGCAGCACTTTGTGACTTTACAGTTTCCAATGACGCTAAAAGGCTTTGAGATTTGCCTACCGTGTCTCCCTAGAATGTTACAACCAGAATTAGAACCTTAGAATTAGTCCATTTAATGTAATCCTTTCATTTTATAAATGAAAAAACAGTGACACAAAAGCTGAGATGACTGGTTCAAGGTCATTTGGTTAGGTAGCAGCAAAGCACAGATTAAAATCTATTCTAGTCCGGCTTCCACTATGTCATCTTACCTAATAACAGAATTGAAGACATTACAATTTTATCTTGGTTAGTTTCCTGCTAAAGTTTTAGATGATAAAAAAAATAGGGAAAGAATCTGATTCTCTTCCCACTTCAACTTGGCTCTAGATCATGCACCTAAGTTTTTAAATAAGAGAATAATGACTAGGCATGATTATGGATGTGATTCAGAAAGCAACAAGAACAAAATAATTCCATAAGTTTCAAATATCTTAAAAGCAATAATCTTTGTGGAGTCCACTAAGGAAACACAGAGGCCCTTCTAGACCACCCACATGGTCCTACATCTAGGAACACCTAGGAGGCCAACGACATGCCCCAGAAGGGAAGCTAATTAAAGCACACAATAGGAAACAAAGCTGGGCTATCTGCATCATCAATAACCAGTGTCTGTTTGAACAGGAGCATAGAAGAAGACATTAAAAAAATCCCACTTTTTAGTTGATTCTAAGAGAGGCATGCTATGGTTTCTTTGGTGTTCCACCAGAGCATGTTGCAACAAACAGCCAGGCCTGAAAACCTAGGGCCAATCAGCTGTGAGGTCAACATTAGGACAAAATGATTTCACGAAAAGATTGGTAAGATGGACCCAGTGCGGATGTGAGGGCAATCCGGCTGCGACATCTGTCGCCTCATTGATCACCAGGCTGATCTGGCTGGCTAGGCGGGTGTCCCCTGCCTTCCTCACAGCTCCATGTGCATCCCTCCCGAAGCTGCGCACTCAAAGAGGATGACATTCCCCCAACAAAAGAGACAACCATTCGTCTCCTTTGGGTGTACGAGTAGCTGTGCTCCCCGGCTAGAACCTCCAGACGGACTCTCGGGATAGACCCAGTGATTTCTACTTGTGTGACTCAGAGGCAGAGCAAGACTGTTTTCATACGTAGGACTTGTACAGCAGCCAGATCTGTACCAAGCACTGAGGTGGCCAAGACAGTGGCAAAAGACAGACCCTAATGAAACAATGGGGAACCAAGCTCCTGCTTCTGTGGCACCTGCTTGTGTTGCCAACACCAGCCAAGGCTGTGTGGGAAGCTCCTCACCAACTCAACCTCAATGCAAGACAATGATGATGGTTATCACGGTTCTGCTTATACACTTTTCAGGCCCCTTGCTTTTCTCTCAGTGAACACTGTTCACTCATTTCTCCAACCCTTCATGGCCATGCTCCCCAACAGACCTCAGGAGCAGACTCCTCTCTTCTTAAATGGCTGCTTGATCCACGTGCTTCAGTGACTCCTGCAGCCGCTGGGCTTTCTGCTCACCAGTTTCCTTTACTTTTGTCTTCAAATGAGCCGGCTTCTGGATAACTGATGATTTGTGCTTATCCGTGTAATACCAGTGAATCTCTTCACTCTTTTAATACACATTTAACTTGAATTTAAATGTCCCAGTGAGCTACCCACAATATAAGAAAACTAAAAAGGTTTTCTAAGAGCCTCTTAATTTTCCCAAGACATATGCTGTGGTTGTTATCCTTAAGTATTATTGTGTTATTTAACAGTGTACTAGCTGCTGTGAAGAAACAAAGATGTGTTCTCTTCTCAGTGAGTTAACAAGTTAAATCAGAAAAAAAAATAATAAAAGTCAGGAAAAGCACAACAGGAAAGGAAACAAAATACTAAGGAGACTGGTAAGTGCTGGGTAAGAATGGTGGATGGAGGGGTGTGTGTTTCTAAGCCTACCTGGGAATCCGCCAGGAGGGACTTGTGAGGCCCTTGGCACATAGCTTTGATGACTTAAACTAGCAACAAACTGGCTTCCAAAGGGGAGCTGTTTCCTGTCTCGGTTTGAAAAGTCAGTGTTAATTGTGCTCATTGCTTTGAACAGCCACCCACAGGTCCTGGATCCCAGCAGGTTGCTCTCCAGCCATCCCCAGATGGGTGTCACACCTTGCTGTAAACAGGCCCGTCTGCGAGCCTGGGCTGTGACCTGCACAGTCATTTTCCCTACAGAAAGGAAGAAGTTTCCAGCATGCACAAGGTATATGGCGGGGGGCAAAGCAGACAAGGTCTCTGTCATCACGGAGTGTACCGCCCAGTGGAGTGGACACACTTAGCTGTGTACCTGTGAGCTTACCTGTTTGGTGATACCTGCTCTAGAGACAAAGTCTTGTGAGAATTCGCAGGGCCTTGACCTGTTCAGGAGTGGAGAAGATGGGGTGATTTTCCCTGAAGATGGGGTGAGTAAGCAACGGTATGAGAGGTGAGTGGGGATTAATTAGGGAAAGGGGAGGGGATTAAGAGGTTGGCAGCATCTGAAGGCCTGTTAGCACAGAGCGGGTGACACATTTGAGGAAATGGACAGCTAGAATGCAGGAGTGACTGGCCCGACACGGGGCCAGAGAGCCAGCGAGGCCCAGGTCAGGCAGGACCCTGTGGCTCACACGGACAATTATGAATGTTATTCCCAGAACAATGGCGAGTCATCGGGGTATGTTAAACAGTTGGATCTGTGGCTCAGGAACTATTAAAAGCAGAGCATTAAATGTTTAAATCATGCTTGCCTTTGGCTGATATAAAGAAATCTTTTTTTAATATCTCTCCAATCTGTGTATGTGTTTTTACAGATCAGGCGTGTCACGGGGCCTCCACCCTGTGGAATCTCTGCTCTTGACTGCCCCCACAGGAGGAAAAGTGGGCGTGAATCTGGTTCCGTTCTGGCTGGGGAGACAGTGGAGCCCTCTGTGTGCGACCCGTCTGCCCTCTTGTGTTTCCTTCGGAAAACTACGACTTTGTAAATCAGAGTTCGACAATGGAGGACCTGGGAGGAGAAAAATTTCTGGTTGCTTCTGGACCATATGGAGGGTCATTCCCCCACCCCCACCCCAACTAGTTCTTTCTTTGAGCCTGTCCTGTACAGCCTATGTCCTCTTCTTCCTCCTGCCAGCCAATAACTACTCCTCGCTACCCGGTCTATCTCTTACTTTCTTTTTTTTTTTGTAAAGTCTTATCGATTTCTTGATAGAATGAAACCGAATAAAAGGGGGATATATGAAGAAATTATACACAATGATATGTCATGAAGAACTTCCGTTACATGGTAGAATGAATTCCCAAGGCGAATAAGAAGAGGCCAGTCAGTCACTTGAGTTATTTAAAACTCACCTGGACAAAGTCACCGAGGATGTGCCTGCTGGCTTGAAGTCCCCAGTCTCAGCTGTATTGCAATGAAGAAAATGACCCTAATAGGATTTTTCTCTCCTCGTCTTACTTTTTCTCTGGACTGAATTCTTTAGCTCACACTGAAATCAGTTATATCCGTCCACTGCTTTCCTGTGGCAAAATTCATCAGAAACTAGAACAAAAGCAGGAGAACGAAATATTGAAGAATCCTTTCTTCAGCTATCAAGAAACACCTTGGGCCCAGGGGAGTAAGATCAATGAGGTACTCTCCTGCTCTTGATTCTGCGATCAAAGGAAAAAATTCTCTGAAAACAGGAGGATAAGGTCTGCTAACATTTTTGACACAGTGCCTTGCATAATGAAGTTCCTTTTCTCTTCCTTATCACATGCCTTTGTCTCTGAAGATTCTCATAGAGAACAGGGCAATGAGACGACAAAACCAAAGACGAAGGACACACTAGTCCTCCCCTATCCACAAGGGTCACGTTCCAAGATACCCTGTGGGTGCCTAAAACCGCAGAGTGCACCGAACCCTATATATACTGTTTTTTCCTATACATACATACATATGATAAAGTTTAATCTATAAATTGGGCACACTAAGAAATTAACAACTAATAATAAAACTAGAACAATTATAACAATATACTATAGTAAAAGTTATGTGAATGTGGTCTCTCACTGTCTCTGAAAAGATCTGAAATTTCCCATTTAATATTTTCTAATCATGGTTGACCACAGGGAACAGAAACTGTGAAAAGAAAAACCCCAGATAAGGGAGACTACCGTAATTATGATGGAGAATGCTGGCGAGCCCAGGCTGAGGCATTGTTTCAGGTATAAGACAGCCCCAGCATTCAGGACTGTGCAAGGATTTATGTGGCTGGAGCACTAATAGGAGGACCAGGGGGTCACCAAATTCAAACCCGCCAGGCTTTGCTGCAGGACTAATGGCAGCTAGAGAACTTCCGAGACTTCAAGTGAGGTCAGAAGCTTTTTTTGGTGAGAGATGCTGCCTCCTTGAAGGTGCAGTCAGGGCCCTGGGGGTTATTTTAGGCTCATCTTATTTTTCTCGGTGCTTTATGTTTGTTTCACACACTTTATTGCCTGGGAATGGGGCCAGCTTATGCATCCGGGAGTTAATGTCCTGTATTTTCATGAAGCGGGGAATACATTTTCCTTAGGGAAGACAGGTTGGTTGGCCATCACAAGTATTATAATTGAAGAGAAAATGAAAATGGTATGAATTCTAGGGATGGAATTCACAGACAAGGAGATCTGTGGAAGAGAGCCAAGTTCTCAGTGACACCCCTCCTCCCCCAAGGGAAAAGGCTACTCTCTCCCCTCTGATGACCTGTATAGTGCTGTCACTTCCTGAGAGAAAGGGAGATGTGACTGCCCCATTGAAACTCAACTGGGTTTGAGCTTCTGACCTTCAAGCTCTACGATGAATAGCTGAATCACGAGACAGTGGAAGTCTAGGAGTATCTTAGCTGCTACCTACTTAGGGTGAAACGTGTAAGCAAACAGGGAAGAAAGAGGAGCCAAATTTTGTTTAGGTCAAAGTAGAAAACATCTACAATTTTTTTTTTTCCATCCAGGATCCCTTCACCCTTCTTTAAGTAAAATAGCGATTAAAGGTTTTTTTTTGGAAGATCAACCCTCCCACACTATGGGTTGTAGATAAAATCGGCCCCAGTCACCATTCCAGGGGTGAGTACTGAATAGTCTAAATCGCTGGTTATCAAACCTGGGCGCACAGTGACATTGCCTTATTTACCTGCAACAAAGCCAAACACAGACTTGCAGAGTTTTTAGAAATTACTCATGCTCACATCCTATCCCCAGATAGTCTGTCATAATTCTAGAGTGAGGCCACAGTATAAATATTTTTTAGCAACTCTGGGTGACTGTACTATGGAGGCAGAATACACAACCACTGGTTCACCTCATCAGCATATCCTGTCCTCCTGCTAACCGTGACTGCTTCAGAGATAAGGAATTCGACCTTATCTAAATACTGAGACCCTGACCCCACACGCTTGTCTGTTTGGAGAGGGGAAGTAAAGGAGACAAAGCTGTCTCTTTCCAGTTGGTGGTGAAGCTAAAATCACACGAGATTTGGAGGCGCTGTGACCCTGAGGGGCACAAGAACGAAACCAGCATGTGGAGCCGAGAGATGCAGGGTAGGTGACAGGTTCCAAGCTGCACCTGAAGCAAACGATAGCCTCGGACTTTGCAGTTCTACGAGCCTCGGACTTTGCAGTTCTATGAGCCAATACGTTCCCTTCTGTCTTAAGGTGGTTGGGGTGGGTGGGGGTGGGAGGTGGTTTTGTTTTCCATGACTTGCAACAGAAATTGTCCTAACTAATGTACTACCACTAACAAACTCAGACCAAAAGTCTAGTTTCCCAGGTTGATCTCTACAGCAACATAGACCAATCAGGGTTGTAGACTGCTTACGGCTAGAAAAGAACCCACTGACTCTCTCTGTAGACAGAGAAAGATTGTATATATACAGAGAAAGAAAGAGACAGAGATAGAGCAGGATATTCACACTCGAGAAGACTATGCCACATTTGCTCTCATTCAGTTTGACAATATTGAACCTGAGCCCTGTGCTCCCAGAAAACAGTGGCAGTGAAGAAATTCTCCCAACATTTTGTGTTTCATCAAAAACAGTTTACCACAAAGAACTGCCCTTCCCATGTGACTTACATAAGACTCAAAGTCCACTCATGACTTTCCCATGACTATCATAAGACCTGGGGGTGGCTCTCCTATTTACCTGTGACAAGGCCAAACACAGACGTTTTTGCTTTTGTCTGAACCTGCTGACAAGGCTGTACTCAGCCCCTCCAACTTCCTGTTCTTTGTCTCATGATTGATTAGCTGAGATTAGAATCTGTTTGTCCCCCTAAAACAGGTTAACCACAGAGAAAAACATTTCCTGGTCTGATAACTGACTGAGACTTGTCCTGCTTGCAAAACAATCCCAATTGTAAATTACCTCATCTGCAACTTATTTACTCTCTTTCCCCTCCCATGAAAGTTTAAGGAGAAACCACCCTGCAGAGACATTCAGATTTTCTCGTCTGGAATGCTTTTTTTTTTTAATTGCAATAACCTGAATACAATTACTCTTGTCTGGTATTTGCCATTTTCCTCCCAGCTTTACTGAGATGTAATCAACTGGCTTTTGACTTGGACAAGCTGCCAGATTCAACTGAACCTCTCACACACATGTGGGAGGCAGCGATCACTGTGACACACTCCTCTACGAGTTCAACACGGAATAGAGAAAAGATACACAAACCTGAGTAATCCTAGTACCTGGCAGGCTGTAGCGTAGCGAGTGCTCAGGTGAAAAGTGCCAAGGTAACTGTGGAGATGGAGAGAGGAATTCCACCTGGGGAATGCGGAATTTAAAGTGCGTATGGAAGTGCAAAGCGACCTTCCCCATGTGTGGTCCCCTACTAGTGGCAGTGAGAGGTGAGGAGAGAGAGTTCTAAGTACGCCTGCATCAACGCTCCCCAAGCCATCCCCCAAACACATAAGTGAAGTAAACCCAACGTCCTTGATATGGTTCAAATATGATCGCTTCAAAAAAAGTCTTTTGACCCCCTACTTCCAACGAGATTGCTTCTTTCTGTAGAAAGATCAGTAGCAGGCACCAGCTGCTTTCAAGAGTCTGAAAATGACCAGAGCAGCCAAAATGAGGCCAGCCGACATGGCTAGTACCCAGCCAGCCTCAGAAAAGTGATAAAGGGACCTAGTTGCTAAACTGATTGCTTCATGAAGGTTATTTACACAAACCCAATCTGGTGCTGCCAGTGAAAAGTGAATTGAAGGAAATTATCAATTAGCAGTTTATGACGTTCGCCTTGCCTTAGTATGCATAGGCTCACATTGCAGTGAGTGGCGTGCTTTCCCTCCCCTTCAAAATTGAGGATTGGGGATAGGGAGCTAAAATGCTAGACAAAACCAGATTACAGAGGGCAGTCTATCACAGCTTCCAGGGACTCACAAAGGGCATCATCTTTGTCATAAATCATAAATGTGCATAAACTTAAATGCACATTACAGTAGCTGAAGCCTAACCTAAATTGGTGCATTTTTGTTTCAATAGCATTTGATCATTCTTGTGATGTTATAACTACGATCATAACTATTGCGATTTGCCTGTGTATAGGGATGGGTTGTCCAAAGAGATGCAGCTCAAAATCAAGAATAACAGAGATGATTTGCTGTGAGCCCACATTTGGAGGGCAATTGATCAGGCAGTATTCCATTCAGGAAGCTCAGGGTGTTAGGGGGAGCCTGGCCACTCCCACCTGAGGAGGAAGGTACTATGGAAGGAGAACCAGCCTTAACCACAAGCCTTACTGTTAAGGACCCTGGATAAGTCACTTTGCCCCACCCCCAAAACGAAGTTCTGCAAACACACCATACTGAGAATTAATGCTGCCAGATTTTTGCATACCCTGTTTTCTCCGTGGAGAATGCCTTCTTCTCTATGCCTCAAAGGTCCATCCACTTGGTAAATCGTCTTCTTTCAAGTTTCTGCTAGAGCATCATTTCGCAGGATATGCTGATGAGGTTATTTCACTTCTCCAGGTCTCTCCAGGTAGAGCAGATAGCTAAGGACAACCACTAACATTTATTAATAGTATGGTGGTAGCAGGACTCATGTATCACACAGTATTAGAATTATTTGTCTACTTGCTGCCTGTCTTAAAAACAGAAGGTGTGTCTGGCTCAAGTTTTTATTCACCACACAATGATGGCACTTGGAGGCATTGAGTAAATATTGATTGAATAAGTTTCTTTCTCAGTATAATAAGAAAAATTTTCACAGAAGTGTGGCAAGGATCAAATGAAATTATATTAATGTACCTGGTAATGAACACAAATCAAACATTTTCATAAACTCGCAACGACAAGAGGAATCTATGTGAGAAATCACTCAGCTGCTCATAAACCCAGCTGGTGTCTCTCAATCCCAGTCTTTGAGAATTCAAGTCTCCTACCCCAGCAGCTCCACAGAAAAATAAAATCCCATCTTATTGTGAGTCAAAGAAGTGTCACCATTAAAAATAAAAAAGCAGAGTATGGAGAGATGTAGTGAATGGCAAGATAGAGTGATGCTTTGAACAAAATCTACCTTTCAAAAATTGCATTTGCAAACACTGACTCTGCCATACTCTTAGACTTTACATGGCAGTTTGACCTTTGACATCCAGGGTCCTCTCCTTCTTAGACGGTCCCGGGCAAGAGCAGGGTTGCTGGTGGTGCTTGTTCCTTCAATAAGATGTAGGGGAACATGAGGCATCAGGAAGACCAAAGAAAGGGGTCTGGCTCATGAAGAGGAAGCCACTTGGCTGGGACACCCCCGGGCCATCCTCTGTTACTACTGGTCAGGAGGGCTGTGCATAATTTGCCAGCTTTCTCTGCAACTTAGAAAAGATGTGCTCACTGCTACGGACCCAAAGATCGGGACTCCTTTGTCATATCCATTGGGAGAACATATTGGTTATGCTGACAAGGAAACTACTTAGTCCTTAAATCAGAACGCTGTCTTCATCCCCTGGGACCGAAGGCAGGAGCGGCCATCCTTCCAACTTCCATAGCCACAAAGACCTGAGACCCATTTTGGGGACCATCTCAAGGACATCTCTCAGGCATTGCTTGTGACAGTGGGATGTCACTAACAGGAGACTACCAGCTCAGAATGTGGGCTTATCGGCACGTTGTTTTGAGAGGACCCACACCACATGAGAAATGGGAATTAATCTGAAGAGTTCTGTTGTCCTTGCAACTGACTCTTCATTTTTTTAAATCATCTTTATTGAGATGTAATTTATCTACAATGAAATACACTCATTTTAAGTGCACAGTTAAATGTTTCGGCAAATATATATACCCATGTAACCATTACCACAATCAAGACATAGAACATTTTTATCGCCTTCTAAAATGCTTTCATGACCTTTCCACTCAGAGCCCCTCACTCCTAGCTCTACGCAATCACTGCTTTTTTGTCACTATAGATTAGTTTACTTATTTGAGAAGTTTAAATGAATGGAACAATATGGTATATACTCTTGTTTCTGGCTTCTTTGCCATATGGTTTCTGAGATTCATCCACATTGTTATGCATATCAGTAGTTCTTTCCTTTTGGTTTCTGAGTCATATTCCATTGTATAAATATACCACAATTCGTTTATCCATTTACCTGTTGGTGGACCTTTGGGTTGGTTTCAACTTTTGGTTATTATGAATAAAGTTTCAGTGAATAAAAGTCATTTTTGTAGACATACATTGTCATTTCTCTTGGGAGTAGAACTGCTAGATCAAACCGTAAGTGTAGATTTAAATTTTTAACAAAGTGCCAAATGGCCCCTAATTGTACTATTTTACGTTCCCATTGGCAACACATAAGAGTTCCAATTGTTCCACAGCCTCACCCATACATGGTATTATCAGTCTTAATTTTAGTCATTTCAGTGTATTTGGAGTGGTATCCCCATGTGGTTTTTATTTGCATTTTCCTGGTGACCAATACTATTGAGCATCTTTTCATGTGCTCATTAGTCATTCACATATCTTTTTTGGTAAGTGCCTGCTCAAATATTTGGCCAGTTTTTATTATTGTTGTCTTATCATTATTTTGTAAGTTTAAAAAAAACTCTAGATTTTGTCAGATGTACGTAGTATAAATATTTTCTCCCGTTCTGTTGCTTGCATTTTTATTTTTAATGAGCATAAGTTTTAAATTTTGATTATGACATGACATAAAATGACATGTAAGGGACAAGAGGGTGCTGACCAGGTCATGGACATGGAACAACCCAGAAGTCACTCCATAAGGAGAGAATAAAGTAGAACAGAGAGAAGGAGGCCTGAGGCCCGAGAGAGAGTAGTGGCCTCGGTTCCTGGTTCAGCCCCTCACGAGGCCAGCTGTGTGACCTGCCTCCTAGGTTTCAGAAGCTGCCTTTGTGTCCTTCTGGTACGTTCTCTTCACATGTGTAAGCCAATCTGAGTGGTGTTCGCTACTTTAACCAAAGGAGTTGGACTAAGATAAGTGCTCGCCTGTGTGGGCTAAGCCCTGCTTGCAACAGAAATCCAGAGAAAGAAGAGAAGGGTACAACCTGGAGCAGCTGGAGAAGACTTCCTGGAAGAGGAACCTTGAAGTGGACTTTGAGAAATGAGAAATATTTAGATAGGACAGCAGAGGACAAAGAAAGCGTCGTGGATGGTAAGAGTAGTAAGATCAAGGCAGAGACAGGAATACACATGTGTAGGAGGACCATGGGAACAATCCGATCAGCAAGGCCTGTTTGTGTCATGAAGCTATGGCAGGTGGAACAGGAACATCAGAATGTCCATTCTGAGGAAGGTCATGATTATTGTCTCTTGTGACGTCGACCTGAAAAGGTCAGGAGTGCAACATAAAAGGCCTAAATTTTCATTACTCCTGCAAAATGCTATGACAAAGCAAGATTGTCATTTGTGGACAAAAGCACCTAAACTTTGGGGCCAGCCGGACATGGACCCAAACCTGTTTCCATCATTTACAATTAGGACTGAGCGATATCCTTGGATGCTCTGAGTGTCAGCTTATTTGTGTATGAACTAGAGATCATTGTACCTATAGAAGAGATAATAGAAAGGTGGAACTTTATGTAAAGTGCCTGGTACAGTCACTCGAAGATGCTAAAGTAGATGCCATGACTCTCACCCACTGTATATCAGCGTCACTGCTAATTAGGCTTGTAACAGCACTGATTAGTGGTAATGATGATAGTAATATTGCCGACTGTTTCTGATCACTGAGCACACTGTCACAAGCACAATGCTAAATGCTGTATGTGTGTTATCTCATTCAATTTTCAAAACTCTGAGAGTGAGACAATCCACTTGAAGTTTGCTCTTGTAAAAAATTTCCAGTGAAATTATGGCCAAATGATGACCAAATTTGGAAAAGCAAGAGCATCTCTGCTGTGGAGTTGGACACAGTCAAGAAAACAAATGCTCGCCTTCAAACCTAAGGCCATGAGGCTCCGGAGAATGTGGGAGAAAGTGAGTTTGTTCTCTGCTCCTGAATCGGTAATGTGAGAATAAAGCAGCTGGGCTAGCAGAAGAGCAGAACAGCAAGGAGCCTTTGGTTCTAGATGCAGATTCGCTATAAATTAAGTCCTTTGTGTGACCCTCAGACAAATCACCTAACCCCTCCGGACTTGGGTTTCTTCCCTTGTAAGAGGTAATGTTTGTCATATGTACTGTAAGGAAATTGCCTTAGACCAGTGGTTCTAATTACTGGCTGCACACTAGAATCACCTATTTCTTAAAAATAGGAGGTCCAGATTTCTACTGAAGCCAGTTAAATTGGAACCTCTGAAGAGTGAATCCTAAACATAGAGTTTTTTTTTTAAAGTTCCCCTATGTGACTTTAATGTGCAGCCAAGTTTGAAACCCAGTGAACTAGATGATTTTTAAGAGCTCTTCCAGGTTTAAGGTTCAATGTACCAGATACTTGATATAACAAGATGAAAAAAAAAAGTAAATGAATACCCCATTATTTAAATTGAAATGGATCAGTGAACATAGTGTGTTGCAAACAGAAGTTATAGCTGCCTTTTGATTTAAGGAAACTATTTGAAAGGCTGAGCCCAATGTGGTAAAAAGACATATGAGTCTGGATAAGATGATGGGATTGGTAATAAACTTAGAGATCAACATCCTGGGAGATGTGCTGAATTTATTTATCAATAAATATTTATTGAGCACTTACTGTGGGCCAGTCCCTGTTGGACTCTGTAGCTGAAACACAGGTGAGTTGGACATGGATGATTAGATTTGAGTGGACTAGAAATACTGTCAGTGAGGACATTACTCACATCTCTGTGGTCACCCTAAAATGTTTTGTGGAGGAGGTTTTGTTTGAATTAAACCTTGGAGAGCAGGTAGAAGCATAGGTATGTGTGGAACGCAGATTGGGGATGGAAAGCACATTCAAGGCAGGGGGAAGAGGGTACATAAAGCTTCAGACTTCACACCCAGCAAAATCGAATTCTGTGTTTCTCCACACACACCATGCTCCATACCTTTAATCAAGGTGGTCTGCCTGCCTCTGATGCCTCTCTTCTTTTTACCTGGCTAAGTCCTGTCATTTTTTTAAGAGTCATCTGAGAGTAACTTCCTTTAGGACACCATCACTGATACACCAGGTCTGTCTCCCTATACTTCCCTGTGCTTGCCTCCATTGGGGCATTTAAACATAATAACCCCAATCATGCTATGAGCTCTTAAAGGGGAGGGATGTCCTGTATTTTCATCCATGATCTTGCTTCCAGTGTCTTTCACATGACCTGGCTCTTAATGGGTCTGAAATAAGTATATTTTTAGCTGAACCAAGAAAATGAAGCCATCTTTTTTAAAGGATAAATCAGATTGTATCTTTCTTTAACTGAAAATTTTCTAATGGCTTCTTGTTTACTCATAGAAAAAAAATTCAGACTCATTACTGGGGTCTGCAAAGTCTTAAGTGATTTGGCCACTAGATATTTTTCTGACCTTAAATCACTTTTCTCGAACCCTTTTTCTCTGTGTGCATAAAACAAGCCTTAAAAGGATCACTCTGATCCACAAATAAATTAACTGCTAGCAAGAATAAAACTTAATACTTCTATCAAGGAAGACAATGAAATACAGATAATCACACTATGGCATCCAGCATGGAATTGAACATCCTAGTTAAGTGGAAAAACATGAAAATGTGACCCATATCCAAGAGAGGAATCAGTCAATAGAAATAGATACAGAAATGAAATCAATGATGGAATTAGCAGAAAGCATTTTTAAAAGCCACTAGAGGAGATAAAATAACATACTAAAAAAGTCTCAGTACTCTTAAAGAATGCAGAAAAGAAGGGGGAAAGGAATAAATAACACAAGGCCCAAATAAAAAACAAATAGCAAGATGGTGGACTCAAACCCAATTAAATGTAAATGGATTAAACACTCTAATTAAGGGGTAAAGGTTGTCTGGCTGGATAAAAGTAAAATTGGATAAATATTCACGCTGTGAAATGGAATGACCTTCTGGAAGAACAGGTATAAAGCTGACTTACTTCCTAGAATGTTTTGTTTCACAAGAAAAGCAAAATATTCATTCCATCTCATGATTTTTTTATTTTCCTCAGAAGGAAACAGGGTAGCTATGGTCATACCTTTCAGCTGCCCAAGCCAGCAATGCATAATAAATAAGCCAGGTGACAAAGAAAGTGTTAACCTTTAAGCCACCCACTATGATCTTTCTTTTAAAAATGAAAATGTGCTTGGAAACTGTAGAAAGTAGTAAGTCTCATCTTCCCTTGTCATTAAATCAATAAAAAAAATTAAGGACAACATTACTCAAAACTGTGGTTCTTGAAAGATACTGCCTTTTTTATTATTGTCATTATTATTACTGCTATTTCATTTTTCAGTGGCCACCAAGTATGAAGGTTCCTGGAGTCAAAGGCATAGCAAGATATAGGAAAGATATTGCTTTTGCCTGAGTTTCATGAAGCTGATATCAATCTTTTATTTCATAAACTTCAGGCTGGTTATTGCTTTAAACACAGGCTTTGGTGCATTAAATGCGGGACTGACAGGCATACAAATAAGAGGTTGCCCAATGATCTTAAACAGGGGGGCTGGGAAAGGGCCGACATCCCTCCCACACCTGGAGAATGAAATTCTAGAAAGGTCACAAAGCAGCCAGACTTTGGAGATAAATCTGAGCTTGACTGACTCAATGAATGACTCAGAGCACAGGTTTTGCTGTTGTTTGTTCCCAGTAAGAGGAAAAAGGGAAAAGGAAAAAGGATTTGATCGAGCCTCAGAAGGAGGTCGAACTATAGCAAGGTTGAAAGGGCCTAGACCTCAGAGTCGGGAGGTCTGAGGTTTACCCCTAACTCAGCCCCTCAATAGCCACCCTTCTAGGCACCAGTTAGATCTGTGCAATCTTAATCTCTAAAAGTCTTTTCTGGCCTGAAATTTTAAAGACCTAGTACATACCTATATGGAGCAAATCATTAAATATTTGGAAAATACTTTCAAAAACACCAGTCATCTTTATGCTAATAACAACGTTGAGAGGAATAAAAGGGATAGTCGAATAAACTGTGGTTCAGTTAAGCTGAAAGGACATACAATTAGCTAACCACTTGCTAGATCTGGTCCCAGGTTGCACATCTTCTGGCTTCTAAACATGAGTCCTTTATCCCATCTCTCACTGCCTTTCAACAAAGAGAATATAAGACCTATTTAAAGGGAGCATTCAAGCAAAGCAGGGAAATGGTGCTTTTGAATTCCTCTGCGGAGATTTGGATCTGGGACCAAACTGTAAAAGTGGAACAAAGTGGTTCATCGGGTCAGGATTACGAGTGGAGTTTGCCCCACTCCCAAGTATATGCTCAAAAGAGCTGAAAACAGGTCCTCCAACAAATCTTTGTACATGACTGTTGTTAGTGTCAGGGACAAGGACGAGTCTTTTAGTTACAGGACACCTGGATAATTTCTCCATGGACTACCGATGAAAGGGCAAAATCCTTAACTTCCAAAATCCCCAATAATCTAGCTTTCTCTTGCCTTTCCAGTCTAATTCTTGCCACTCCCTTTCACATACTATATGTACTGTCCAGTCATCCCCTGCACCTGCCCCACACTTTCTTGCCGCCATACCCTTGTCATACTATTTCCTTGGTCTATAATTGTATCCTCTTCTTTCATCTGAGCACACTTCCACAGTTCTAAGAAGAATTCTCTAATTCTTTCAATTGGAAATACTCCTCTCTCTTCCTCCTCTAAATATTTTCCTCTGTCTCCTGTATATACTTGACTTCTTTCCTATATTATAATTATTCCTGAACTCGCTTTATTCTCTTTCTTAAATGATACATTTCTTCAAGGCTAGAAAAATATGGACTGTCACAGAACATGGATTTATAGATTCAAAGCTGCCTTATCTTGATCTTTAGGGTGCTAGGAGCCACTAATTGTCATCTCAAATTAGATATTAAACAGCTCAATACATAGTAAGTGCATAATACAAATTTTGAATGTTATTTATTTGTTCGTTTGATTTCAAAGCCACTTCAACATAATTCACTATTTTAAAACTGGCTTTCAGAGTAATAATATCTAATACCAAAGTAAATTTGTGAAATTGCTGAGAATTCCAATGAGCATTTTTAAGGAATACTCTTTCAGAAAAAATGGAGGCACTAAAAGACCAAGACTCAGGATCTCTTTCCCACTGCTTAGTTCTAGTACCACTAGAGAACCGTAGCCTTGGAGCCAGAACTTTCTTTGTGACATATTTTTAAAACCCCCAGATGAAGAAGACAGGCTGAACTGAAAGAAAATATTTTCATTTCATTGTTCTCAATCCTTCTTCAGTTAACTACTAAAACACGTACTTAATCATGGCGCACATTTAAAGCCATGAAGTATTTACAATGCAATGCCTAAGACAGATGATGTATAGTTTATTCATTCTACAGCTCAGTAAATTCTGAATACAAAGACTCAAATTGATGTTCTCAAGTGATTGTACCAGTGCAAACAAACTTTCCTTTAAAAAAAAAAAACAAAAAAACAAAAAGCCCTTCATCTTTAGAATTTGATTTTCGTTCTGAAAGATGGTGTTCTCTAGATATGTCTCAGGTGACATAAATAAATCTAGGCTATAGCTCTTTCCTACAGCCATCAAAGCACATTCTGCCCTATGACTGAATTATTTCTGAGCAGGTGACACTCTTCCTGCTGTTTCTAACATGTTAGAGCTACCACATAAAAGGCTACGTCTAAGTACATATTTGCTAAATGAAACGAAAAAATCTCAGTTGAATTTCCCAGTTCTGAACAACTCCCCACTACTGTTTTGATGTCTCTCATAGAAAGTACTGGCTACATCAGTGAGTTTGTAATCCTGGGAAACCACAGGTACCCGGTAGTGGACATGTTTTGAAGTGTGACATGCCAAGAACCTTTCTTTGTCACAGACTGAGAAACTGTTTTACTAACTTCTACATTTTATTCGTTTGCCTGTTTAAATCATGTTGCCTCTGCAACTTTCTCCAGTGTTTCCACAACTGTTGACTTTCAAGCTTTCTTTTCCTTTCTCACTTTGTACAAGTCACTAGGATCTGTTCCTGGGTGCTCAGTAAACATTTGTTAAATGAATAAAAAATTTTTTTGTGAAACTTTGTTACCACTCGTGAGGTATTGTGCTAGGGACTAGAGAGGAAATTGTGAGGACAAACGCATCCTCTTACACTATGGAGTTCACAGCCCAGTGGAGAAGATAGACCATCGGTCAAATCATGACAAAATAAGTGTTGGCTGACAGATACGATCAGTGCTACGAAGGAGCAGTGTGTATGGTGGTCAGAGGGTTTGTGATGGGGGCTCTGAGCTGGTGGAAAGGTCGGGAAATGATTCCCTGAGAAAATGAAGCCTTAGCCGAGATGTGAAACATGTGTGGGAGGTGACAAGCGGGGATGGAAGAGATGAGCATTCCAGGCGGAGCTAGTGGCGTGTGCAAAAGCCTGTAGGAAGGAACCTGAAAGTTACCAGGGACTGGAACAAGGCTCATAGGGCCAGAGCAAAGAGAGCTAGGGAAAGGATGGTGAGAGGTAAATCTAGAGAGCAAAGACTAGGTCAAGTCATGCAGGCCCTTAGCTCCACGTTCCAAGGTCTTTATTCTAAGAGCCACAAAAACTGTTAGAAAATTTTAAACAGAGGGTTGACATAATTGGATTTGGGTTTCAAAACCAGAGTAAAAGTTATTGATACAAAAGAACTGCTAGGTGAGAAGAAATATTAGCCAGAAGGTAAATAATAACAATATACTTTGTTACTGAGTTTCCACTGCATCTCCTCCTATTTGAGGTCATCTCCAAGTTGATCCTTGGCATCCCAACCTCCTGTACCAGCCTTTTGGCCTTCAGAGACACTAATAAAAACAATGAGGGAAAGAGCATCAAAATGTGGCCAGACATTTTGAAGTATGGTGGTCATCAACTTATTCAGCTTCGACAGGAGATGAGTTCAGAGGCCACCTGGTGAGCAGTTTCCCCCACCCATCCCCCTACCCCACCCCCACCACTGTGAAGCATAGCATCACTGTGTGGCCCAGCTCCAGACTGCACTCCTGACCTCAGTGAGCACTGAGTGAGGACCTCAGTCACTTGCCACCTCACTCTTGCAGGAACTCTGAGCATGTGGCTTTAGGTCATAGGTCTACCATATTAGTTTTGTATGTCAACCAATGACTCTATTTGCTTTCCCTTTAGGGTGTTTTAGTGACACTGATTCCTCACTCTACCCTTGAACTTCTAACACATACATAGGAGACTGTCTGATAAGTTTGGAAGCTTTTTAAATGAGAACATTACCAACTTGTGCACTTAATTATCTTTGGTGTGGATTATAAAACTAATAAGGACTCCCTTAGTAAGAAAGACATTGAGACTTTATCCTTAATTCTGTCTCCCTAATAAAACTGATTTGTCTGTCTTCCAGGGAAAGGGTGTGATTGATTGTTAGATTTGCCACATTCAGGAACCCAAGCACAATTCCATAGGGTCCCCTCTTCTTGTCCTTCAGCTAAAATTCCACCTGTCAGGGACCATATTTGAACAACAGCTCTCCTGTTGAGCTTTTCCTCCTAGATGCCCCTCAAGGGGCCACAATATCTTCCTTCTCCGAATCTTTCAAAGTTTTTGTATCACAGTTTGCCTTTTAGACACAGGTTCCCACGTACACGCGTCCTAGGCTATAAATTGTTTGAAGCCAGGAGCTTCAACAAGGAGCATCCACTACGTGCTGACATTTGCTACAGAACCTCACACTGCTAAGGAGCTGGGGCCACTGTTCTCTGTGAATCGTGGTACCCAGAACTATGCCTGGTTGGTAGAAGAAGGCCCCAAAATATTTGTGGAAACTGGTTCTTGTATGCCTTGCCACCATGATCAAAGTAAACTATAATATAACAATGTGTTTACCCCTTCCTAGACATACTTTCCTGTTAAAAAGGACACCTGTAGTAGGTAAAGCTTAACCTATATCTTTAATAAAGGTGGCTACTTTTTTTCAAACCACAGCTATAAGATGGCCCATTCACCTCTCAGAAGGTGTTCTGTTCTCCCAGCTCTATTTGAGCTCTCCAGGAGCAGAGACTGGGGCTTGCTTGCACTCCTCAGTCACCTGGTACCCAAGTGAGCACCCAAAAGGAATACAGTAAAGATGTGGCACAGTCACCAAAGGTCACATTACCCCCACCAAGCCCAGCTCTGAGGATGGATTCTACCCAGCACCAGGCTGTCCTGTGCCGAACCATCCTCACCCACCCAGGAAGAAGGCATGTCCAAGTCTTCCAAAGGGTCAAAACTGGTCGGTACCAAAAAAAAAAAAAAAAAAAGGAAAAGGAAAAAAAAAGAATGAAAGAAAAAAAAAAAGAATTTGGCTCTGTCCCTTACAAATTTGATCTATTTTACCCATGCCATCGCCAAGGCTGTCAAACCAGTAAATCTGGTTTCCCCCAATATCCCCTCAAGGAAAAAGTCCCTCTTTGAACAGCTCTGGCTGTAGAAGCTCATCCTGCCTCTGCACCTGTCTTCCCTCGCACAGCCTGGGAAGTCTGAGGCAGGCACAAGAAGTCCACTAGGACAGAGCACCAGGAGGCCCTAGGAGAGAGGCTGGAGAAGCCTCTGGCCTGCTCCACTTACATTAACCCCCCTGTGCTGCAGTGATGTTTGGATATGTCGTGTCTTCATTAAAGCACATGCTCTGTGAGGGGCCTGGTGGGATGCATCTTTCTGTTTCCATCATACCCAGCTGAGGGGCCCATCAGAGCCGGCATTTCAGTCCATCTTTGTTAAATGAACTCTACCTACATTCCTGTCTATCATCATGAGCTGGGTACAATGATTTCTAAGAGAACACTGAGTGGCAGCCACGTAAAAGCCTCCATATCAATATGGGAGCTCATGAGGATCCCTTTCGGGTCTTCCCAATATCTATAGCTCAGCGTACTTACTCGGCAGCTGAGGGAGGTCTCTGCATGCTCCAAAGAACCATACTGCCATCTGCTGGCAGGAGACACACACGAAGGCCTCGGATGCCAGCCTTATGGGGTTTGCTGGAAAAGTCCCAATGTCTGACTCCCAGAGTAATGCCCTCCTAACCCCTGCCATATGACACTGTCAGCTATGGAAGCCCCAAGCTCTCTCCCTTATGGCTTTCCAAGCATCTCCCTGGACTCGCATTCTTTTCTTCAAAAATCTTTCTCTTGTCAAGAAACATTGTCCTTCACCATCTTAGGCAGAGTCTTCTGAATCACAGAGGAAAGAAAGAGAGCATGGGATGTGCAGAGAGCCAGACACCTCCACTCGCCCCTCTCCAAGGGTCTCTCCTGCAGCCCCAGATCACTATGCCCGAGCAGGCTTGGTCAGATTTTATGTAATGAGGTTTGTTTCACATTTTAATGAGAATCGAAATTTTAAAAAACAAGTGTGTCAGGTTGGGTTGAAAGACACTGCATACAGGCCAAGCTTACATTTTGGGACACACTCTCTAGGAGCTTTCTCATTCAATACTCACAGCCAATGACAGGAAGATGCCACCACTAACCTCACTTTACAGAAAGGGAAACGAGGCTCAGAGAGGTTGTTTTCTTTCCAAGGATTCACAGCTAGTACACAGTGCCCTCTGCTTTGGAACCATTTTTATCCACTACAGGCCTTCACATGCTACTTCTATAAGGGAAAAAATAAAATAAAATTTTCCTTAGTAAGAAAATGTTTTTCCAAGATGTCTTTCAATAAGTGAATATATAAACAAACTGGTATATCTACACAATGAAATATTATTCAGCGATAAAAGAAATAAGGTAGCGAGCCACAAAAAGACATGGGTGAATCTTAAATACGTATTTCTAAGTTAGAGAAGACAGTCTGAAAAATCCACATGCTATGATTCCAATTATACGATACCTAGAAAAGACAAGACTGTTATAGAGACAATGAAAAGATAGGTGGTTGCCAGGAGGTTGAGGGAGAGCCAAGGGCGGTCTGAATAGGTGAAGCACAATGCGATTTTCTTAGGTGGTGAAATTATTCTGTATGACACCGTAAGTGTGGATCCATGACACTATGCATTTACCAAAACCCAATGAAACTTACTGTACAAAGAGCGAACATTAACGTATGCAAATTGAAAAAATCATTTAAGAGGTCAGGGAAATCCCAGGATGGAACACAGGTGTGACAAAACAATTTAACTGTATTAAAATGTATGAAACCACCTCATTGAAGGGAGTAGGAAGAAAGGGTGCTGAGTTATGTAACTCTGGAAATGAGCAGAGTGTATAAAACCAGAGGAAAAGGAACTGCACATAAACATTGTACCTGAATTGGTAAGGTCATTTCTCACAGTGGTACAGGTTAAAAATCCTGATGGTGTTATACATGTCCACCGGAACTGAACGATTAAGTAAATGGATGGGGTGGTGGGAGCCAGGCTTCCCCCTTAGGAAACAGGATGTTCCAGATAAGCAGGGAGAGGTGTTAATGGATTAGAGTTGGACACATCAGTACAAACTCATGTTTAGCTTAATACAGACACACATGGTTACATATGGAAATATGTATGGATAGATGATAGATAGATAGATAGATAGATAGATGATAGATAAATAGATAGATAGATAGATAGATAGATAGATAGATAGATAGATAGATAGATAATAAAGAATACATACATATACGTCCTTACTGTCAGCTGAGAGGGCCTAGAAGCAATCAGAACCCAGTAGCAGACAACCCATCTAGTTCCCAGATCGTAGTTTTAAATATCTTTTTCTAATAAAAAGAACTAGGGCTCCTTAGAGAAATGGCTGGTTCTAAAACTGGGGCAAGAAATGCACAAGATGAGACTAGAGCCTCTTGTAGTGCCAGAAAGTAAGAAAATGCTTAAAACACACATACATACGCACATAATGCAGCGTTGTGTCAAAGGGACACAGGAGCCAGTAAAAGGGTTCCCAGTGGCCAAAGCTGAAATAATTTGAGCAACAAAATAAAGTAGTATTAATTTTAAGCCAAAGTGTAAAATAAATACTCAGGAGTCTATGCAGATATGAAGAAATGATTGAATACATAAGTAATTTATGTATTTATGATTGAATACAAATAATTTATGTAAATAGTCCATCCTCAAGAAGACTGAGCCATAGTTTCCTACTCCTTGAGTGTGGGCTACACGTAGTGACTTCCTTCCAAACAGTACAGTATGGAAATGGGGGATTAAAAGAGTAACTTCACAGTGGAGAAATCTGACAAACACTGTCACAGTCAGGTGATCAAGGTCAACAACAAGAAGAAAGGTCATGTTCTAAGTCTATACCCTTGATGTGATGAAGTGACACTCTACCGCTATCTTCCTCTCAAAAACCTATCACCACAGTCTAATTATGAAGAAAATACCAATAGAAGGACATGCTATAATATTTGACCAGTACTCCTCAAAATCGTCAAGGTCACCAAAAATAAAGTCCAAGAAACTGTCACAGCTAAGAGAAGCCTCAGGAGACATGACAAGTAAATGAAATGTAATATCCTAGGTGGGATCCTGGAAGAGAAAACGGATATTAGGTAAGAATTAAGAAAATCTAAATAAAATATGGTCTTTCATTACCGATAATGCATCAATGTTGGTTCATTGTGACAAATGCATGATACTGATATAAGGTGTTAATAATGGGGGAAACTAAAACTGCTCTAAACAACAAAGTTTACTTTTTAAAAATAATAATATGGGAAAATTGGCAAGTATAAATAATTCAAAAACAAAACAGGCACTGTCCTTGTTTAAAAATATAGGTGTTCTATCATAAGAAACAGCTAAGTGCTTACTGCTTGTCCCAGCAGTGAGCTACATGATTTGTGCACTTTTTTCACTTAACCCTCATAAATATGCTATTACTCAATATCACTACCCCCATTTTATACATGATGAAACTGGAGGTCAGAGAAGATACATGATACACCCTAGCTCACCAGTCAGGAAATGGTGGGTATGGATTCAGTTCCACTCCCATGATCCACTCTGCCGTAAACATGTTTGGGATGCCTTTATCCATCATGTAATAAATGCATACCAACTGTGCGCCCAACGCTATGTGCTGATGTTGGATCCCAAAGATCTACAAGTCTTGTTGGAGAGACACAGGCAAGTTAAATTTTTAGAAGCCATTATGGTTTGTGAAGAAAGTAAATGTAAAGAAATTTAGAGCAGGGACTTCCAGTTGGAGCAATTAGGAAACGTGTCATGGAGAGACAGGTGGGTCTTGAACTGAGAAGAAGGGAAGGAATTGGAGGATGAAGTACGGAACAGACCCTTCAGCTGGGAGGCTGCGCCCAGTGCCTATACCTGCTGAGAGAGCAGGTGTCAGGGAAGCACCACTCCCTGGTGAAGAGCTCTGGCCTGAGGCCAGGAGACCAGGAACTGGTACAATGTTTTTTTGTTTTTTGTTTTTTTTTTAAAGGTGGAGAAAGGGCATTTAGAGTCTACCCTAACCATTAGGACACAGAGCATTCTGCACTGAGAGATCCTCAACCATGTGACCTGGTGTCTCTTGCAGCATCTCCTTCAGAGAGCATGTGATGGGCATACCTAGTCGCCCACCCACCCCAAACCCCTCATTCTACAGCAGTCACCTGGCCCTAAGGCTGCCAGGAGAGGGTGGTCAAGGAGCTGACAGTCCAATGAGGAGACACAACTGCTGCCCAAGAACCAAATTTAGGTCGTCCATGTTTCGTTTGACCCACATGTTGTTTTGTGTTTTTTAATGTTCAGTTCGTTGCAAACGTTTAAAAGCTGCATAATATCACAGATAGAAGGGAGGTTCAGCCTCTCTTTAAAACCGGGTTTTAAAGCTGCTCCTGTGAGCCCTCTTCCTCGCACAGCAGATCAGCCGCAGAGGGACACCTCCTGTCCCCTTCACACAGGCCTGCTCTTCCCCCGTCAGTACAGTCCCACCAGCTCGAGCTCAGTCTCCTTGCCACCTGGCTACTGTTGATTTATTCTTTTTAACTTCGTTAAACTTAGCAGATACCAAAAAACACGTACAAGTGTGAGGCTTAATGAGCTCGAGAGCACTCTGTCACCACCACCCGTTACTCCATTTTCCTCTAACCTGAAGTTTTGGAGTGAAAAATTCTGATGACAATCTTAGTTTTTCTACTCTCACTTATTGGGTCATTTGTTTAAATACTAAAGAAAAAAAAATTTTTAAGTATAATAATTTTATGTCCTGTTAGTCATTCTGGGTCTGTTTATTCAGTTTTGGGGTATTCCCTTCAATATTTAAATTGTTTTTTTATCTCAGAAATGTTTGCTAGAATTATGGTAATTATAGTTGTTAATATCTATTCCATTTCCTTACTTTAATTTTCTTCTTGTGGGAAACCTATTTTATAAATGTTGAATTCTTTTTTTCTGTCTCCTATATTTGTCACTTTCTCTTAAATCCTTTTGATTCATTTTTTTAAAAAAATTTTCCTCTTATTCATCTTCTATTTATCTTAAGACATTGTTGTTTATCCAGTCTTGTCTTCCTAAGGTTTCCTGAGGCATTGATTGCTCCAGCCACCCCCCAATCCCCACCCCATCACAGGCCTCACCTCAAAACCTCACCTCAAACCTACTGGAGTGTGCAAACGCCTCTGTTTCCGTTGCTTTTCTCAAATTGCTCAGAGATTTTGAGCTCCTAATGGTTCTCAAAATATCACTTCCTTTAGCCTCCTCCTGCATAGATGCTGGTACAAGCTTGTAGTCTTCACCTGCTCATATTAAGGGTTTGGGGGGATACTTGTCACCTGTATTTGGTATAGTCTCATCCATGAGTTTTAGTTTTGCTATCCCAGTTTTACTGTTTTTAAGAAGTGACCTGGAGAGATTTAAAAACTAAGACACAACTGTCACCACCTTGCCAGAATCTGTTTTTAAACTCTGACCCTATGAATTTAATTCTTATTCTCAGTGCTCCAACTACTTTCAGGAACTAGCAACTACAGTATGGGCTTTGAAATTGCCAAGCACCCCTGCTCCACGCTCCCAGCCCTCCCACTAGCCCCTGCTGTCCCCCCAGGAGACAACAGTGCTTGAGCTGTTGCTTCAAAGGTGTCACATGGTGCTGCATGTTGTGTCTTCCTGTCACTGCTGGTGCAAATCCCCCAGCTGTGGGGAATACCATGAGCAAGACCTCCTTCCTGGTTTGAGTACAACCTTGGCCCCTGTCACAACTGCCCACTGCCATCTGATGAGAAATGGCTGTCAGCGCTGGGCAGCTAGATGCCCGGATGGGCCTGCAGACTGCACCAGCGCTGAGAGCTCGGGTGGGGTGGGGGAACAGGCTCCTCTCATAGCACGAGCAACACAGATGGACTTTTATTACCAGAAGGTGCACAAGCTTCTGGAAGTCAGCACCTGGGGTGCTCACAGGAGAGGCCCCACATCTGCACCCTCACTACCTTGTATATAAAACTTCACGAGGCGATAGAGTGAGCAAGATCAAAAAACAAGATCAGCTTCCTTGGAATTAGTCCATAAATTTAGCATAATGCCTGTTTTTTGCAACCAATCTTTTTTTTTTAAAACATTTATTTAAAAGTAAAGAGTGAGTCTTCTGATCTACATCTTCTCTCATCTTCCTCTGAGCTCCTGCAGTTTTATTCTGGTCCTCGATCTTTCTGGGTCCATCTCACCTAGTTTACCTCTCTTGGACTTAGATGCCAAGACATGCAGATCCAGGCAGGAAGCTCCAAGCAGTCGGCCCCAGAAAACCTGGCTTCTTGGGCTTCAGCCAATTAAATCAACTTTACTCTGAGGCTGCCTTGGGAAGTGACAGGCTTAACAGCCTGGTGAACAAACAGTGGAGTTGCTGTCACACTTGAGTTATGGTCTGTTTCGGCTCCACAGCAACTGCAATTTGCAGCTCCCATTCCCTGGGAGAGGGAAAGCTTCAGGGGATCCAACGAGGAGTGGAGTCCTGGAGGGGAGGTTTGACGCAGACATAGGACAGATGAGAAACACGATTAACACGTCCTAACATTTGAGGAGAAACTTCTCTTTAAGTCCAAGCCTATGGAACATATTAGAAATAAGTGTGAACCAAAGGCATTCAAGGATTGATCTTCGGTGGATCAAAATATATCCTGCTATTGTGAGGCCACATTACAAACATAACCTGAGCACTGGCCGCGTCATCTTGCTCCCTCCCACATAGCAAGGGGGAGTTGGTGATCCTCGAGGAAAGAACGCGAAAGGGGCAATGCAAACGTTGGCGACTTTGTTTTCGGCACTCTGTCCACTTAGGCTCATCCCATCCGTAAAATTTTCTTTGCTGCCACCCTGGTTCTGAATAGTAAACACAGATTAGCTCATTTTATTATTTTCTGCTCTGCCAGTTGGGGAAAGTAATAGACATTAACAACAATTCTTTAGTGAATGGCCAAAGTATGCTTGTATTTATTCATCTTTCAAAGCCATCCAAACCAAAGGGGTGGTTTAAGATTTAATGAAATTAGTTTTAAAAGAGAACATAGCCATACAGTGGAATAGTCTACAGTCATTAAAAATAATTAGATCTATCTGTACCATTATGGAAAAATATCTTAGCTATATTGCCAAGTTTAAAAAGCAAATTGCATATTTTGTACGGAATGACCCAACTTTTGTACAAGGGGTATGTGTGTGTGCATGTGTTGTGTGTATATATTCTTTTCTAGGTACACACATACTCATTCTACATGTTACTAAATACTGAATACAAAGAAAGAAACTGTAAAAAAATACACGGCAGATAACTGGTTATATCTCCAGGGTATGTCTTGGGTTGGGCTCCTAAAGCAGCACACCCTAAGACAAGGGTCTGCATGTAGTTTATTGGGGGCGGGGGGTGGGGAGGTGGAGTGGCCCCTGGAAATACTTGTGGGAGAAAGGAAAGTGAGACACGGGAGGTATGGGGTGTGTTATTAAACCAGTTACCAGAGCGGGCAACTGGGGCTCCATCCCACGGGCACCCTCAGGAGACAGTACAGACCATGCTTCGAACATCCCAGCCTGGGGGTGAGGAAGCCTGCTGTCCCACCCCAGCCACGACAGTAGCTCTGCCGGCCTTCAGGCTTATCTCATGTGCGCAAATCAAGAAAAAGCCCATCCTCTGCAAGTTACGAGACCACGAGAGCCGTGGTGCTAAGGGTGAGACATCTGCCATGTCTAATATGGGGTGGGTCATGGAAGACACTTCAACATTAATTTTTATTGAGTTTTGTGTATCATTGACATTTTAAAATAAGGGGAAAAAACTGATAATAAAAATACCAAAATATCAGGTTTTCTAGAGAAAAGGAGACTTACGATTAAGCCAGAAAACATGCAGGGAGGCCAGGGACCTCTCCTCAAAGTGGGCCTCCTACCTAGAAAACATTTGTTCCAAAGGCCACCAGCCCTGGAGATGAGCTCACCTGACAGGCAGGGTGGACAGTATCGTGAGGAAAGAGACAGCTGAGACGAAACACCTTCGATATTTTATTCACTGATCATAAATACAGTCTCATGAGCATTAAGGTGATTATGAATGATGTACTAGCACCTGGAACTTGACCGTCACATAGCACTCACTGTTTCACCATCGCCAGCCAGAGAATTCACGGAGGCTGCTCAGGGCGTCTCCCCTGATGAAGTGTTCAGCTTTTGGGGACCTGCTTCTGGAGCAGCAATTTTATTCTTGGCTTGTTCTCAACAATTTAAAAAAAAATCAAAAAGATCAAGTATTTGCAAGAAAATATCAAAGAGAGTAAGATTTTCAGTTCTTAGAGTCTAAAAGTAAAAAGGGGAGGTAAGAAAGAAGAGGAAAGGGGAAAAAAGTCAGGGGTGTGCCACGTTTCTTCCTTTCCCCAGAGCGTTTACAAAAACGAAAACCAGGGAGGTATCAATGCTGTTTGGAAATGGGCTGCGTCTCTCTGATGAGCCACTCGAGAGCTTCCTGGCGGCCCTGTTTCTGCAGCTCCTTCCCGATCACATCCCTGCAGGTCATGTGGTACTTGTTGAGCCAGTCGCACTACAAGAGGGGAAGGAGGACAGATGTGATGCTCACCATGGCACCTTTACCAAAGGCTACACGGGCGAACAGTGAGGGGTCCCACGTGTTGAGATCACAAGATGACAGTAAAGAAACCCTTTCACTCTGCTCACGGATAAGGGACTTCCTTGTGTTTTGTTTCCCTGGAAACAGATTGTACGAGGCCACATCACTTATGGTGAAAACACTCCTGGAATAGCCTACTGCACGTGGACTGGCAATGACGGTGAGGGAACCATAAATACCTGATGGCAAGCCATGGCTCTGGGCTCCTCCGAGGACGGAGTAACCTGTAACCAGCGTTCCCCCAACAGGACGCTGGAAGCCATACGCACAGGGCATACGAGAGGGAGGGGGTCTCATAGCTCCTGCACCCACAAAAGGGGCCTCATTCCCTTAAACGTGAGCCATCTCTGGGCCGTGGGAGGAGGGTCTGAAAAACAGTCCCTGGACCGCTAAGAGACAGCCGAAGCTGCGGACACACTGAGTTCCCGATCCTGTATCCACTGACAAAGCAGAATAAACTGAGATGTGGGTCTGGTACTGTGGCTATCTGACTGAACCCCAAACTTTTGGTGGCCAAGGACTGTGGTACTGCAGAATGGGGCAGGGAGTAAGCTTGACTTTCAGACCCTCAACTGAATGTGGCCACCACACCAAGAGATAAAAAAGAGTAAGAAGGAGGGAGGTCTGACAGGACCTGGTGCCTGGGTGGGGCTGAGCCACTGGATCTGATGGTGAAAGTCCTGTAGCCGTGAAACGGTGAAATCTCCCCCTGTGGGGGATCAGGGGGTGAGGGTGGGGGGTTGAAGGCTAGGGTGAGGCAAGTTCTACCATGACAACAGCCCACTTTCTTCACTGTCCGTCAGGTTGGCCTGACCAGACGCCCAGCTGCAGCGAGGCTGGGGAAAGCGACACCACCATGGGTGCAGTTGTTGTAATGGGCCGAACACCATCTGGGAAGGCAGTGGGGTTACAAAAGCATGGCCTTGGGGGACCAGTCTCCACCAGGTACTGAAGCCTGGTGAAGGGGTCTTGACAGGCATATGAGTCCTCAAGGCATGACGACAGACAGGGGGTGGTGTTGCCAAGTGGCTTTGACCCAGCTGGGGCTCCAGTCCCACTAGGCCTCGCTCGGAAGTGGGGGACAGTGTAATGTCAACAGAAGCAAACTGCCGTGTCCGCAGCAAGAACAAGTGGGGCTACAAGGCAGCTTGCCATCCAAAGCAGCTCAACAGTGAAGGTGACAGCAGCAGCCAACCCTGGGGACACTCCCAGGGCCCTTCTGGATGGTGCGGGGAGCCCCAGTGGGACCTGAGCAACAAACAGCCCAAAACCCTGACAGTCTGCAGCAGCCCATGTTCCTGTGACCAAAGTCTTATGCTGCCATCTGGTGACAAGTGATGGGAATGCTGACCCAACCCCAAAATTCCCTAAAGTGACAGCTAAGACATTCTGGGAGATAATAAAGGGCTGTGACCAGGTGTTTTAAAAGCCCAGTGAACAGAATCTTCTTGTGGGGTATCACTGTGCCTTCAAACAGAATGAAACTCCAGATTCACTGAGTGGTATATGGGAAAGGAACCCTTCTGCTGAAAGATAATAAATGCAGTCTGCTTAATATGTTAAGTACCACTATCTACTGTTATTTGTGGAAAATGCTTATGGTCCCAGGTTAGGAAGATTTCTGCCTATAAAAACTAACTGGCCAGAAGAATAGTTCAGTGATCTGACCTTGGTCACGCCCGATCCCTCAAGCCCTACTCCAGATTCCTGGACCTCCCAGTTCCCTAGCCTCCTGAGCCTGGGGACCCACCCTGGGATATGAAAGAGTTTCAAGACATGTAACAACATTCTGAGCTTGATAGGTGAGCACTGCTGTGCTCCTGCTTTGTGAAGGGCATTACAGCCCAGAGTGACCAGAACAGAAGGTATCACCTCTGTGTGAAAACTAGTCATATAACAATAAATCTTGCTTCTCATTTCCTTGATGTTTCATGCAACACAAAACACCCTGGTATGTGCAACAGCCAGAGGGCCCCACCACCCATCTGGCCTTCTGTGGAGAAGACATAAGGCCCATGTTTGCTAAACACGTCCCATGGCAGCCATGGCTCCTGCCCTCCTGGAAAACAATGGCGCATACTTCCCACCCACACAATGGCGGGAAGTGCAGAACCATCTCTACCTAGTGGCCCAACAAACACAGGAAAAGCACCTGCAGTGCTCAGGAAACCCAGGACCATCAGGCTCAGTCGGCCTAGACCTCTAACTTAAGAAGTGAGAATGGAGTAGAGAATGCAGGGCAGCTCTGCAGCCCCCACCCCCACACATCTGCCCTCCCCCAAGACTCCCTCATTACCTCTTTATCTGTAAGAGAATCCACATCTATCATTTTGGTCTGTATCGGAACCAAAGTCAGAGGTTCAAAGGTCAGGCTTCCCCGGTTATTGAAGTTATACTGTGGGAGAAGGAAGAGAACAGAAGCTTTTACTCTTTATCACAACGAACCCCTCATGAGGTCATTCCCACCAGTTACGACCATCCCTCAGAGCCAGGTGTAACTGGTAATCAAGAAATAATCAGCTGGTCACCATTTTTAATAGGCATGGGAGGCACAGTGAACACAACTGATGCCACTTTCCAGCAGCTGTTCCACTGTGCAAACAATGGCCTGTACCACCAGGACAAGCCAAACGAAGGGTCCCAGCAGCAGGCTCACAAAAGTGATGTCTACTGTGATGGAGAGGAAGCAGGGCCGGAGTGTGGGGGTGGTGGGGCTCAGGGGCATTGCTAGTTTTGGTTCTTCAGACTCTGCAGAGGTATGATCCCCCAAAATCGTTTTTTTAACAGTCTATCATGTGGCCTGCCTTGACCCAGCCAAGCCCGCAGGTGATAGATAACAGGTGTGTCCACTCCACATGGTACGGAACAGCCAGGAAACACAATGGCGTGCTGTGTCTCTGGTCCTGGCACGGTCTTTGGGAGTGAGGTGAGAGGCCACTTTCAACATGGGAGCCAAGAGCAGATCCCTCCAGTCGACCTCGTGGGAGGCATGGAAGCCACTTCCCTCCATCTGTTCCATTTATACAGTCACCAGTGGAGGAGAAGCAAACAAGTCTTTTAGGTAAACTTAGCACCTATAGCCCTGTAACCTTTTGGTAATACTGATGGGGGAAACGGTGAAATACCTGTCTTCCAGAGGGCAACACAGCTGTCCTACTGCCTGCCCATGGGGCCTGACCCATAGAGAGACTAGGGTTCCTCAGCTTTATCTGATAAAAATCACCTGAGCATTTGTTGAAAATAGTTTCCAGGCCTGGAAACTGAACCAGGGTTTCAAGTTCCCCAAGCAGAGGAGACTTCCCGATGAGCCGCTGCCTCTAGTAAACTCAGAGCCCAAATCACATCGAGCAGGAGTCGGCCTGGAGCCCCTTGAATCCCAGTTCTGGGTCCCAATTCATTAAAGATTTTCTTTCTGGCTTCGCAGAGAAGAGTGAATTCTAGGCAAGTCTCTAATATTAGGGAAAGGAGGCTCCATTATGGCCCCAGAATGGCAGTCTTGCCTCCAAACATTAAAGTCTTCATTTCCCCCCATGAAATAAGAAAATTTTAAAAATAAATAGATATGTGATTACTCACCTTGGTCTTCACGGGAACCACCAGGACAACATTCTCAATGCGAATTCCAAAAGCTCCATCTTCATAATACCCTGGCTCTAAAATAAACCAAACCCCAAAATGAGAAGCAGGCCATGATGAAGCTATAAGCACAGGGCTTTCCCCCTGGAATGACAGCCACCCCAACGGGGGAGGAGAAACAGATGATGGGTCCACTCAATCTGGATGCAAGAGCCCAGGGAAGCCCACTTCTTTCACATGGTCATTTCAAATAGGTACTGAAAGAAAGGTTTTAAAGTTCCTGAAAACTGGCCAGAGTAGGGAGGACAGTAACAGGGGGCCCACCAAATAAATCATGGTGCAGATCCATGAGGCATAATGACACAGGCATTAAAATACATTCACAAAAATTTGGTAATGACATGGGAAATGTATTAAGAAAGCAAAATATAGACAGTAATTCCAGTCTAATCTCAATGATGAAAAAAAGATACGAATATAAATGACCAAAAGCTAACATATCAAAATATTAAGTCATGTTTCCCTGGATGGTTGGATTACAAATGATTTTCATTTTCTTCTTCACACTGTTCCATCGTCTCGCTTTTTCTACCATGAACACGTATCACTTTTATAATCATAAAAGGTGGTTATTTAATTCAAAGTAACAGAAACGGATAATTGTTTCCGATTTACTTCAAAATAATTAAAATATAAAAAATGACAAAGAGCTTTCAAAAAGGTTGGAGGATCCATGCACATCCTCTGTGTGAAGGTTACCTACCATCAGTGACAATCATGCCCGCCTCCAAGGGCTCATCAGAGAATGTTTTATAACTGATGCCACAAGGGCCCTCATGAACATTCAGAAAAGACCCAACACCATGTCCTGTTCCGTGCAGGTAATCCAGGCCAGAATCCCATAATGCTGAACGGGCAAAAGAGTCAAGAAGGTGGCCTGAAAGACACATAAAAAAACATCTAATGATATGTAAGTACTTTCTGATTTGCAAAGCACTTCAGAGATTAAATTTGTTACGTCTGGCTCCAGAGAGTAAAACAGAAAACAGGGGTAAAATTTACTAGAAGTATCAAATTTCATCCCAGCACAAAGAAGAACCTTCTACAATCAGAGCTCTTGAGAGCAGCTACCCAGCCAGGCAGAGCTCAGTCTGAAGCTGGAGGACCATTTGTTCTTGATACTGGTGAGGGGACAGTCACCTGAAGCAGGTTAACTGCTGCGTCACATGACATGGACGTTCCCTTCTGAGCTCTGGGACCCTGAGGTTTCAGAATTACAAAGATGAGATTCTAACTAGACTGCAAGTAGGCAGGCACAACAGATAAGGAAACTAGCACCCAGGGAGACCAGTTCTGGTCAACTCTCAGTCCAATGCCCCACCCGCCAGTCCTCACTCAAGGAAGTATGCATCTAAAGTCAGTTCCCAGTAAAATATACCACAACAAGGGCCCTGAGAAGGATGGGGCTCAGCGCTGAAGGGCAGACAGGAGGCTGGATCTACTTCTACTCAGGCACTGAGGCCTTCATGCCCTGCTGTCCTCTCCTGAGAGCCACCCACATGTGTCATCCAACAACATGTCAGGGTCCCCAACCCCCGAGCAATGGACTAGTACTAGTCCTTGGCCTGTTAGGAACCGGGCTGCACAGCAGGAGGCAAGTGGCTGGCGAGCCAGTGAAGCTTCATCCGTATTTGCAGCCACTCCCCAGCGCTAGCATCACCGCCTCAGCTCCACCTCAGATAATTAGGTATTGGATTCTCATAGGAGCACTGGTCCCTGGTGCCGAAAAGGTTGGGGACTGCTGCCATATGAGGTTGGGAGAGAAGCACACAGTTAACACCAGGCCCAATCCTAACATTGGCTCCCTGGGAGGCCCTCTGAGCTGTCAGTGGGTCCAGGGGCCTCACTTCATGCAGCACCCTCTGGCCCTGGCTGGACCTGAAGTGGGTTGGGGGCTGACAGAGAGGGAAGGACATGTCCTACCACTCGAATTTAAACATGTTTGATGTCTGAACAAGAAAAAGCCTGCCATATGACAGAGGAACCACCTACCTTTGGTTCCAGTCGGGAAAACGGCTGCACTCACAGCTATGTGGCCCTTGAGGACATATGTGAAACATTCCTGCCAAAGAAAACCCAGGGGGCACGTTGCAGAGTGGGCACAGGCACTCTGGTCCTGTAGTTTTCTGACAGTTCAGAAAATCTTGCCTCTGAAGAATTTTTAGCAATACCACAGAGAAAAAAAAATCAAAGTAAAAAGAAAAAAACACCTAGGGGAAAAAAAAAGGTTGGCCTGGAGACCAATGTTCCAGAAAATCTTGAAATTTAATTTAGTAAAAGAGAACTGTCAGAGAGTTGACCCCACAGATCTTCCCCTTATAATGAGCATTCTGACACATACTATGTCATCTGAGCCTTAGAAAGACTGGAAAATGAGAAGTACTGATGATACTAGCTAACATTATTGAGCCATTCCTCTGTGCCAGGCACTGTACATTTAATCCCACACTTCGTGGTAGAGGCGCTGTAGTCATCCACACTTTACAGAGAGATGAAGCAGCATGCTGGGTTGCGCGGTTCCTGAGTCACAGCACCTGGCCTGGGAGCCAGGCAGTCCTGCCTCAACACCTGTGCTCCTTTACCACCATGCTACACTCAGGGGTATCCCTACTGCCTGGACAGGAAAAGTGCTACTTGGAAAGTTAGTGGCTTGCTAGGAGTCTGGTCTGGGGCTCTTTTCACAGCACAATAAGAGTCATGCCAAAGGTATCTGGACCCAAGGTCAAAGTCTTCTAAGGTGCTGATACCTACAAGCGGGGATTGAAACTACAAAATCAACCCCATTGTATTATATAAAACTCTCTTCTCTGGATAAGCTTCCTGAAGTTTATGATTCATTCAGAGACTCAACTAACATTCCCTGGGCAGTGACTATGACCTGGGAACTTGCTGGGCTCACGGAACCTTCACAACCAACCATGGATGTGGGTACTTTTATCTCCATTTTAATGGATGGTATAAGCACTTTGTTCAAGGTCATGGAGCCAATAACGGCCGAGAAGATCGGAAGCCCAGTCTCCAGACTTCTGGTACACCTCCACATCACAGCTGCTTCCTACGTTCCTTGCCAAACAGACCAGACACTGAGCAGAAAATGTCACTGCAGAGGACTCCTATAAATAGGAATAGGAACACTGCACTTGAAAGAAGAATGGGGTGGCTTTCAGAATCAAATCTAGTCACTCTTCGTAAAAAGCATATATTTCACTAACCAACTCTCATCCTCAAAGAGATTCCCTAACTCAAGAGAATGCCAAAGCTGTTTAAACTTGAATATGAGCTACTTTGACCTCAGTAGACAGAATGCTTTCAAAAGTTCCCCAATAATTAAACGAACCTCATAAAGCAGATAAGCCTGACTTCACTGTAATGAGCTATTTTACTGGCCCACATAAAATTTTTATTTATTGGTACACCCCCTTTTCATAAAAGCAATGCTCCTCTTAAGAAAGCAGAGAGAGCCTCTCATGCTTTCTGCTCCACCTTACCTTCTCATAGGCTGTCGGGGTCCCAAAATGCATGGTCCGGGTCACGTCTGTAGTTCCATCCCTTTCCAAAACAAAGGACAAATTAGTTTTCTGTCAAAATAAGCTTTTGCTCAATTATGAGACAGATGAGGATGTGGAGAAATTAGGACCCTCATATACTGCTGGTGGACATGTGAAATAGTACAGCCACTGGGGAAAACAGTTCCTTAAAAGGTTAAACATAGAGTTACCCAATGGCCTGGTGACTCCAGACCTAGGTAAGTACCCAGGCGAACTGAAAGTATATGTCCACACAAAAGCTTGTACACAAATATTCATAGTAGCATTATTCATAATACCCAAAAGAGAGAAACAAACCAAATGCTCACAACTGATGAAAAGATAAACAGAATGTGTTATACCCATACAATGGGACATTATTCAGCAATAAAAAGGAATGAAGTACTGACGCATGCTAGAACACAGAGGAACCTTGAAGACATTAGGCTAAGTGATAGAAGCCAGACACGGAAGTCCATATAATTCCATTTACATGAACTGTCCAGAATAAGTAAATCCAGAGACAGAAAGTATTGCCATGGTTCCCTAGGTAGGGGAACGTTTGTTTCTCATTCATTCATTCAAAATTAAGTCCTCACTTCACAAGGTCTTAGGCAACTGCAAGTCCAGGGAGCTAGCAGGTGGTTTATGGGCTGGGACAGGCTTTCCAATGGTTCTGAAAAACTTGCTTTCAGTTACTTAGTATTTAACAACTTCCTGCCAAGGACTAAATGTTTCTATCACACAGTCTTTTGAGGGAAGAGAGTCACAACTGGACTATTTTAACTAGAGATAAAAAAAAGGACAGGACACAGGAAAGATTCCATTAAGGCCGGCACAGAACAGGATTACCAGCTGAGCACTCTCAGCTGTAGCCTGGATTGTCAGAGAGAGACATTCTATGGCAACCCCATTCACTTACTTGTACTGAGCACCCGAGTCAATGAGGTACACCTCGTCCAGCGACAAAGTCCTATTCGTCTCAGGGACCGGCCTAGGAAAGTTAATTAAAAATTAATTATTCCACAAATGTAAAACATTTGCTATATCCTAGAGGAGGGCATACTTATACTTTTTGTACAATTTATGTAAGACTAAAATTACATCAGAAAACAAAGTTATCCAGTAACTTAATTATTACAATATTAACCTTCTTCTATTCAAAGACCCAGTCAAACCTATCTCCTGAATCAGATAAAGAGCTTATCAAGAGGAGGTAAAATAACATATTTCTTCATATCTATCTCCATTTCTGTCTGGAACAAAAGCAGACATTCATGACATAATTTTAAAAAGTACAAAAATAATAATCAAAAGGCACAACAGGACCAAGCTAGAGTCTTCGCAACTGGGAGGGGAGCAGCCTGGAATCACTTGTCTCTGGGTGTGGGGGTCTTGGGCCCCCACCTCCCTCCTTCCCTCAGTCTTGATCCCCTTAGGTGCCTCCCCACTTTCTTCTCAGACCACCAGACAGGCATGTAAATATCTCAGTCTGGGAGAAAAACTAACGGATCTCTGCTAGCAAAAGGAGTAGATCACTACACTTATGCTGAGGCGCTTTTTCAAATGTATTTTTTAAAAAGGGATCTGATTTGCTGTGCCTTTCCACACAACATAGCTGCACTGGGAAATACTAAAAGGGATACGAGCAGTCCAAGCCCCCACCCGGGCAGCTGAGAGGTTCTCCTTCATTCCCAGGCACCACCCCCTCTACAAGGAGATCAGAAGCCATTCCAGCCAGATGTGGAACCAGCTCCAGAGACCTGCTTTGGACAGGTTTCCAACAGCCTGCAATGAAGAAATGCCAAAGAAGAAGGAAATTCCTCCTCCCTTGCTCTAAAAGTTTTTGATATGTTAATTATCTGCAAATTCTAGGAAATTCGTCACCTGAGTTAAACATAAGACAAAAGCTGAAGTCCTTTTGATATTTTAATGCGAACAGAAGCATTAATCTGAGAGAACTGTGCAATCACATCTGTAAACATCTCCCACACACAGCTTCAGAACTTGCCTCAAGACTAAAATCTAAAAGCAATTATCAAAACGGGGGGTAGGGTGGGGGGAACCCCGTGCCCAAGTAAGCACGGTGAGGCAGATCAAGCGTTCTTTCACTGACTGCACATCACAGGTGAGAAGCAAAGAACTCAAAATGCTCAACACGAGCCAAAAACATCTGACTGGGCAAGGCTGAAGATGGAGCCCAACAGCCAAGCCAGTTCTGTTTTCCGCCATCTCCACAGGCAGATCCATCAGTCCCTAAACCTATGAACAGCCCTCTTGTCTCACAGTGCAGGGATACTCAGCTCTGTGGACCATGGGCTCCTGCAGGTCATCTGGGAAAAAGCCCCATCGGCTGGGGTGCCAGGCTTCAAAGGGTGCTATTATCTCCCTACCCATAAGAGGGAGCTCCACAACCTAGTGATAAGTTTTTAAGGGCTATAGTTTTTTGGACTAGCATATCAATAAGGCTGCCATTATCAGGAAATATGCTAAAAAATTCTAATCATGAAGATTCAAGGGCTATGAATAGAGCTCCTGCAGCCTCAGAAAGGAGGGAGGGACAACCATTTGACAACATCATGGAGAACATCAATGCCATACATCTGAGCCTAAGAGGAAGCTCCCAAAAGGCAGAGGCTTAGAGATTTGGAGAAAATGAGACCTTAAATGTCTTAGTTCCCATATGAGAACACTGTCAACAGACAGATGGAAGTGGGCACTGGGGCCCCTGGGAACAATGCCTCTCCTCTGCTCAGGCTCCTGTGCAGAAGCAGCAGCAAAGCCAGGCAGCGTGCTCCTCCACAGGCCTTACGCGTAATGAATGATGGCGCCGTTGGGTCCCGTACTGGAAATCGTTGGGAAGCTCAGGTCCACAAAGTCAGCCTGTTGCCTGGAACAGAAAGACACACGGAGCAGAGTGGCTTAAAGGGGTTTTAATGTGCCAAGATTCAGGGCCCTCCCAACCTCACTTAATTCAGCAAGGAAATGAGCACAAGGTTCACGGCCCCCCTGACAGACCCTTACCTGCGAAATTCTTCAGCTTTGTCAGCAGCTGAGATCTCTGTCACGCCACCCTTGGGCACCTAACAAGGAAATTGCTTTTAACCATCTGGTGTGATAATTCATGTGTTTCCTACATATTAAACTGGGTACACTGAAAGCTTACTTTTCCTCAACTCTCATGTCCCAACTGTCCAATCTATAGGACATAGCTTATGTCTCATCTTTAACAAGGAAGGAATCACCAAAGGCTTTCACCAAATCTATCTTAAAGTAAACGCATTTCTAACTGTTTAGTTTTTCACTCAACTCCTTTACGTCAGTATTATATCCTGAAACTTCCCAAAATGTAACATCAAGTAAAAAATTCAAAAGCTTCCCCTTAGGATATCATCCTAAGAAAGTCATCCTGAACAAATAATAAAGATAAATGCAACGATATTATTATAGGGTTACTGACTATAGCAAAAAAATTAAAAACCTAAACATTTGAAAATATGAGGAAAGGGTAAATAAATCAGTCTAGCCACTAAATGTAGTTTCCATTTAGATCATTTTTTTAAGCCTCAAAGTACATGGAAAATGCTCACACTACAATACTAAGCAAATAAAAATACAAAATCCTATCTATACACTGAGAGACATGTAAAAATGATTTATACTGGAAAAATGAACATAAGTTGGGGTTTGGGGGGGAATAGTTATACTGGTAGAAATAAGGGTGATATGTTCTTTTCCCAATTTAAGCCCCTTTAAACATTTTAATTTAATATTTAAAGGGAATATGATATTATGTAATAAGAGCACAAAGAAATCACCCTCCTGTCAACTCCAGGGAGTGAAAGGCAGGAAACTAATGGCCAAGCGAGTTTAATATGAAAAGTTTAATGGCTTAAAGTTCAAAATGCACATAAAGATCTTTTTCTCTTAATATAAGCAGTTTGCTTATATTATCATGAGAGTCATTTTTCCTTATAATTAAATTCCACTTGGTTACAAGATAATTCCTTAACCCAAAAAGGATCTACTCTGGTAAGAAATTTCTTTTTTCATCCTTGTTATTGTTTTCTACAATTAAAGAATTTTTAAATGCAGAACAAATTTCCAGAAAGAACTGTAAAACGGAGCACTAAAATCAGATTAAGATCCTAGACGTCATGGTCACCAGAGCATGGAAGGTGCCACGGTTAGAATCACATCAGAATCACGGTTAGCATCTGAACAATCTATATCCATATGTTAAACAAAGACTAAGAACCAACCTCTTTCTCCAGCCAGTTAAAGAGTTCACAGAGGGCAACAGCATCTTTAATCTGTGCAAACAATGGAGACATTTTTAAAGTTATTACTGAAAATCAGATGGGCATATCCAGAGCCCAGCCCTAATGTGACAGTGAGTGGGCTGTACCTGTAGGGCACAAACCATCAGCCATCGGGGCTCGCCATGCAGGCACTTCCTGCGACAAGTCTGCAGCAATGCCCATGGTCAGGGATAAGACTCCTCTGCTGTCCTGGAGGCAGGCACCACTAAGAAGGGGCCCACCTCAGAGCACATGCAGCTCCTTCAGCAGATTCACTCCTGTCCCACAGGGGCCAGAAAGACAGGCCACTGTTAAAAGCCATCTCTGGGCCCTAAATCTTTTTAGACCCTCCACTGGCTTTGAAACATAATCCGGGCCTTTTAAGAGGCTTCACCTTCTTCATCTCCACTTTCAACATCAATATCTCTTTTTGTGTTGTATGTTATGCTTTGCAAAGATCTAGCTCATCGAGTATTTTATTTCATTCTCTCATTAACTCTCAAAGACTCGGAGAGGTTCCAACCCTGGGCCAAGCTCAAGCCCAGAGTGGGTAAGGGAGCTGGGCCTTCTGATCACCAAACATCCCCTCCTTTGCACAAGCTGTTTTACTCACATGAGCTCGCCTCATGCCTTCTGATTCAGCAGAATTCTTCACAGCTTTGGCAATGCAGATGGGAGTGTAAGGCATACAGCAGCGATGTTCCTAGGGGCAAAAGGCAATAGTATGAAAAAAAAGAGCCCAGCTCCCCTCACGAAAGAGAGGCAATCACCCCTTCATCCAGTACCCCACTTAAGACAAATCATTTGAAGAGCTCCCACTCATGACCCACCCAGCTGGCCATCCCCTACGGTGCTTTTTGGTTGATGACTCTGAACATGACAAAAGGGGCTTGAGCTCATCCAAAAAAGAGAAAGTACTTCACACAAGGTATTTCTCTTACATCCCCCACCCGCTCAACTCTTTGAGACTGCTGGCTGCCGGCCATCGGCAAGATATTGCTTTTCAAACCTCCACGGTTGTGGTCAGAGTTCACCCAGGGATCAAAGCTTAACTGAAATAACCCCTTTATTACTGTACAATGTCTGGGGACACACATGACAGATGAAGGCAGGACCCTGCCCCTTCCCCTTTCTTGCTCAGGAACCACACATCAGCCACTATTCATGGTCTGACCTTACAGCTGGGAAAACCCTTCCCAATCTGAGAACCAGTTAGAATTCGGCCTGTGTTCCAGGGAGAGGGGACTTAGTACCACCTCGCACTTGCGCAGAGCTTCTCAAGAGGCTTTTGCTGCCTCCACTCTTTGTCCTCTCTCTCACATACATGCCCCTCACGGAACAGAGAAGGCAGACGTGATCCCCACTTAAGTCAAGGAAGGGAAGCTCTGAGTAACTGAGAGTCTCACAGTGTCTCATTCAGGAAGGCCCACAGCTCGATGAAGAGAGAACATCGCGGGGCTTGTCAAAGGCCAAGGGCAGGGCAGTCAAAAAGGTGACATCTAAGGTGGCTTGGATTTTAGTCCTGCACCAGGCCCTAGGAAAACTGAGGCAACAGGTACCAGCTGCCAGACGCCACCCAGCTGCAGCTCGGTCAAGACAGGGTTATCACTATTATTTGATCTCTGACAAATCCCCAACTCCGGAAGCCTCCCTGGGCCTCAGGTCTCCTCACCTATAAAATGCTGCAGGGCTGGGGGAGTCGTGTTTCCCCAACTCCAGGCCCTCGCACACCACGTGCGCGGCTCTCAGCCTGACTGCTACCCCCCGACTCTCATTTCCTTAACACTTTCCTTTAGATTACCTTTAAATCAACTTAGTTCATTAAACCCATCTTGGTCTTAAGAAATAATTTTTATATTATCATGATCTCACATACTAGTTATATTTTTTTTCTAGCATATGCTAAAACACTTTTAAAACAGATACATTTCAATAAACCTAAAGTCATCTCTCATGCCATACTCTGAAAAACATGGGACTTGATGGGTTCCAAGGGCCCTCAGCCTTTCAACATGGCTCCAGCCAAAGGGCTCATCCAGGAAGACAAGACCTCGGACCCAAGAGCCAGTCCTAGAGATTGGCCTGAACAACCTCTGCTTCAAAGACAAAGCCACACGATGCCAGAACTGGGAAGGGGCTGGCAGTTGGAGTGTGGCAGGGTTTAGGTGGGCTTCAGTGGGGCTACCAACCTTGGGGATGGCCTCGCTCACAGCGTAGCTGGCCTTGTCGCTGACCCACACCTTCTCCCTCGGGGAGAGGTTGGTGCACAGAACCCTGAGCTCGCTCAGAATGGACTTGTAGGGAAGCACCTGGATTCTGTATTCAGCTTCCAGCCCCAAGTCAAGAAGCAGGTGCTCCTTCACATTGGGGGCATCTATGCGGTCACCGTCAATGAAGAGCCTACAGAGGGGCAAGAGGTGAGGTGATAGAAAAAGGAAGATTCGTGAATAAGAAAGAAGACCCCAACACGCACAATAGGCTCTAACCTTTGGTAATCAAAACCAAGCAGCTTTTCCTTTCTCTTGTTCCATTCCCAAATCCTGCTCTACAAACTGTGTTCCCTGCCCCTGTGTATATTGTCAGCATCCACCCAATTCCCCAAACTAGAACCTGGGCATGGTCCTCCCTCATGCTGTTCCTTCCCTCCTTCATTAAGGTCTTTGGATGAATAGCCTAAATCTCCCTCAAATCTGTCCAACATTAGCTGCAGCCTGGCCCAGGCACTGCCCTGGTTCAGGCCACTGCCATCTCTCAGCTGGATTATGGCCACAGCTTCCTAACTGGTCTACCTGCTTCCAGCCTCCCCTAACCATGCTATTTTTCACAGACATAATATTTCTTATGATTTACAAGCCTCAATATATGGTGCCCTGTGAAAATCTCATTCAACAGCTCCCCAGTATCCTCAGGATAAGAGCCCAAGCTCCTGAACTTGGCTCACAAAGCCTTCTTTTATACGGGCTGCCTCAATACTTGCTTTTTTCAATAGTCTCCTTGACCCCCAAGTCTAGGTCAGGCCCCTCCTATGACACCCATACCTGTCCTACTGACAAATTAGTCGCCACTTTTGTGCCTGGATCCCCCAAGCAGACACTCACTTCCCAACTCTGACCTGGGCCCCTGTCTGTCTCATTCACCCTAGCACCCAACAGAGACCCTAGCACATAACAGGCACTCAATAAATGTGTTGTCTGAATGCAAAAAGCCATCTAAATAAAAAAGCAATAGCGAGCAGGCCACAAGCAACACTGTAAAAGACAAGATGACAACTGGATAAGGTGTGACTCAGGGGATTTTCCAGTGCCATTTTTGACCTTCAAAATGACTGGTTTATTTGCATCGTGGAGTTGGATTGTGTAACTTGTAACTCAGCCTACACACCCTTTGCAATGGCTGCTAGAAAACTTGGGATCAAACGTGTGGCCTAAACAAAACTTTGCAGCAGGAATTTTGTGAACTAAACCTCACTCGGTTTTGTTCTGAAGTCCTCACCTACTTATTCTTTTATCTCATAGTACTATAAAGACTTTCATAAATTTCAAATCATTTAGGTTGAGGCAGGATATAAATAAATACCTACTGTCAGAGAAGACAAAAGGGTGGGGAAAGCAAGAAAGGGAAGAGCAGGAGAAAAGCAGCAGATCGGTGGAATGCCGAACAGTGACTGCTGGGCCTGGACAAGAAAGGGGACATAGGGCTCCAAGTAGCTGTGAGGAAGGACTTTCAGGTGTGGGACAAACACTCACATGATCGTCTCTAGTCCTATGACTGCGTAGGAGAAAAATACTGGATTGTGCTCCACATCCGATCCTCGGAGATTGAACAGCCCTAAAAAAAGAAAAAGTGTCCCTGTCACCTGCCTGACTTGAGATTTCAGGGGTGGCTTGCAGGGGAGGGAAGAGCTTCAGCTTGCTACAGAAGGATTCAGTGGCCTCTCTCAAAAGGCAAGGAACCAGTCTATAGCCATGCCACCCTGAACGTGCCCGATCTTGTCTGATCTCGGAAGCTAAGCAGGGTTGGGCCTGGTTAGTACTTGGATGGGAGACCACCTAGGAATATCAGGTGCTGTAGGCATTTAAAAAAAAAATTCTGCAATCAAAAGGCAAGGAACTGTACTTCCGGGTTCTACCTCTGAGGTGCAGTTGCTCATGTCCACCAGATGATGGCACCAGAACTGTTTCTTATGCCGCCGCCACCTCACGTCCCGAGAAGGGAATGGAGTTATTGGTCAGAAAACATGAGAAACGCCCTCCAAAGAGTTGAAATGGTCCGCCTGATGGTGACCTGCCAGCCTGGCCTTGCCACAGAAAAACCTCTGGCACTCCCAAATAATGGGGAAGGAGCCAAGCACTATCTCCTTTCTGAGGCAAACTACCTAGGGAAGAAAAACTGAGACCCACCCACTAAAGAGGACAAATGAGGCCCTCCTGGCAAGGGTCCATGAGCCCCATGGAGGCGGAGCTTCCCAGGAGAGGAACAAAAGGAGTGAGTCAGAAAGGCCTTGAATGAAACCTGAGCCTGCGGGCCAACCCCAGGGTCAGCTGTGTTACCAGGGCTGGGCACAGGACCTGCCTATAGCCAGTGTCAGAGGGTTTGGTGACTGATGTTTGAGAAAGGAGAGGGACCAGCAGAGAGCACAGCTCTGGCCCTAGGGCTTCCAGCTGCCTAAGGCTTTCTTTCCTGAGGAACCCTGCATTTGAAGCCCCAGGTGTAAAAAGTACTGCCTCTATTTTAAAATAATAGTTTCTCAAAATAAAGCAAGGAGGCAACATTTTTTATCTACCAGACTAAACAAGTGCTTAACAAATAAAAGAGCACCTGGGACTGGCAAGGATGTGGCACCATGGGCGTATTCATAAACCACTGTACAACCTTCCAGGCAGTTAAACAGCAAGACAGGTCAAAGCCCAACCACGTGCATATCCTGTAACCCAGAATAACCACCCCTAAAGCCAACCAGATCTAGGAAGAAAACTATCAAAAACTAAGACGCCAATTCTGATGCACCAAGATTTTAATGACAGTATAATAATAGAATTGTGGGAAAACTGGAAATAACCAAAGGTCATCCTTAGGGGAATGGTTAAATAAATAATATAACCAACCATATGATGAGATATCTAATAATCACTAAAAATCATGCTTATATGTTTAGAGTATACTGACAGATTGAAAAAACAAGCTACAAAATTACATACACACAGAATATTAACAGTGATTATATCTGGGTAACAGATAATCGGTGATTTTTTTCTTCTTTCTACTTTGCATTTTCTAGGTTTTCCACATGGCAATGTATTTTTTTAGTAATCAAGGGGAGAAATTTGCTTTATATGTTATTTTTCTCTCATGTTGAGGTTATTAAGTTAATTAGGGATGTAAATCACTGATACACTTGACAAAGTCTGGGGACTGGCGGGATTAGAAGACAGGACACTATGTAGTAGTGTTTCTTTCTCTGGTGAGAAAATAAAAAGATAAGGCAGTGCCTTTGCTCAGTGACCCTGGGTCAAATCTAGTCAGAAAACAGGAGATAGGACAGGAAGGTTCAACTGGATTTCTTCAAATTCTAGACTATAGCAAAGAGTGGTTTAAGGTCTGAAAATTGAGAAACTGCTATTGTATCAAAAGGCCTGGTGAAACTTTCACAGTGAGAATGTGTTCTAGAAATATTTCTAAGTTTTCTGAAGTATTTCTAGAATATTCTCACTGTGAAGAAATTGGGGAACCACAAGAAAAGCATACAAAGAAAAAAATATCTCCTATGATCCCACTTCTACATCTGCAGAGAAACATGAATGCTTGCAGACACAAAATGTTTGGAGGATATGTCCTTCCACAGGGATGTCATAGTCCTGGAGAGACCAGCCAGAGGTGACATCACCACAGGTTTAACACCAGCCTCTGACTGTAACACTACTCAGGGCCAGACTACATTCCTCTCCCCCACTCCTTATAATTCTTCCTCCATCCTACCTGGCATATCATATCATATAACCATTTGGTGACATAGTCATTTGCGTAGTCCATGGCTACTCAGAAAGCTGAAAGGCATGAACACACAGATTCCCAGAGAACCAAAGGAGAGGCTGGGTAATGTGCCCAAATAGTGAAACCAAAGCACTCACATGCAATCTCATCCAGGGCGGTGACCACAAACCACACGATGCTCCTCTCAGCCATTTTCAACCGAAGGTCTGCAACCTTGTCCTTCCAGGAAATACCTGCAAAAAACATACGAACTTGTAACTCCGGCTCTGGTCCCAGGGACCTGTGTCCCACACATTCTTAACCAGCATGTGTTGCTGGTTGAGCAGACAGGAGGCCTGGAATTAAGCCCTACACAAGAGGTGTGACTCTGTTGAAGCCAGCTGACTATCAAGACCCCGATTACTTCACCCACGAAACTGATTCATTTGTTCATCCAACAAATGTCTATGAAGCATCCAGACTTCCCAAGCATAATGCTGTCAGGCACTGTGCTGGTCACTGTGGTTACATCTTTGAGCAACACCCAGTCCCTGCTCTCATGGGGCCTACAATCTAGAAAGGAAGACAGGCAATCAAACCAAAACCAGCAATTGTTACGGTACAGTATAAAAACTGATGCGACAGAAGCAGCACGGGGAGCTCTGGGCACACACTGCCCTACACAGAGAACTTACCCAGTCTTAGAGGTCGGGGGTATCACCCACCACTCTACATTCCCAGAGCAGTGAGACTTGCCTTCCAGTGCAATTCCCTACAGCCTGACTCACTGTGACTACCACTTCCAAATCATACTTGCCCTATCAGACACAGACAGGACCTCCTGCTGCTCCCCAGGATGAAACTGTAGCCCTAACAGCTCGTCCCATCACCACCACCACCCTCCAAGAAACAGCATTTGTAATTCAGGTTACAGACACCTGTAAACAGGGCAGGCATCTGTCTTATTCACCCAGCCCCAAGCACAGTGTCCCACGTAGTGGGCACTCAAATGTTGGCTGAACATAAATCTTACCAGCAACATTTACTCTCCCCTCTACAAGCAATAAGTCAGAGCCTCTGCTTCAGTTTTAAAAAAAAATCAAGACACGCAAATAATGTTTAGCTGACCCTGGGCCACACACTGGATCCAGCCCCCACAATCTGCCATACCGTCAGAGCGTGTCACAAGGAAAACAAGCTGGGGACTGCCCCCACAACCAAACTCTGCTTTGAAGCTTGGCTCAGGAATGCTATTTAAAACTTGGCGGAGAGTCTGGGCTGTAATGCTTTCTTCCCAGGACCCCTCTGGGCAATCTGCCTACATTCCAGACATCCCCCACCCACCTCTCCTCTTTGGTTTCTATAGCAGCCCCACCTCCCAGGCCTTTTCCTCTGCACCTCCTCACTGTCCCATAAATCCACATTTTCATCTCCTACAAACCGTTCACAGAACTTGCTCCTCACCCACCTCTATCTGAAGGAACGCACCTCCACCCCGAAGCCTCTAGAGTGGAAGGTATGAGAGGGCAGGGGACCTAGCAAGGTAAGCCTACAAATGCTGCAAGAAAAGGAAATGGCACCTAGAAATCTCTAGGCTCTGTTTCCAATATCAGACACGTCAGGGGGGCCATTAGCAGCTGAGTAGTAAAAAAGCCATCTTAGCAGCACCAAAGCCTGCCCAGAAGAGCTTTGCAAGAGTTAACTCAGCCAAAGTAAGTGGCAAGTAGGTGGCAACTGTGGAAATGAATAAAGCTCCTGCTTTCACCAAATGCCCCCACCATGCCAGGGTAGGGCAAAATCCTCCCATCAGCTCAAGCCTGACTAGGATTCAGATGACTCAGATGGAGACAATGTGACAGGTGGAAGGGACGATGGCTGGAGGTACTGCTGGGCATGGCCACAGTTTTGACCTGTGTAGTCCAAGGCCAGAGTAAGGAGGGGCTTGCAGGGCCGCTCGGGACGGTCTGTCCAGATCTTGTCCACAAGGTTCTCCTTGACGGGAATGAGGTGGTGGCCAGCGCTTCTCAGAACTTTGGCCATCTTCTTCCAGTAATCTGAGGAGAAAGACACATGGCCCGGCTGTGAATTGAATGCCCACAATAGGCAACAGGGCTGTGGGAGCCTCGCACCCTCTAAGAGGTGACCCCTCACATGCAGGTGACAAACTGTAAAAAGACATCTTTGCCACCAGTGGCCTCCCCGATTCTATGCTGGAATTCACCTCCTTACCTTGCTTGACCTTACTGTGGCATCGAGTCGTGCTGAGCCCATAAATGTCCCACAGCCCACAAGCAAACAAGGATAGAGAAGCACCTAGAACCTACTTTTTCACCCAAGCTGGAAGGGCTGAGCTCGCTCACCTGTAGGAATGATCAGTGGGTCCACACCAACCTTGGATCCTTCAGGAAGTACACTCACCAGCCAGTCTTCCTGGGTTGGTGTGTCTTTCAGACCTATGGAGAGATGAATCAGTGGGAAACAGTTCCCAGTGGGCCCAAGCTCACTGTCCTACCCAGAAGGATGCAATTCACCAATGGCATGATAACAAGGTTAGTAAGCATCTTAAGGTAGATTGGCAGGACCTGGAAAATCTCAACCTCCCTTACCTCTAGAGGGCTATGAGAAGTGTAAGATGGTATACGAGGAAAGCGTAAGATAAGGGTGAGACAGGAAAGAAAAAAGCAGAATTTTTATTAGACCTCTAGTAAAAATGGCACCCTAGGAATCACTGCAACAAAGGTATATGGTGTCATCACGAAGATCATCTCATCAGCCTTCAGCCACTTCACCACTCTTGGTCACCTGATGAGAACACGGGAACGCATGCCACAGTGCCCTCCCCTCATCTGGAGGGTAGCGCTGCACACAGAAGCACCCACCCCACACCTGGGGCTGACTCGAGGGCTGAGCACGAGCCTCAGCAGCAAAAAAATCTCCCCAGAGGTTACAAGAGGGACATACAAGAACTGCCATCACTATCTTCAACATGGCTCCCTGGGCTTCCCATTTCCCAAAAGGAAACAGCCCTTTCTGTTTCTAAGAGGCTAGTCCTAAAATACCAAATAAGCTTCAAGAAAGGAAATAAAGTAATCTTTGATATTCCAGTTATTCTTTAATCCAAGCCGTATCTTCCATGTTTAGGATATATACTTTTTAAATCAGATCTTTGCTTAACAATTAACATCTTGGTTAAATATATGTATGTTTAGAGTGAATGTTCGGACATTCCAAAACAGTACTTATCTTTACTATTTTCTCTACTGAGTACTGATAACCACATAACCACTGAAGGGAAGTTCAAAGGTTTATAAGGAAGTGAAATCACGAATCTCAGTTCTAAAAAAATGCCTAGAAGCTGGCACTGTAGTTGTTATTTTGCTATTTGATTCTTCCCTTTTTTCAAACTACTAAACAAGCCCCTTATTAATGAAGTTTCTTTAATGCCCCTAGTATAACTTTCACAGGATGAAGTCGGGTCATCTCCTAACAGACAGATATTTGGCAAAGCCCAAGGGATGAATCACTTACTAACCAAACCCACCAGAATCACCCAACACAGGAGAGATGCCTGAGGAAAGGTGGGTTTAGGGAAGAGAAGTCTCAAGGAAGAAACCAGAGAGGGCTTAGAAGAGAGGAGGACTCATCCCTCGGGCCGCCACACACCCACTTTAAGGAAAAGGCAAACAATATAGTTCCTCTGACACTCTGACCCCCAAAGTGCTAACAGACCTAACAGTTGGAGTTCTGAGCCCTAAAGGAATGTCCACACCTCAGAAGGACACTAAGTGACCCACTGGGGTGCAAGCGGAAAATACTAGCATTTCTATTTGTATTATTTTTCTAAAAAATAAACTAATCTTTGCTCATTTCTGAAATACAGATGGACACTAACATATATATATATATATATATATATATATATATATATATATATATATATATAAAACGTATAAACAAATATATATATATATTAAGGGTATAGGAGCCATTAACAGAGGCATGTAATTAAAAAGTTTATAGGCCTAGCAGCTTGCCCATTTATAACAGCCCCACAGTTTCCAAATGCCTGTGCATGTGCACACAGACGTGCGCACATAGGGGGGTGGAAAGGGGGAGTAGGAGAGGGAGAATAACTTCAGCAATAAATCTACTGCCAGGACAAAAATGTTCCTAAAGCCTCCCTAAGATAAACAACACACATATGTGTGTATGGAAAGTATGTGACATACATGTACACACACGCGCATGCATACAAACTTGCACACTTCAGTATGCTAGCTGCTTAGATCTTGGTGTCAACTCAACTCAATTCAACTAAGTGTCAACAACCTCTGTTCCATAACTATGAGTCTGGTGACAACCTGCTTTCCTCATTTCCTCCTACAACAAATAAGAAATATCAGTTATGTGCTTCATCCCTTCCTCACTCGGCAGCTCTGGTAGCCTCTTTTCCCTCCTTATCTTCTACTCTCCAAGTTCAAAATTCAGGAGAAAGAGACCTTTGTACAACCACTAAAACCATGTTCCTAAAGACTATTTTAATCACAAGGAGAAATACACACAGCACAAAATTAAATGAAAAATCAGAGTACACAATTATTTGATAAGCACTGAGCTCTATACTTTCCATATATTGTTTCTTTAATTCTCACCAATTTATGTGGTCCTTACTCTTATTATCCCATTTTACAGATGAGGAAACGAAAGCACTGAAAGTGGACTAACTTGCCCAAGGAAGTCCTAGACTTATGCTCCCATCCTGTGTTGTTCTCCAAAGCTGAGCTGCCAGAAGCAAGTCCAAGATCCTCAGGGGAAGAGCATCCTAGCCCCTACTGTCAATGGCGCCTTACCTTTATCTTACTCTGAATCATGAGGCAGCAGAGAGCAGGGGAAAGGCCCCCAGTACATGAGTCAAATGCATGGCATGTGATGTGATCTTCAGCAAATCAACTGTCCTCTCTGGCCCTCTGTTTTCCCTCATTAAAATAAGTATCCTGAACCAGGACCTTTCAAAAATTGAATGCACAATGGTATGTATATATAAGGATGCTATTTTCTTGGTTTTCCTCATGCTATGAACTGGACTGTGTCCCCTCAAAATTGATGTGTTGAAGCTCTAACCGCCAGTATAACTGTATTTGAAGATAAGAGTTTTAGGACGTAATAAGGTTAAATGAAGTCATAAGGGTGGAGTTCTAATCCGACAGGATTGGTGGCCTTCTAAGAGGAGGAGGAGACAGAGCTCTAGCCATGTCAGGAGTGAGAAGACAGTCGTCTGCAAGCCAGGAAGAGAGCTCTCACCAGAACTTGAGCACACTGGCACCTGCTCTCAAACTTCCACCCTCCAGAACTGAGAAAATAAATTACTGTTGTTTAAGCCACCAAGTCTATGATATTTTATTATAGCAACCTGAGTAGACCAAGACACCTTCAATCTAAAAAGGGTTAATATCAGGAGTGCTGAGGAGCCCTAGGGTCCCTTCCGAGAGCTGACCAACTAAGGCCACACCTCTACGCACCCATCTTCATAAGCGTCCAGTTGCTGTCCATCTGCTTGGCAGCCTGGAGAAAGTAGCGTCCGTCGGTCCACATGGCTGCATGCTCTTCAGTGATGATGGCTGTGCCTGGAGCGAGGAAGCAAAAAAATGAGAAAGTTTTCTGACAACCACCCAGAAGCTGCACAACATGACAGCAGATGGGCAAGCATGGTGAGAGGCACCAGCTTCCGAGAGGCCCAGCCGCCCAGCACCACTCTAGTGGGGCACATGGGTCTTTGGCTCCAGGGAAACCTCCAGGCAAGAGAAGAAACGCCACTCAGAAGCAGCCATAGGCCAAGCTCTGAAAGACGGTCCTGAGCGTCCCTGGCTACCTGGGTACTGGTCCTTGCACAGAAAGGACCCAACCTGAGCAGCAGAAGTCCAGGCAGGATGAATAGAAGACTGTGGATTCAGGGCCAAAATGGCCTCATAAATAATAAAGCTAAGGCAGAAATGGTTCCTGGGTGTGATCACAGCGATCTGCTCTACCAGAAACCCAGAGGAGTGTTTCACATTTCCCAACAGAGACCAAGAGGACCCTGTGAGTGTTCGTGACGACTCAGTGGGAGTTTATGCCTCCCACCTCTACCTGCCCTTGGTTCCCACAGACCTGGCAGAACTCAGGGCTTTCCAAAGAGGTGTCAGCCAAACCCAATCCTAAGTGCCAAGCAACACAAGCACTTACACAGAAGGAAGCAGTGGGGGCTAACCACACGGAGAGAGGAGCTCTCGCCAGTTCTAGCTAGCTAAAGAGATATAAGTCTGAAGGGGATAACCCACCCTAACACTAAAGGGCACGACAGCCTTGGAAAAGCTAGGGCAGGGCACCAACACGGCTCAACATTAACCGTTGTTCTTCAAGCCGAAAGTGAAAACAGGGAAATCAAAAGCCAACACTTGGAGAATTAAGCAGGACCAGTACGCTAAAGTGGGAGTGCTGGGAGTTATGTCTCATTACTTATCTGGAGTGCTAGTTGCACAAGTATATATTCTGTTTAATTGATATCATTTTCTGTATTTATGTTATATTCAATAGAAAGTTCAAAAACATTCTTTAAATAAAAATTTTTTAAAACTTTACAAGTAAAAGCATAGAAAAAGGGTCACTAAAAGGTGACCTTAGGGAGCTGGAGGATGCTGGGAACTCATACCTTTCTGTAGGGGATCAGCGACGAATGACTGGTTTGCATTTTCTTTTTGGTTCTATATCACATGCTGAAACTCGTTCCAATTATTTTTAGGAGGCAAACAAAAATACAAGAATAGAGAGAGAATTTAGCGACTCACCTGCAGAGCCATCGAATCCAGAGACGAAGGCCCGCCGACAGTCACATGGAGCAATGTACTCGCTCTGGAAAACAAAAAGGACAATAAATTGGACCTCAATCAGTCACGTGCTGGCGCCAACTGCTTTCCACGTGCTCAGCCCTGTGCTAGGCCCAGCAAGGACTACAAAGGCTGGTGGATCCTTGGCACCTACCTTCAAGGGACAAGCAGTCTAGCTGAAAAGGCTAAGTGAACATTAGAAAAGAAAAAAATTAGCACACAGGGCAGAAGATCCTAATTAATTAAGGGTGAAAAGAGTTGTTCCCTTTCACCTCTATTTCCTCATCTGCAGCACAAAGCAAGTCAATAGAAACTGATTAAAACTGCTCTTTCCTCATTGAGATCTTACTCAAAAAAACAAACCAATAGCTTTCTCCCTTCCTTGCCACTAACATTTAGACATCTGTTATTTTTCTGGAAAGGCTGAACTTCTGTTTTAAGTGCCAATAATTCTCTAACTTAAATCTCATTAAGTATTAACTTGTTTCTGAACTTCCTGTTTGTGTCCCCTTCAAAGTAGTATCACTAATCACTCCCACGCAGACCCTGCTCCTTCTTGCTAGGGAAAGAGGAGAAACACTTCCTCCAACCCAGAAAACTTTAGCAAAATAAAACATCATAGACAAATCCAGGTCCCTCCCAGATGATAATCCCCATGCCTCTAAATGAAAGGTGGCTAGGAACTGAAAAAAGTAAGTTCTCATTCCTGGGCAAAGGGTACAAGGCCACAGTATGCAATTTCTAATAGCCAGTGAGGCAAAGAAAGTTAAGTAGTTTGCCCAAAGTTACACAGCTAGTAAGAAGCAGAGGCAGGATTTGAACCTGGGCAGTCAGCTCTACAGCCTAATCTCTGAAGCCCTATGCCATGCTGCCCCTATATGACATATTACCTCATCCTTATGACATAAAAGGAATACCAATAGCAAATGAGAAAACAGAGATTCAAAGACAGACTCTAAGTAACTTGCCCCCACTAGCAGGTCAATAGCAAGGCCAGGATTTGGTCTGCTTGAGACCAGAGCTGCTGCTCCTTCAACTGTTAGCAGGTTTCTCCTGAGATAAGTACCTAGCAGGGTTAAAAATACTTAGGATAGAGAATGGGGCTTCTGGCTGGACCCCAAGGCATGTTAAACAGTCCACATGATGTAAAAGGAAAAAGGGCACCTGTGTTCCACTCCTACTATGTGGGTAAGAGCTGTCCCTCTCACCAAGGAAGCCACAACCGCATCCTCAAGCCAGCCACAAGACCACGACCCACGGAAAAGCTAGACAGGCCAGCAGAGAGAATCATGACAGCAGGATGGAGAAGCTCTGGGCCACACCTGCCCTCTAGCAGCCCAGTGATGTGGTCTGCAACAAGTCTTATCACCTCTTTTGGCCTCAGTTCATCTCTAAAACAGTCATTTCAGATGGCTAAATTCAATAGCAGACTCATGTTTTATTCCCCTAAAACAAAAAAGGAATATTTAACAGATCACACTAAGTATATAAAAAGAAATGTGCACCAGCATTATGAATTGCAGAACTTTCATTTATTTATTAACCCAGTAATCACTGGTGCAAGACTAAAAAAAGGCAAAAATGGGTGAAGGAGGGTCACACCCTTCTCCTAGGACTGTTGTGAAGAACAGTTAATGTTTAAAACAACTCACCAGAAACCTGAGAGCACTGCATATATGCAGCAGAAAAGATATTATTAATTTCTTCTCCCTGAATGGTAAAAAGGCATCTAAGAGGCTGGGGAACTAAGTTAACAAAAATAACTCCTGTACTAAAAAAATCACAGTGCACAATGGGGAACGCACAGAGACGGTGGTACTCTCCACAAACAAAAGGTTCCCTCACTTGAGATTCCTCCACCTATGACACAGAATGAGGACATGGCAAAGGGCTAGCAGAGAAGGTACTACTGACTTTGGCCCACCTGGCATCTTTCACTCGGGGACATAGTTTTCGAGGAATGCCCCACCTCTATCTCAGCAAGCCCAAGAGGAGGGACAGGGCACCCACAAGGGTTCACCTAGAGGTGCTCGTCAGCAAAGGTAGAAAGAAGGTTTCTCCAAAAGGAGGTGAAAGTAGCAGCAGGTGGATATGTTTGGTTTAGGGTCAAGATAAGGTCTAGGGCAAGAAAGTCTAGACATGACCTAAGTTGGTCAACGTGCCAGAAAGACATTGCTTACCGAAGCTGTCACCTCCACACCAACAGCCTAAGCAGAAGCCAGACAAGCAGTGGGCCCGGGCCTCCTACTCTTCCCCAAGCCCTGAAGCTGGCAAAACCCAGAACATTCACCCTAGAGAGCAGCATAAGGTCTAAAATAAGCCAAAGCCATAGCCTGCAGGGAAAAAGGCACAGAAGCAGAGCTGTTGGCCTTTTCTCCAAAACCATCCACATCACTCCATCTCTAATATCAGTACTCAGTCCAAGCCCCCATCGTCTCTCCCAGGACCATTGCCCCTACAGTCAACTCACACTCAGAGTGAGCTTTTCAAAATGCTGACCCACTTTACACTCCAGACCTCCAGAACTACAAGATAATAAATCTGTGTTATTATAAACCAAAGTTTGTAGTAATTTGTTACAGCAGCAAAAGGAAAAGAATACTTATCCAATAGGAAAAGGACAGAAAGGATTATAACCAGAGTTTCAAACTCAAATGCCTTAGGGGTAAGGGCAGGTAAACTGAAAAAGTAAAGCAAGACAAGGGGTGTTTTTTCTAGAGACAGCAGCTCCTTCCTACTCATCTGATTCCTCTCATGCTGGAATGCAGGCCAGATTGCCAATGTTCAATATTTCAGGAGAAGGTAAATATGTGTTCATGAGAGATCATCCAGTTTTAATATGTTGGCATCTAATCAAACAATGTAAATAAAACACAGCCAAATAAAGCACATTTGTAAACTATGGGGGGGAAAAAGCCTTAGCCACCTCTCATAATCAGTCCAAATGCACCGTCTTTCACAAAGCTTCCTGACTCATCCACTTTCCAAGATCTCCCACATCTCTGAATTTTACAGGACCATCCACGCTGGCACTGATCCATGCCCTCCCTTGAGTGATGACAACAAATAACATCGGCTCAGATTTCCAAACACCTACTAGTGGCCAATAACTATATCTATTTCCTCTAATTCTAATCCTAAGAGCAACTCTGGAAGGTATCATCCTCCCTACTTACAGATGAAAAACAAAGTTCAGAGAAGTAAATTACTTATTTCTCCAAAGAACAACTGCTGTAAGTGGTAGAGCTAAGGTCTGAGCTCAGGTCTGACTTTCAAAGGCCCATGCCCTTGCCACACTGCCAAACAATCTTTTACTCTGTATGGAGATTGTGTACATCTGGTTTGCACAACTGGATTATAAACTCCAAGGAAACAAGAAACGCATGGCCTGTCCCACATTTACCTCTACCTTCATCAACCGCATAACAGATGTCTCCCACACCCAATCACATCTATGCTCAAGGCTGGCTCCCCTACTTAGTGGCTCAGTAAACCTTGGCCTCAGTGTCTTCATCTGTAAAACAAGGATGATAAAAATGCCCACCTTGGAAGGTTGAGGTGTGACATAAAGCAATAAGCACATGCCAAGCTTTCGATGAACTTCAGAGCTTGTAACTACACACCAGGCTATGCACTAGACTCTACAGAAAATATAAAAAATATCTTAGAGTGGACAATCTGGCCAGCAAAGACAGACAGACATCCATGAAATTACTAGTCCTAATGAACTGTTTGCTATAGTTTCAAGGACGCTCAGATCTGCATTGAATGCATCAGGCCAAACTCAGAGGTTTGATGTGGGCCACCATAAATAGGTGAGGAGAAGCAGAAAGCCATACAGGAAGGGCGAAAGATGCCAGACGGCCCAAAGAAAGAGATGTGTGGAGGGAGAGAGCCAATTAGCCTGACAGCTGAGGCAGAAAGTTCAAGGGAATGGCAGCAGAGATTCCTGGGAAGGCAGACTTTGCAGACAATGGTCAAGGACCTCAAAGATCACACTAAGAGGCACGAACTTTATCTTGCAAGTTCTAGAGAGAGACTAGAAGTTCAAGAGGGGGTGGTGACATGACCAGAACTGCATTTTAAGAGCAGTCAACATGGCCACATGCAAATGGAATAGGGTAAACAAGGCTGTTGGCTGATTGGTGAGATAAGCATAACTATTAAAATTATGAGGGTCCATACTGTGGTGACATCTTTCCCCTTCCCTGACCCTTTACTCATAAGCCTGAGTCTGGCACAGTGCCTCAAACATACTAAGTTCTCAACAAAAATGAAACCAAATGAATAAATAAATGGCTATGTGTCTGTCAGCAGGAAGTCCCAGAGGCTGGACTATGGATGGAGACAAGGGCTACCTGTCCCCAAAGAACAAGGTAACATCCAGTCTTTGGCATTTTCTTCTCCCTTAAATGAAACCAAGTTAAAGTATGTAGGTAAATGAATAGCTGTCCACAAATTCATGTCCCTTACTTGGTGAACACTCGTCGGAAAGTGGCTTCCCCTCCAGGCCTTCATTTCCTGTTCATCTCGCATCTAGGTGAGGTCACATACCTAGTTCTCACCAATAAAACGTGGGTGTGAAGTGATGTCTTGGTCAGAGCAAGTAACAATGGGTCATACTCCTTCCCCTCTGCCAGCTGGAATGGTGGCATCACAGGATGGAAAGAACCTGGATCCCTGAATTGCTATTCTTCCTAGTGGAAGAAAGTCACCCACCAACCACGAACACCCACTCTGGACTGCTACGTGAGCAAGAAATACAGCCACGGTATCAGGCCACTGCAACTTCAAGACATCTTACCACAGCTGGCATTAATCTAATTAAAAGAGTGGATAAAAATCACTCTGAAATAAAAATCACGACCCCCACTTAGGAGTCTGTTTAAGAAATACAAAACAGGAAGCCAACTCCAGGAGAAATGGGAGTAGCATCCAAAGAGTTCAGGAAAATCTGATTCATGTCTTCCAGGAGGAACCATAAACACAGCTGAAAGCTCAGTTGGCAGAGTCACCTCTGACAGAACATGACCCTTTGACTAAGCCGATCCCAAGAGTGCAATATGGGACCTTATAGATGGGGAAGATGAAGAATTCAGATTTCTACAAGGGACTACTGATGCAGCTCCGGCTCCAACCAATGATTCCCCTGGTTTGGGACCAGTGGTGCCCACCAATCCCAACATTTGACTTACATGATATGTGTGAAAACATCCAGATTACCAGAGAGTACGGACAGTTGCTCACTTTAAAAGTCTCCCTGGACCCAAATTCATTAACATCACAACCCTTGTTCAGAGTTTATAAAAAAGAAAAAAAAAAAAAAAACCTTAGAGTTGCAGAGGACAGTGAGAAGCAGAACCCTGAAGGCAGTGCCAAGGCCTTGTGTAATTATGCGTCTGGGGTGCGTTTCCCTTCTAACACAGAAGAGTGTGTGGGTGTCTGTATGTCTGTATTTGTGTTTTGGAAAATACACAAAGGACAGAATTCAAGATTCCCTTTCATTCTCCAACACCCTCCATTCCCCACCCCTGAGATTCCATCAACCCTGAATGTAGCCTGAAATGAAACAATTAGGAACAAGAGCCACAAAGAACAGCATCCTCTCTATTACTGAAGAGGCTGCTGCGGCAGGGTCAAACACAAAGCCAACCCTTCCTCTTTGTCCTCACAGTCCTGGCAAGGAGCCAGAGTCCCACTTAGCAATTGCCCCAACTGTGCCCCATCTCTCCACAGAAACTAAAACAAAGAACTCGGGACTTCTCGTTTCTTTCTGTAGATGGCACCACCACAAACACTCTCGGGTTCCAAACTTCCCAGTGCCCTCTGCCATCTACCTGCAAGGTTCACACTCAATTTGTGTTCTGCTTGTCATCCAAACCTTTCACTTCTCTTCCGCTCCTAAAGCCAGCACCCAGGTCCAAGCCATCTGTACTCTAATGCTGGGATCCTGCAATGGCCTCCTAGTAGGTTTCTCAGTTCCCAGTGTCTCCCTTCTCTAATCCATACTAAACACTGCTCCCTCTGACTGATCATGTCACTCTGTTGTTTGAAGACCCTCAGTGGGTTCCAACTGTCTAACAAAAACATAAACTCCTGACTCTGGTGGTCAAGGCCACCCATAACATGGGTGGCTCATGAATGGCCTTGACCAGGACCCTTTTTTCTTTTCTTTAAGGTTATCACTATTCATGTTCTCCTGCTTCCATGGATTTGCTCGTACTTATCTCCAAGTATCTAAATTCTACCTGTTCACATTCCAATTTAAACACACTTCCTCCACGAAGCCTTCCTTGATCCTGCCAGCTTAACATATTCCTTCTCACATATGAATTCGGTCTACACTTTATTTAAATCTGTGCTCTCCATTACAATAGTCACCAGCACATGTGGCTACTGAGCACTTGAAATGTCACTAATGTGACTGAGAAACTGAATGTTTCATTTTATTTCATTTTAATTAATTTAAATATAAATTTAAAAACTGATGCTCAAAATTCAGTTATTAGAAAACTTTAATGTTTCAAACAACTTGGGTATGTAAGTCTACTTTTTCAACTGTAAATTTTATAAAATCTAAATACGGATCAAATATTTCACATTCAAATGGATATTTCACATTCTAATTGAGATGCCCTGTAAATGTAAAATACACATGGACTTAAAGTGTTAGTATAAGAAAAAGGAATATAAAATATCTCATTAATAATTTTTATATCGATGTGTTAAAATGACAATATTTTGGACATAATGGGGTAAATAAAATATATTAAAATTAATTTCACTGTTTCTTTTTACTTTAAATATGGCTATGAGAATATTTTAAATTACATATGTGCCCCACATATTTCTACTTTACAGTGCTAATCTAGTCCTTTCATAACATTCTGTGTTAGCATTTGTGACCGTGGCTTTTCTACTCTTTAATCTCTTCCCTCATTCATCTCTATCACAGTAATAATAATAACAATAATAGCAGCTAATATGATGAGACTTATCAGGTGGCAGACACGTTTTTAAGCATTTGTATCTATTAACTCATTTAATCCTGACAATGGTCCTATAAAGTGGCTGTGTCACTATCCCCTTTCTGCAGATGAAGAAACTGAGACCCAGAGACTTTAACTGACACTTAGAAATATGAGGTAACTTGCCTGAGGTCAAGCAGCTGGTTAAGTGGCAAATCCGGCATCTGAACCCAGACGATTTCAAGAGCCCATATACTTACCTCTATGCTAACGGCCTGCCCTCTGAGTTTGCCATAACTCTTAGCCCTGAGCAGGCAGTCAGGAAACATGCACTAAACAAACACAACACAGCTTCTCCCACCTCACAGAGCAGACAGCTAAGTTACAGCAATAGAAATGACAGTTAAAGGTTATAAAAGAAAAGTGGTGGGGGAGGGTTTGAAGAGGGAGTAAAGGACAGCGAGAGTACAAGAATATAAATCTGTGAAGCCTAAACAGTGACTTCTGTGATAAGAGTAACAGCTAATACAGAGAACAAGCTTAACCTTTTGTTTTTTCAGGATATTACTGGAAAACACTGCCATTCCTGAAGTTTAAGAAAGAATTGCTTTAGGTGTACATTAGGCCCCATCTACTGTCAAAGAGAATTTTTAAAGACTATTAAGGGTATTAGACCCAAATCAGCTTTATGATGATAAAAAAAGCTAGCTCAGGAACAGTACAGTACCCAGGACCAAGAATAGCGAGATAAATGTGCCTTGACTACAAAAACATCCTCTACTAGTAAACATATAGATTATATCCTAACTCCAAAACTGAAATTGAAATACCAAACACTACAAAGCTTCTAACACAACTTTTACTGGAAACTGCTGACTTTTAATCCAAGACTCAAAGGTCAAATCTTTCCATTCAATAAAGCCTCCCCAGAAGTGTACACTGAGGAGCAGAAGTATTAGGCATCATTGGCTGGAGCTCCATGACAGCTTGTGAGATCCCTTTTAGAGGACAGACCCAATTTTATGCAACCGTGTGCTAGTGGACTGTGATGGTTAATTTTATGTGTCAACTTCACTGGGTTAAAGGATTCTCAGAAGCTAGCTGGTAAAACACTATTTCTGGGTGTATCTGTGACAGTAGACGAATAAAACTACCCTCATCAATCAGTGCACGTGGACAACATCCAAGCCCAAGCCATAGAGGATCAGAATAGAACAAAAAAGTGGAGAAAAGGCAAATTTTCTCTCTCCTGTTTAAGCTGAAACATCCATCTGCTCCTGCCCTTAGACATCAGCATTCCTAGTTCCTGGGTCTTCAATTCAGAAAGGTACTTACACATTGGTGCGCCATCTGCAAGCTGGGAACCAGAAAAACTAGTGGTGCAGTTCTAGTCCAAACCTGAAGATCTGAGAACTAAGGGAGCTGATATTGTATGAGCCAATCCCTTCCAATAAATCTTTATATGGAGAGAAATCTATATATATCCTATTGGTTCTCTCTGGAGAATCCTGACTGATACAGGGACTTACAGAAGACCCCAAACCAACTGCTACATAATGTGCTCCAGCCACAGGAACCACCATCCACCTTGAAATACAGGCAGGTGTATGCATATCTTAACTCTGTTACTAAACTGTATGCTTCTTGAGACCAGGACCATTCTCATCTTCGTGTCATGTCCATACCTAAGGTAGTTCCTTGCACACAAGCAAAGACTATAAAAAATACACGTATAGAAGACTCTATGAAAGAACAGCACTTTGTATACTTTCTCATCTTTCTACTAAATCATATGCACAGTGAAGGTAGGAATTCAATCTTAAATTTATCTTTGTAAGCCTAAAGTATCATGACCACATAGAGGCATGCAAACACTTGCTGACACAATACCTAAAAGAATAGATCCTAGAATCCTATCATTCTTCTGCCTTTCAGACTGGTAACATGAGGTCTCCAGGTCTCCAAACCCAACTCTCTTACATTTAAGTCACGAGTATTCTCAGAGATAAAGGGCACTTACTGAGTATTTACTGAGTCGCTTCCATTAAAAGCGGTGGTTGGGGGAAGGAGAGGGTGATATTAAGAATTATCCCCAAAACCTGCTAGGGTTGATAACAATAACCGACTGGCTGCTTGTCTGGCCATGCCAGAAGACAGGACAGTCTGGAGGGGAGAAGACAGGAAGGAGAGACAATTCTGCTAGGGACAAGTTGTGACAGAGATCAGATAAAGTGTGTCAGCAACAGAAAAATCCAGATTTCTGCCCCTTCATTTGTCCACTAATTCTTCCACAATTTATTGAAAACTGGCTATATTCATTGGAAACAAGGAAGCAAGAACCAAACCAACAGGCATTCAGTGGGACCCTACTGGACATAGGCCCCTATGCCAACCTCTGAAGGACATGCTTAGTTGTGGGTTGACAACTAGAATCTAATTAATACTTCTGGTCTGGGGGGAAGAAATGAAATGAGAGGAGAGGCTGATGAGCCCATCACCGGCCCATCTCCACTCAGTACCTGATGCGCATCCCCCGATGGGATGATGTAGGCCTGGATCGGTTCTGTCACATACTCCAAGTTCTTCATGGCTTGTCTCAGCTGCCGAAGCAGCTCTGAAGTTACCTTTGGAGGCATTCTGCCGTCTGCAACAACAGGAGAGTGTGTTCCAAAAAACCAGCCTGCCCCATGCGACTCAATGACTCCTCAATGACAACTCAAAGAGAGCTCTAGAGAAGCACCTGCCATGTTCTGCCCTACTCCCACGTGCACCATCAAACTGACCACCCACCACCAGACCAAAACCAAAGCTTTCTGAAACTAAAGTTTGCATTTCAGTTCTTAAATACCACTTCCGAACAGCCACTGTGGCAAGAAAATTTGAGCTTCTAACACTAATTTCCAAATCAATTGGTCACCTCTTTCGCTTACAGGATTTTATACTAAAGAGATCATTAAACAAGTGCACAAAGACACAGGTGTTTATCTTTGTTTATAGTAGTAAAATAATGGAAGAAAACACATGATTCATTAAATAGAAGGCCCGTCACCAAAGTGTTACTAGTGCTTACCTTTGGGCAGGGGGATTTGCAGTGATTTTTATTTTCTTCTTGTGTTTTACTGCTTAAGTTGGTTTTAAAAGAAGTACGTTTTATATTTTTCCTAACTAGTCAACCACAGATTTGGAGTAGAAAGTTCAGTCGGTCCACTAGAAGTCAAAAGTCGTATTGTGTGTTCTAGTAAATACATGCTACCAACTGGGTGTACGACCTCAGGGAGAAGGGGCTCGGGGTCTCAGCACTGTGTTCTCTTCTCTAAAACATGGTGGGAGTGGAGTAGGTCCAGGGTTTAAGCTGAGCCCCCAAAAAGTCCCAGGAGTCTAAAGGAGACGATCATCCCCATAAAACTAGAGCTGGTGCTCCAGCTCTAAAACATACAAAATAAAAACAGAAATACAAAAGTCATTAAAAAGAAAACATTAGGGACATTAAATGCAATCCTACTAAAAATCCTTAAACTTTTACTAATTTCTAAGCAGTCGAAATTAAAAAGTATTGCCTCCTAGAGAGATGGTTTCTATGTGATGAAAGTACAGATGATGCAAGCTGACTTTAAAACCACATTAGTTGGTTCTTCAAAAAAATCTTTTTCTCAACAAATATTCATATGTATTAACAGTTCTGATAAATCATACTATATAATAGCTATAATTTATGACTAGATGGGTGGATAGAGAAAAAGATAAACTATATCATAGCTATAGTCCCATAGCTAAAATAACAAAACAACTTCAAGAAAAGCCAATTACAGAATAATCATACATATTTTACAAAGTGCCATATATTAGACCAAAACTATACTACAGAATTCAAAAGTAGAATATTAAGTTTTTCCAACTCCTTTTTTTTAATGGATTTTATTTTTTTAGAGCAGTTATAGGTTCTTAGGAAAATTGCAAGGGAAAGTATGGCGTTTCCACATAGCCCCCTGCCCCACATACACACGGCCTTCCCCACTATCACGACCCCCACCAGAGTGGTACCTTTACTATAACTGATGAATGCGCACTGACACATCGTTATCCCCCAACGTTCATAATTTACATTACAGCTCACTCTCGGTGTACATTCTATAGGTTTTGACAAATGTATAATGACATATATCCACCATTATAGTATCACACAGAAAATCTCTAAAAATCCTCTCTGCTCAGTCTATTCATCCCTCCTTCCCCAACCCTCTTCTCAAACCCCCCTGGCAAAATCTTTTTACTATCTGCATTATGAACAAAGCTGCTATAAACATCCATATGCAGGTTTTTTTATGAACGTAAGTTTTCAACTCCTTTGGGTAAATACCAAGGAGCATGTACCATATGCTACATACGTATCATATGGTAAGTTTATTTAGTTTTGTAAGAAATTGTCAAACTGTCTTGCAACGTAGCTATACCATTTTGCATTCCTACCGTTAAAAATGAAAATTCCCATTACTCCACATCCTCGCCAGTATCTGGTGTTGTCAGTGTTTTGGGTTTTGCTAACCCATTTTTTAAACAAATAAAAAATGTTTTACTTAACGAAAAATATTCTAATGGACAATACTCTAAGTAATAGAGAATTACATTGAGGCCATTATACTATGGGTTATTTTCAAGAAGTGACACTCTCACTCACTAGCTTGTGCCCTGCTGGGTATGCATCCTTTTTTTGGTTCTTTTTCCTGAACATTTTCATCTGCTGCTTCTCCTTCATGATCAACAGCACCGTGAGCTTCCAGACGTCCGTCATGATGATTATCTCCAATAGGTGCCCCTATGAGGTACCATACTGATCTCAGGACTCACTAAAAAAAGTGCCCCATTCGTAATCTGTGGCAAGGGCAGCTTCAGCCGCAAGTCTCAGGGCTCTGCCTCAGGGGTCTCCAAAGGACAGAAGTACTCAAACAGAGTTGTTGGAAAAGTCCTATTCAGAATTCAAACATGTCCACGGTCCTTGCATTACAGCTGCTTCTGAACACTTTTCAGAGGGGCATCTTTTCCTTTCACCTGATGTACTGAGCCTACAATTTCTCACCTAGCTGAAAAAAAGGAAGTAAAAGTACCTGCTCTGACCTAAGTTTATATGCCAACACCTGAGTTTAAAATGAAGCCTTCTGTGACCTTGTAAGCTTGATTTAAAAATACCTGGCAGTATATGGGCTAATGTTACATCACAAACTAATGTTACATCTGAAAACTTCATTATGACATCTTTCAGGACAGACAACATGTTTCCAAACCGTATTCCTAAGCAACTTAAGATTTTTAGAGTCAAACAAAAATGTAGACTTCCCTGCCACTTGCTAGGGAGGCGCTGTACCTGGTGCTGTCACTCGGAGGCAGTCTGGGAGTCAGGAACCAGGCAAGGAGCTGGCAGACCAAGCTCCCATCCCAGGATCATGACTCTCTCGTGAAGTGGGAGAAGGGACCCCATACCTGGGTCCTCTGTGAAGCTGCTGTAAGGGTGCAACACTGAGACAGAGGCATTGCTTGTCAACTAAAGCACAAAACAGAACGGAGGACTCAGCAGGTGGCAGAATCCACATTCCACATTTCCTACAACAATCAAGTCATCTCCAGCTACTTAAAAAAAAAATTAGACTTCCTCTGGAGCAGTATTTCAATCCTGACCGGTATGTTAGAACTACCTGGATAACTTCTGATTTAATTAGTCTGGAGTATAGCTTAGGCATCCATAATTTTAAAAAGGAAATATATGATAGAAGCCAGTACATTTTCTTTAGAGATCCTTAATTTCCTTATAGAACCTGGCTTCTATCTGGGCACATTCTGACTTAAGGACTTTAATAGCACTGACTCAGTGTTTATAGTGCTGCCCGCAGTGTACTACCAGTCACTAACTTCATCAATAAAGTCAACAAGACCAATGGCAAGCACCAAATCCTCAATTGCAAACTGCAAACTACCAAAGGCAAAATAGAGCCAACCAAAGACATCCTCTGCTTCTTGGTACCATAACTTGCTTTCTCACCACCACATTCTGACCCGCATCACCATCTCCCACCTTATGATCACGATCCTTTTGACGGGCCTCCTCAAAATCATCAGCATCAATAGCCTTACTCACAACAGTGGCATCTACATACTTCCCTCCACAATGCCACCTGCCTCCATCACCATTCTCAACACTTCCCCTGCTCCTTCCTACCCATCCTTCATGCCCTTCACATGTGCCTGGTTTCCTTAGATACAACCACTTCTTTGTCACCTACATCAGATATAATGAAAGAACTCCTAATACTGCAACCAATAGTTAAGATGTGGTATGGGACAGAAGCAGCAACAGCAAAGGTGAAGACAGCAACATGCAATGGCTGAGGCAATGTGCTGTGGCGGGGAGGCAGCTACCACTGAGGTAGATATAATGAGCAAGGTGGGAGAGACAGCTGTGGCCACAAGGACAACAGGCCTTGAAAGTAACTGAGTGCATGAGCAGCTAGAGCTGAGAAGGAGGAAAAGCTGGTGCACTTATAAAACCCAGCCATAGAGGTGGCAGCAGCTGAAAAGGCACTCAGGATGGAGGAAATGAAAGGCTAAGCTGGTGACCCTCACAGGGTAACTTTTACAAGGACTAAATGGGTTATAAAGCACTTAGAAATAGTGCCTGGCACATAGTAATGTTATGTGCTTGCAATTATTAGAGTTAGATGCACAAGTAACTAACTATGAAAGCAACGTGATAAATAGTGTAACAGGTGTGTAAATACTGCTTCTCCTTAAGGCAGGGACCATGTCACCTGCATCTCTGAATCCATGTATCTAGCTAGCTCAGCTCACTCAACAATGGCTGAATGTACATCACAACGTTGTGTCTATAATCTTTTCAGACTTAATATAATAAACGGTAATGAACCTTCAGTGAAAGAAAGCTAGGATCTTAGAAGATGCCATATTACAGCATCTGTTTATTCCACATCCTATTACTTTTCAGAAATGTCAGAAGCAGCCAAGAGCTAATTAGGGTGTGCAGGGAAGTGGAAAGCCAAGAGCAACAAACCTAGTCCATGATGTAACATTAGCCCATACACTGCCAGGTATTTTTAAATCATGCTTTAAAATGAATGACTCATTTAAATATCTCTTTTATATGTGGGTCTGCTTTTAGAAATAAGTTGCTAAACCTTCAGCCTTCATCACAAACAAGACTTTTCATTGCTTAGAAGTACATAAAAAGCATACCCTATTTACCTCACTGGGTGGCTAGGGGAATTTAACATGACAATATGTGTGAAAGTACGCTGCACAGCATCTGGTACATTGTAGAAGCTCGAGAAATATGATTTGAATCTGCATCTGAAGCACAAGCTGGGATTCCTACACGCCTTGTTATAAGAATAGAAGAGACTGGTTTACTCCAATTTCAGCATCTGAACACATGCACAGATACCAAGCTGCTCTTCCAGCATCAATAGCTTTAGAGGTGGTGGTTTGCTTCTCTGTCCCACTGCTGAGGGTGTTACATACATCAGCGGTTAATTCTCACAATAACCCTTCAAGGGAGGTTTCACTATTCCCTCAGATAAAGGAACAGGAGTTACATATTTGCCCAAGTCAACTGGATCTGGGCCATGACCCAAGGTCTATCTAATTCCCAAGTTCATGCTCTATGACACCATGTTATCTAAGGGACATAATGAGGCTCTCTTAAGGCATTCTAAGACAAACGGCCTCAAAACAAGTGGATGCCAGTTTCCAGCTGGGATCTGCAACCTCAGACAACTGAAGCTCCCTGTACCTCTATTTCTTCATATATAATAAAAAGAAAGAGAAGTTCTCTTCCAACTCTAAATTTGATGATTCTATCACGTTTCCCTTTCTTTACTTTCTATTTTTCCTATTCCTTCTTCCTCTCCTCTCTCCTGATAATAGCCCAAAATGTGTTGCATGCATCTATATTTTTAAAGAAAAAGGACCTAGAATTGCATGCAATTATAGCACTGATTTTCCAAAGAGAGATTAGTCCTGGTATCTTATGTTTCAAGGGATCGACTTCTTTAGTCAGCTAAAAGGAAACGTGGTTCTCCTGGGTGGTCCACATAGAACAGCACTGGCTCATATGGCATAGAAATATAGAAATATACTTTTCAGAATTCAGGTTTGTGGCAACCCCAAAATACAACTAATCAGTTCTAGGGAGAAGGTATGGTTCCAGAAATTGTTCCCAAAAATTCAATTTATAAAACAAAATCAGATATTACAAACGTTTTTCATTTCATAATTGTATGATGAAAAGTAAAAGCTAACCTCTAAGGCAGTCAATAAAGGATCATATTAGAGATTAGAAAAACTAAATTAGGACTTCTTCAATAGTAACCTATGACCACCAGCAGCACCACTATCACCATTACTACCCCTGGAATGGGAAATGCAAAAACTATAATTGTCTAACTTACTATCTAAAAAAAGTAGTAAATATATAGAAACAGTAACCAACTACCCAGGAATCCAAAGAACTACATGGTTTTTAATTTTCAAATATACATCCTCCCACCCCAGCCATGATTATTTATTAATCGCTTACCTTCTCTTTTCTCCCAACTTGGGGTTGAGGTAGGAGAACCTAAAACCCTTTCAAGATGTTCCATTTAATAATAGGCAAAATTATTACCTGTTTCCACACCTGGGTCTCCTGCGTATAGCACCTCGTTAGGTTCAATTATTCTCAAATTTTTCAGCTGAAAATCCCGGTGACTCGCCCTTAAGAGAAAGAAAGAAAAGGATATTGCAGACTTTGACCAGAGTCAACGTGACAAGGCTTAGTCAGAGGGGACATCTACTTGACTTTGCAATTTTCCTCTGTGTGTCAGAAGAACTCCTACCCCAGTATCAGTGATACAATAAAATAAAAGCCTCAGCTATAACCTGCAGATAAAATAGCACCAAGGCAGGTAAATCTTCTCAGGCCTAACCTCTAGTTCATAAATTCTCTTTGGCTAAATCTAATCTCCTATTTAACTAGTATAAAAAGATTTTATTTGCAATGACTATATTTGTCACATGTACAAGTTCTATTTGTTTTTTGTTTATTGTTTTTTAATTTCATGTTCTTTCTTGTTCTTTCTTCATGGTATCCTATTCTTTCACTATGGTTTCTAGTCCTTCTCTTAGCTTTAATTATTTGGGACCCTTATTTATAATTCGTTTCAGACTTTCCACTAGAAGGTCTAAGATAAAAATCCTCAAGTTTGCTGGGTCTGCTGGCTCCCTCTTGGTAGGTCGTTCTTTTCATGCTTTATAATCTTTTAGTAAGGGCTTATCTTCAGTGAAACTATTTTATCTATGAGAATGAGACATGCCTTAAATTGTACGAACACTACTGTCATTGTCATTTGTTTCTGAAACTAATTTTCATTTTAAGTTTTTTGCTAGGAGATTTACACACAAGTCTCCTGTCCTCATATGTGAATAGTCTGACACCCTAGACCCCTTGTATGAAGGTGTATAGCATCTGATAACCTCCTCAAGGCTCAGCTTACCAGCTAAGTTCCCCTAAATTCAGGCCTTAAGTTCCACTAAATTTCTGGCACCTGATGATTTCTCTTTCTTTTAAGTCTATCAGTCAACAAATATTTATTGAGAATCTTCTACAATCCAGGCCTATTATAAACACAACAATGACTAGAACAGGCAACATCTCTGACCTCAGGAGGTTTATAGGCGGGGGGTAGGGGTTGGTAGGAGGGGAGGGGAAGATAGGAAAGACAACAGACACAAAACAAGAATACAGTATGTCAGATAATGAGTATGTATTCTATATGAGAAAAAATAAATAAAGCAGGGCCAGGGGAAGAGAGTGTCAGCGAGTTAAGGGGAAAGGTTATTTGATATGGGGTTGCCTGGTAAGGCCTCTTTGCTAACAGATGACATTTTAGCAGAGACTTAAAAAAAAGGCAAGGGATCAAGGCATGTGGATGTCTAGGAGAAGAACATTCCAGGAAAGGAGAACAGGAAATGCAAAGACCCTAAGGCAAGAGTATGGCTGTTACACCAAAGGGAAAGCAAAGAGGGCACTGTGGTATGGCTGTGTGTGTTGGGAGATAGGGAAGTTAACGGTTAGGAGACAAGATCAGAGAGGCAACAAAGAGCCTGTCATAGGCAATAGAATGGGTTGTAGATGTTATTTGGCTATGAATGTAAAGGTAATTTTGTTGTAATTTTACATTTTTATGTTAGTAAAGGGAGAGGGCTCCACAGCAGCTCAGTCCCACACAGACAGAACCAGAAGACCAGAAATTTTTACCAGTCACTCCAGATCTGCTCTCAGATGGCTGGTACTTTAATTTCATTGGACATAATGATGTTCTTTACTGAGGGAACCATATATTCTTTCATTAAAAAGTAAGACACCTTAGTATTTCTTATAAATATAAGTGCAAATATCTTCAATGAAATACTGGAGAACTGAATCCACTAAGATATCAAAAGGATCAGACACCACCACCAAGTGGAATTTATTCCACATGATTGGTTCAACATACAAAAATTAATGTAATATTTCAATGTTACATTATCAATAGAATAAATAAATTAAAACAAATTAATGTAACAATATCAATAGAATAAAAAAAATTACGATAACCTCGAAAGACAGAAAAAGCATTTGACAATATCCGACACCCCTTCATGATAAAAGTACTCAATAAACTAGAAGAGAAACTCCTCAAACTGATCAATAATATTACAAAACTCACAGCTAACAGCATCTTTAATGTTAAAAGGCTGAATGTTTTCACCCTAAGATCAAAAACAAGACAAAAATGTCCACTCTTGGTACTTCTAGTCAACGTTCATTAGAAGTTCCATCCAGGGCAATTAGGCAAGAAATTGAAATAAAAGGTACCCATATTAGAAAACAAATAAAACTATTTGTATTTGAAAATGGCATTATCTAGAATATAGAAAATCCTAAAGAATCCACAAAAAAAATCAGAGCAATAAGCTCATTGAAAATGGAGGATAAAAAATAATACACAAAAATCAACTGTATTTCTATATACTTGCAATAAACATTCGAAAAATGAAATTAAAAAAGGTTCATTTACAATAAAATCAAAACAAGAGCTAGGAATAAATTTAGCAAAAGAGGTGCAAAACTTATACTCCGAAAACTACAAAACATTGTTAAAAGAAATTAAAGACGACCTAAATAAAAAAAAAAAAAAAAAAGTTCCACATTCACAGATCAGAAAAAATATACTGTAAAAATGGCAATACTCCCCAAAATAATCCATAGTCAATGCAATACCTATCAATTCCAGCTAGCTTCTATGCAGAAATTAACAAGCGGATCCTAAAATTCATATGAAAATGCAAGAAATCCAGAACAGTCAAAACAACCTTGAAAAAGAACAAAGTTGGAAGTCATTCTTTCTGATTTCAAAACTAATAAAAAACTACAGTAATCAAGACAGGGTGGTAATGACATAAGGATAGCCTTATAGATCAATGAAATGGAATTGAGAGTTAAGAAATAAACCCTCAGACTACTGTCAATTAACTTTTTGACAAAAATGCCAAAATCATTCAATGAAGAAAAATAGTCTCTTCAACAAAAAATGCTGGGAAAACTGGATATCCACACACCAAAAAAATGAAGTTGAACCTCTACCCTCATACCACACACAAAAATTAACTCAAAATGGATCACAGACATGCTTTTTTAGAAGAAAACATAGGCATAAATCTTCCTGACCTTGGATTAGGCAATGATTTCTTAGATACAACATCAAAAGCACAAGCAACAAAAGAAAAGAGATATACTAGACATAAATAAAAGATTTTGTGCTTCAAAGGATACTATCAAGAAAGTAAAAAGATACTCCATAAAATGAGAAAAAATATTTTCAACTAGTAAGAGTCTATTATCTGGTAAGAATCCAGTATCCAGAGTATATGAAGAACTATTATAATTCAATAATAAAAAGACAACCAATTTTTAAATGGTCAAAGATTCTATATAGACATTTCTCCTAAGAATATATACAAACAGCCAATAGGCACATGAAAAGATTTTCAACACCATTATTCATTTGAGAAATGCAAACTAAAACCACAAGAAGATACCACTAAGAAGATTATAATCAAAGGAAAAAAAAAAAGACAATAACAAGTATAGGCAAGGATGTGGAAAAATGAGAACCCTCGCACTTCACTGGTGGGAATATAAAATGGTGTAGTGGCTTTAGAAAAAAGCCCAAAGTGCCCCAAAAAGTTAGAGTCACCCAATGACTCTTAGGTGTAGAAAATTAAAAACAAATCCACATAAAAACTTGTACACAAATGTTCATAACAATATTGTTCATAATGTCCAAAATAGAGATCAAACAACTTGCTCAAGGCCTCACAGCTATTTGGTGACAGAGCTAGTCTAGCAATAGACTCCAGGACTCCCAACTTCCAACTCAGTGCTCTTTCCCTTCCCAGGACTTCTTCAGCCTACATCTTCTCAACAACATGAGCCATGAGGTAGGTAAGGGGAAAGAAGAGTACAGGAACTTCCTGTTTGATCTTTGCATAAGATGGTTATGGCACATTTTTCTCCCTCTCTTTTTAAAGAAACCCTCTCTCTCTTTTTAATCATTCCCCTTTCCTGAGCCCATGATAAGAATCATACATGCCAACCACTCACGATGGGGTAAAACAAGGACCAAGATGCTCAATCACACCTCATTAGGTGAGACAAGGTTAGAATGGAACAAGTTCTAGAATGGGGAACTGGGTGACATTGTCTTCATCTACCCAGAATCCACTCCTCCTTCTTTTGAACACAGCAGCTTGGTTTTCCTTTTGAGAATGTCTCTTCTCCACTTTCACTCCACAGAGTTGGAATGAGTCTCACCTACTCACCCACCAAGTTCTGGGACCCCGGCCTGGTCAATCTATCCCTCTAGACACAATGACTGGTTCAGGTATGAGGACCGAATCAGCCAAGTGAGAATCAGATCTGAGATTTCTGCTCCAACCATTAAGAGGACTCTATTTTTGCTGGGGCTGTCAGCCTAAAACTGCCATAACTTGCCATAAGGTAAGTCTGCCTACCAATAAAGCCAACACTGAAGAAATCAGAGCCAATAGATACAAAAGAAAGGAAAGTCTGATGCCAGTGCTGCTCTGGACTCAGCTGCACTAAAAGCCAGCTCAACCCCTTTTTACCTAAGTCAATTTGAGTGCAGTTTCCATCACCTAAACTGAGTCATTTTCACACTGAACTGCACTCAAATCTGCCACCAGGGGAAGTGCCTGGAGCAAACAGCCTGCCTTCTCTCTGACTCTCATTGGCCTGCACCATAAGGTAAGGAAGCTCTATCAGCTGATGTTGAATGACCCTTCTGCTCCTAAAATGTTGTAATTCTATGAACCCACCAAAGACCATGTTGGTCCTCGAAGGCTACTTCTTCACCTAGGGCCTAACTCATCATTATTCACATGCCTGGCCCCATTTCCAGCATTTAACAAACAGGCAGCTCCTTCCACGTGCAAGTCTACCACATCTCACCACATCCTTCCATAATGTAGGCATGGTTCTTTCTCTTCCCTAACATGCTACAGCAAGGCCAAGACCAGGTCAAGGTCGACTTGGGATCTGTTCACTCATAAATACAAGTACAAGCTATGGTCTGTGTTCAGCAAGTGAGCCTGGCCATGCAGCCAAACTTGTGCATTCAAGTTTCAGCCAATTGGAGGATGCCTGATCCCATGTGGCTCTCCAGGGAGTTTGGCTTTCGGCCTTTGTGAACTCTGAACGTATCTCTGCCTCCCACTTTGTTAGCTGCTCTGATAAGTATACCCTGGCTGTAGGGGGAAAATAGGCCGAAACATATTTAACGTCAGACTGGAGGATTATCCTTCTCACCTCCCTGTATCCTGGGAGAAAACAGGACAGGTTACTGGTGGGATTTTCCTGGTGATCGTACCAAAGTGTTCCCTTTCAAGCCGTCTAAAACCATGTGGGCAGAGAGGGGCCCACGGTTGCCTATCTTTGTGATGGTGACAGATCTGTAAAGCGAAATGCAGGTGATCAGTACTTATACGGTTGGAATCTGAGGATTAGACTCGCAGAGTAGGGAGAGGAGGGCAGGAACTTGCCTACCTCCCTGAACCCCGGGAGGA
>CM053506.1:11334733-11506083 GCA_028627145.1 Eidolon dupreanum | reverse complement strand
AGGGCACCTGGCACAGAGTCAGCATTTAAGAAATATTTGCTAAATGAAAGTGACAACGTTTTTAAAGGTGACCTATACCTCTTGCTTTGACCTTGATGAAGCCCTAATACACCTGTAATCAAATAGGTTATGCTGACTTCAAGAGCTCGAAGTTCCAGTTGTTATTTAATAAGCATTTGGACAAGCTTAATTCAGCCCTGTAGAAAAAGTACACAAGAACTAAAAGATGTGGCGCCTTGGAAAGCAGCAGACATCTGTTCCATTTCCCCAAATTTATGGAGCCAAAAAGAAAGCTTGTAAATAAAATGAAGGGTTCCAGCCCACATCTGAGAGGTGTTGGGAAAGATCAAGTTGTGAGAGAAAAAAAAAGGGATGTCAGATAGACAGATAAGTGGGACCTAAGGGGAACAGGTATTTTGTAATCATATTGCCTAGGAGGAGTTTGCTCAGAATTTATGGAATCTGGCTTTAGGGGAGAAAAAGAAGTACTTTGTGTTCCCTGAAACAGATTTGTAGTCCCATTTGCAGGGTAACAAAACACTCTCCCCCCTCTTAAACTTCTTCCGGCAGAACCTCGGGAGAAGTTGAGCTGAATTATCACCAGAAGTGAGAACACTTGGGATTCTGTCAGGCTCTGCTCCCATGTTTGAAGAAGTATTACAGTCACACTAACATTTGCTGAGTGCTATGTGCCTAGCACACAACGAGTGAAGGACTGTTATTTACTGGTTGAAGAGACGAGTTTGCAGAGGTTAAGCTGCTTCCCAAAGTCCACAAGCTAGAAAGCAATGAGGTTGTGGTGTACATTGAGACAACAGGATGGATTCTTAGCCCCAAAACAATAATCACTAAGTTATATGACTAGAAGTCATGTCATCCAAACTTACCCACACAGTGGAAGGAGCGAGGCAACTGTATTCATCATTCATCTTTCAAACTCAAACTGGATAGGTTTTTAATGCAGCCAGAAATATTAAACGTCTGGAAACATGGATTGAATTACATCCTCCCCAAATTCATATGTTGAAGCCCAAACCCCTAGTACCTCAAAATGTGATCTTGTTTGGATATAGGGTCATTGTAAATGTAGTTTGAAATGAGGTCATACTAGAGTATGACCCTCATGCGATATGACTGGTGTCCTTATAAAAAGGGGAAATTTAGTCTATGGCCATGCCACCCTGAACGAGTCTAATCCCATCTGATCTCGGAAGTTAAGCACAGTTGGCCCAGTTAGTACTTGGATGGGAGACCACCTAGGAAAACCAGGTGCTGTAGGTGTAAAAAATAAAAAATAAAAAAAATAAGGGATTGTAAACTGACAAGGTCCTTGCAATCTGTGAGGTCAACCAAGGGTTGCCTCACCTGAAAAAATTTAAAATAAATAAATAAAAAAGGAAAATTTGGACACAGAGAGAACACCATGTGAAGATGAAAGCAAAAATTAGTGTGATATATATATAAGCCAAGGAACACCAAAGATTGCCGCAAACCACCAGAAGTTAGGAGCAAGGCCTGGAACAGTTTTTTCTTCATGTCATTCAGAAGGAACCAACCCTGTGGACGCCTTGATCTTCGACTTCCAGACTCCAGAACTGCAAGACAATAAATTTCTGTTTAAGCCACCCAGCGTGTGGTACTTTGTTATAAAAGCCCTAGTAAACAATACAAAATGAGTTCTAAATGTCCAAGTACATGAATCGTGGAACTGTTCTTTTGGTCACACAATATTCATCCATTCTCCTTTGGGTTATCATCTTCCTATTTCCCATTGAGTACCCATCTTTCCTTCTTCCCTTCCTTCTTCATTCTCAGTCTGCGTTATCTTGGTGAAACACTTGGATTTCAGGAGTCTATGGCTACCCTGGGCATATGCCAGTGGAGTAGGCTCAGAGGTTGCTATGGGACCAGTACAATGAAATTTTCATTGTGAGTACTGGAACAGAGCCTTGTTCTCCTCTTCCAGGCGAGAACCTGGATGCAGATACTCTGAAACTGCTGCCTCCCCATGCAACATGTGAGTGACATCAGAGCAGCAGAAGGCAGAGCAAAGAGAGAGGAAAAGAAGCAAAAACCTCATAACATTATTTGAGTCCTGATTCCTGCCATGCTTGAAACTAGATCTCCCACTGGACTTTTCAAATGTTAGCCAAAAAATGTCCTTTTGTATTTAAGTCAGTTTGACATGGATTTTTCTGTTACTTGGAATCAAAAGACTCCTCACTGTATTACATTAAGTTATGTTTTCCATATGTACAACTGAATTTTATACATGAAGTAGATATAATTTTTAATATTGATAATTAGTTATGAGAAATGAAAAAAGTAAATTATAAAACAATGTAATATCGCATTTTTATAATATCTATACTCTGATATAGATACATTTTTATATGGAATAAAAAGAAAATGGTCCACAAAATATTAACAGTGCTTTTCTAGAGGTGGCAGAATTTGGAGTAATCTTAATTTTGCTATGCTTTTTTTTTTTTTTAGTTTTTTTTTTTAATTTAAAAGAAACAAACTACTAATATTTCTCTGACCCTTTCTCTTTCAAAGACAGAATGAAGGACCAGCTCCATCCTTTAAATCTGAGCACCACCAGCAATATTCCTCCAGTGTTTAACTTAATAACTGGTCCATGGCCTGACCATCAACTGGGAGTGGGGATGAGGGAAGGCGACAGTATCCCTTTTGATAAACCCCCAGATAAAAGGATTTAAAAAATTAGAAATTCTTATAGGATATCAAACAAAATTACAACTTCAGAGGAGAGTTTTAACCTTTTCAAGCTTTTCAATTTGTTCTAATAAAATTGATAGTTATAAGAACAGTGATGAGTGAAGCTCTCGTAAATTGTTATAACATGGTCTTATTTTTTTATAAAGTTAACTGAAAGATAGGCTGTGGTTACACCCTAGAAAGGAATGGCAGAAGAAGAGCCAAATTTCAGGACGGTAGAGTCTGCCAGAACAATGTACTGTAAATTAAGGGTGGGAGAATACATTTGGCTCAGTTCAGAATCCACTCACCCTTTGTATTCAATGAAAAACTGAACTCAGACCTTTTGATATCTGAGTTCCATTTACTCTTGGCAAAGTTCACTTCTCTGGTTCAAATTAAAAAAAAAAAAAAATGGCCCAGAGGGTTTTTTGGACATCAAATGGTTCTTACACAAACATATTGATGAGCTAAGTGTAAATGAATCAGAAACTTAAAGAGTAACTCCGAAACACACAGACCCTCCCACGCTATAGGGGAAAAAGAAGCTCAAGGAAGCACTATGTTTGTTTATGCTTTTAAGGAGTATTCCTTTTTACCATATTTTATCCCTTTCTCAAGAAGTCTTTGAGAGACCTTTGAAAAATGTGGGAAAGGAAAGGGAGTGTATCCAGCTATTCCTGATGTTGACTTCCCACAATCCCTTCTTGGCTATGCCTTGAAAACTGAGCTTTGGATAGTGGCAGCATGGCCTAGTCGTTGAGGTCAGGAGACGAGTTCTGGCCTGGCCCTGCCATGATTTGGAACCAGCAGATCACCCTCTACTCTGATTTCCAAAGAATTCAGGTTTGACCAGCAGCTTCTGAGTCTGCTATGCATTTAATCAAGTTTTAATCAAAAGACTTGGAAGTTGACAGCCTGGCAGCTATATTTTATGTGACCTTCACTGTATTCTTTTAATTTTTTTGTAACAGCTTTATTGAGATATAATTCACACAATATACAATTCATCCACTTAAAGTATACAATTCAATGTTTTTTTAAGGGCTCCAATTTTTCCATATCCTCACCAAAACTTACTATCTTTCTTATTCTAGCCATCTTAGTGAGTATGAAATGTTATGTCACTATAGTTTTGATTTGCATTTCCCTTATAGCTAAAGACATTGAGCTTCTTTTCATGTACTTATTGGCCATTTGTATATCTTCATTGGAGAAATAGCTATTCAGAGCTTTTGTCCATTTTAAAATTTTTTATTACTGAGTCATAAACATTTTTAGATATTCTAGATGCAAGTCCCTTATCAGATATATGGTTTGTAAATATTTTCTCCCATTCTGCATTTCTTATTCTAATGAGATAGCAACATTTAAAAAGGGAAGTTTTAGTATTTTAAAAATCCATATCTTCAGCTTTTTTTTGAAAATCAGAAGGTCGGTTTGGCAACAGTGGTCCTTCCTTTTATGCAGCAATAAAGAACATGAACAGAGCAGGGGCTACTCCCTTGAAATGGGAGAGGGAGCCCTTCATTTGACCATGTAGGCTCTTCTATCTTACTTGCCAGACTCTTGTAGACTTCCCAGTTTGTGACACCTTCTCCTAGAGAATTTGACAAAGCATAGCCTGGATTTAGCTCCACTTAAATTGCCCTTGCAATTGAGTTAAATCAACTATTTCTTGCCAGAATCTTTTTACCTTTGGCACTTAAACACAGAATCCCCCAAACTTAGCACCAACAAATTATCAAGTCCTTTACTGCTTTGCAATTTGGATTTTGCAAGGCATAGGACAACTCATGGCCCCCAAAATTTTGGCAGCCCTATTGGTACTGATGTCATGAGTGTCCCTTGCCATAATGCATCCTCATTACTAACTCAAACCAGCCAAACTCAAACAAACAGAGTTGAAAAACAGAGTAACAGCCTGCCTGATCTTCAAAACACTGCATAAAAATATCAGAAAAACAATTCCATGCTTAGGACCATAGCCAAGAATGAAAATCACAATTTCTGATTGTTAATCATCCTTTTCCCTAATCGTAATTTTCCTGCTAAAATGGCCCACCCTCAGAATAAATTGAGGATCTCTAGAAAGACATATAGTAACTTAACCTAGTCATAGAACATTCTTTCTGCCTGTTTCTCTTTAACTTTTGTTTAACATTTCATTCATCTATCCCTTCATTTAAGTATTTTTATCTTTACTATTCTTTTTTAAACAGCTCTATTGAGATAAAATTCACATACTATATACTTACCAATTTAAAGTGTATATGTAAGTAGTTTTTAGTATATTCAGAGTTGTACAATCAACACCACTACCTAATTTCAGAACATTTTCATCAGCCTAAAAAGTAACCTTATATCTTCTAGCATCACTCCTCATTTCCCTCATTGTCCCTGGTCCTAAGCAACTGCTAATCTGTTTTCTGTCTCTGTAGAATTGCCTCTTCTGAGCATTTCATACAAATGAAATCATACAGTATGTCATATTTTGTATCTGGCTTCTTTCATTTAACATGATGTTTTCAAGGTTTACCTCTGCCATAGCATGTATCAGTGCTTCATTCCTTTTGATTGCAGAATAATATTTAATTGTATGGATAGGCCACATTTTATTTATCCATTCAAATGGACATTTGAAATATATAAGAAACACATAAAATTCAATAGCATAAAAACAAGTAATTCAACTTAAAAATGGATAAAGACCCTGAGCAGAGACTTTTCCAAAGAAGGCATACAAATAGCCAACAGGTATATGAAACACTGGTAATCATCAGTAAAATGCAAAGCAAGAGTGTAAGGAGATATCACCTCACATCTGTTCAGATGAAACCATCCTCAAAATGGCTAAAAATAAATCCCAACAATGGCTAAAAAAAAAAAAAAAAGATAAGTATTAGCAAAGATGTGAAGAAAAGGGACCCCTCGTGCACTCTTGGTGGGGATGTAAATTGATACAGCCAGCATGGAAGTTCTTCAAAAAATTAAAAATAAAACTACCATATGATCCAGCAATCCTACTTCTGGGTATACATCCAAAGGAAATAAAATCACCATCCAGAGGGGATGCCTGCACTTTCATGTTCACTACAGCATTATTCGCAATAGACAAGATATGGAAACAACCTAAATATCTATCGATAGATGAATAGATAAAGAAAATGTGCTATATATGCACACTGGAATATTATGGATGAAGGTAAGGAGAAAAGGGAGATATTGATCAAAGGATTAAAACTTCTAGTTATAAGATAAATAAGTTCTTGAGACCCAATGTACAGCATGGTGAATATAACTAATAATATTGTATTATATACTTGAAATTTGTGTTCTCACCACACCAAAAAAGCAACTATGGAAGGTAATAGATATGTTAATTTGATCATGGTAATCATTTCACTATATATGTGTATATATCAAAACATTATAATGTACACTTTCAATATATACTTTTTTATTTGTCATAAATAAATAAATTTTTAAATGAACATTTAAATTGTTTCTACTTTTTGACTACTATAGACAATGTGCTATGAACATTCATGTTTAAGTTTTTTGGTGGTAGGTATATGTTTTCATCTCTTTTGGACACATACTTAGGTGTGGAATTGCTGGGTCACATGGTAACTCTGTGTTTAATATTTTGAGGCACTGCCAAATTGTCTTCTAAAATAGCTGTATTATTTTATATGCCCACCAGCAACGTATAAGGGTTCCAATTCCTCTGCATCCTTGTCTATACTTATTACTCTTCATAAATATATTTGTCCTTCTTCCTCTATCAACTCCCCCCAGGTTTTAAATGAAGTTCCTAATGACTTTTTCCACTGGAGAAGAGAGGTGGCACTTCATTTTAGAGTGAACACTTACTTAGGCTCTCCTTTTATAGAAACCATTGAGAAAAAAATATACTCCAAAGCCGCCCCCCCTCATACTCTAGTAAATAAGATTTGTCTTCACAGGGCACCATAAGCCTGAATCTTTAAGCACCTAGTCTAGACATTTCAGATATAAACAAAAGAAAGTAATTCAATCACTTAAGTTAAAGCCATAGATTTATGGAATTTTGGAATTGGAAGGAATCCTAAGGATCCCTTCACAAACACTTTCACTTTATAAATGAAGATGCTGAAACCAAGAGATTCACATGAGCAAGGCCACCCAGCTAGTTTATTGCAGAATAAGGCTAGAACCCAGGTCTTCTGCTTCCCTCTATTGCTCTTGTCAGTTCAACCCAGACTCTCAGTCAGCCACGCAAACCCAGCTTAGCAAACACTGGGGCAGTTAAAATTTCAAGAGCAAAGTCTTCACCCATACACACACCAAGCAAAGTGAAGAATTAGATGATCCCCAGGGTAATTCCTACCACAAAACCCTTTCAAGCGAAAACTTTGATCAAAGGTTGTGAATTGAGTACCTGAGGGCTGAGTGTAGCCCATAGATACCACGTAGGTTATCTTACATGGTATTTTAAGATTTTTTATAGTCATCAACTCATAAAAATGAAGTGATTTCATCCCCCAAAAAACCTATTAACATTGGGCCCATGGTTCCTGATTAAATTGTTCAACAAACAGGCTGGAGTTGAATAGTACCACCCAGTGCCCACCCAGTGGGCCTCACGCATCATGCTATCTGCCTAGTTCTCGAAAGTATTTGAATTTAGGACTCTTAATCCAGATAACCGAGACATACGTGAGGTGTTGGTGCATTTACTGTCTGTAGGGGTACACTCGCTCTACACAGCCCTAGTTAAAAGAGAGAGAGACAGGTACCAGATACAAATACTGGTAGACAACTGAGCTCTTTGCAGGTTCAGATGGCTTATCAGGGAGCAGATGATCAAAACAGGAACATCAGAGTCCTGAGAGAAGTAAAGAGAGGAGGAGGCTGTGAGGACTCTGTGGGGCCTCCTTTAGGCCTGAGTTCACAAAATTAGCAGCAGATGCTGCAAGGCTTCTGCAGAATTCAAAGAGAAATAAAGACAGTATGTTGCTTCAGATCACAAGTCCCCGCCAGAGAGAGTCTGGGAACAGCTTGCAGTCTTGTGAGCTGTGGCCCTTCACCTCCTCTGGTTTGAGGATCTGAGTTTTACTTGTTTCCAGAAAGTATCATCTAGTTTGCTCTGCTGTGCATCACATCAGTGCTTTTAATCAATTGCTAATTGGTGATTGGGAGAAAAAGGTACCTGACTTTAAAGGCTATTCTGAAGACTAAGCAAAAGAAGATAAGAAAAGCACTTTGCACTGTCTTTGAAGCCCAGAAAGAACACAATAAATGTTAGCTCTATTCTGGTGAACTCCCACAGTGCATTTTAAAAATCTAATATCTATACATCTTCATAAAATCATGACTGTCAAAATTGAGAGTCCTTGGAGAGCATCGAGTTCACTAAACTTATGAGAAAAGAGGTTTCCTCCTCCATAAGATGAGGTAGTGGCCCTGACCAGTGACTAGTCCCATCGGCCTCAGGTTTGGTCAAAGCCCTTATTGTGTAAAGTAAGGCACACCTGTAGACACCAGGGTAGACTTGCCCATGGGGTAGGCCTGGCTGTTATGCTGAAGAGTCACCTTCCCTGGCAGCTTGGGCTGGCTACTTAGCAGTCAGAACTTAAAGGCCCCTGGAAAAGCCTCAGAAACAAATGAGCTGGGAACCCATGTGGGAGGGCATGATTTACATCCTTTTCATCTTCCCTGGAGTTGCCCAAGTACATGGAGAGTGAGATGGACGGCTCTCTGGTCGGCGTTCGGCACAGCTGTAAAAACAACCTGTCCCCATGGCTCTTTAGCACAAAGAATCCATGGAGCAGATTAAGTAAGTAAGAGCAAATGAGGAACTGCTCTTAAATGCAGGGAGAGTAAACCAACAGCAAAAGAGTTTCTATTGTATAACCTCATCACCAACCAGTTCTTTCTTCCTTTCTTGAAAGTTAGGTGGAGTTGAAATCATGTGGGTGTTAAATAATTTAAAAAAAGAAGTAATACATTTTAAATCTCTAAAGATTGTGTTGTAGGCCATGATCACCAGTTCTCAGGCCTGTCAACTGCAAATAGGCTTTGAAAATCTAAAATTAACCTTCCCCTTCATCAATACCCCTCTCTCTGGGCTCCAGTTTCACCTTCCAGTTCCTCAAAAGGGCCTTTCTTTGTGCCTCAGGACCTTTGCACGTTGTTAATACCCTGAGAGGCTGCAGGTTCTCTGGAATAGCAACTGTGCTCGCAGGTTGGAGACAATGGGAATGGGAGGCACAGAGCTTAAAGAAAAAGTAATCCAACTGATTGCTCAGAGAAGCAGCAAGACAAGCTGGAAGGAGAAGGGGTCCTGGCTCGTAGGAGACCTGGTTCTGCTGAGTGCTAAACTGCAGCGTGACCTCAGGGGCCATAATCCCCTTATCTGTAATACAGAAGCCTGGATGTGCTCCTAGCCCTATTCAGTTCTAGCATATGGTGACTCTAGTGCCTAGTGAAGAATGGCAAAGATATTCCCCTCCTAGGTGTGCACACCCAACATATATACATACATATGTTAACCAAAAGACACATACGATTGCAGCACAGTTCATTGTAGCCCCAAATCATAAACTACCCAAATGTCTGCAAATAAGAGAATGGATAAATTATAGTATATCCATACAATTGAATAGCATAAAGCCATATGAATGACAAACTAGTGCTACACACACAACGTGAATGAATATCACAAATAGGACTCAGACACCTAAAAGTATATGCTGTATGAACTCACTTTTATAAAGTTCAATAACAGGAAAGATCTATTTGTAATATTATAAGTCAGGTTAGTGGTTACCTGAGCAGAGGAGTAATGACTAAAGGTGATGGAGTGAGGCTTCCAGGGCATCAATGATGCTTTTTCTTGATCTAGATTCTGGTTCCTTGTTGACTTGGTGAAAACTCATGTAGCTGCACTTGTAACTTATGCACTTATCTGTAAGTATATTATACTTCATTTAAAATTTTACTTAAAAAATTTTTTGGAAGAAAAACAAGAGGCTATCTCTAAATAAGACACAAAGACTACAAATCATTAAGGAAAAAATTATTAATTAATTACATTTTTTAACTAAGAGGGAAGCAGAAATAATAACAGCAGCGAATAACAATAACCTTCAAACAAATTCGGAAGAGTAAGAAATGACATCTTGAATAGTTGACACTTATTTTGCCATGAACTATTCCAAGCCCTTTGCAAACATTGAACCCTCATAACAACCCTGTGAGGTCAGCACTGTTATCATCCCTATTTTGCAGATGTGTAAACTGAGGCTTGGAGTTACTTTGCGTGCCTAAAGGCATTTGGCTAGTGAGCCAGTACTTGAACTCAGGTGGGCCTGACTTCTGGGCTCTTCCCCATCCCCCCACTCAGCCAAAGAGATTTAGAGGCCAGCTTGCCAGAGAGTCAGGTTGGAAGAAGGAGATCACACATCCATCCCTAGCAGTGTTTTCAAATAGAGCAGGTAAATAATGATGATGCTGAGCAGACACTCCCCTGAGGTCAGGAGCCAGAGGTGCAGCCAGAACTGTCTCCTCCCCATGGGGTAGAGTAAGTGTGAAGCATAGACTGCGGGATTGGGAACTGAGAAGAGAAGGCTGGGCTTCTCCCTTCCATTTCCTGTGCCTGTTATCTGCAGGGTGGTGATGGTTTTCACAGCTCTTCAAAAGAAACTCTGCTCCAGTTCGTCCTCTGCCTCTGGGTGCTGCCCCAACATGCCAGGTTCATTCCAACCTCTGAACAGTTTCTCCCATGTGGAAGACCCTTCCTCTCCTCTTCTATCTAATTCTGCTATCCTCCAGGCCTGGCCAGAGCCACATCTATTCTCTGAAGTTGGCCTCTATTGCTCTAGGCCAGCACTACCCAATAGAATTTTAAGCAAAGTGAAAAATAACAATTTTGCACTGTACAATATGGTGGCCACTAGCCACACATGGCTTCAGAGCACCTACTGTGGCTAGTATGACTGAGAAACTAAATTTTTTGTTTTTTTTAATTTTACTTGATTTACATTTGAATAGCCACCTGTGGCTTAGTAGCTACCATATTGGATAGCACAGCTTCAGTATATGCTGACTTCCTTTGTTGCCTTGATTTTTATTTCTCCAAGAACTAAATATAAAGTTGATTGGTTCTCTAAATATTTTATTTGCATAAGTTCTGCCTTCGGTAGTGGACCATTAGCATAAGGAGGAAGGGAAAGATAGGAAAAATCTACTTTTGTGGCCCTCCAATTGGTACACAGTGCTGAGCACAGAGCAGGTTGGACTCTTGCTAAAATCAATCCTTGCTCAGAACAGGCAGAGACGGAATGCAAGGCCTGGAGCACTTGGAACCCCAAGTAACTGATGCCCCTCTACAGAAGAGTGGTGCAGGGCGGGGTATGTGCAGGGAAGAAGCTACTAGCTCCCTGGTACAGAAGCCGGCGCCCAGCTCCCAGGTGAGGGTGGCGTTAGTCTCTGCCAAGACCCCTCTGGGCCTCCTACTTTCCTGGAATCCTCTTCTTGCACCTCAGAAGTGGATGGCAGTTCCGGTAACACCCAGGTCTGGGCAGAGTGCAGAGATGATTACAATGCAGCAGGTTGAAGGGAGCAGGAGGCGCCTGGAGTGCTAATTAGAGGTGTTAACTGCTGCATTCCTGTGAAGCCGTAAAATCTCCCTTCCTTTCTCCCTTCCTTTCTCTCAGTCTTGGAAGCACCCTCATTGAGATTTTCTCTCTGAAGTAAACAGCTGAGGTTGAAAGAAGAGCTGGGCTGGGGACACCTTGGCACAAGCCCAGTCACCACAGCTTGTCCTTAGGCTCTATCCACCAGTCTAGAGTGTTATCCATGGGGACAGGGAATGAGAAAGGGAGTTGGCAAGGACACTATAGGCAGCAGATAGAAAGGGGCTATGAGTCCATTTTGACAGGAAGATGGAAGACATAAAAGGACGAAAGCTATTAAAGAATGTTGGTCAGATCCTCCCAAGGTACAGGTGTTCCCACAGGTCTAATAGGGATTTTGAAACAGATGAAGATTAAACTGCACGATGAAGATGGGATTGAAAGGAAGAGGGTTTAGGGAACCTGGATGTGTGACAAGTAGTCTGCACAGCAGGCAGTCTGGGAGGCCCTTATATGGAGTTTACAGGGGCCCCAGCACCTTTCTTCAGGGCGAGGTGGGGGATAGAGAGGAGGGCAAATTTCCATTACTACCCAGGACACCCAAGCTACCACTGGAAGATGCCCTTGAGCTGGCCTGAGGGGAAGAAAGGAAGGTATCTGGGTACCTGGGCACATTAGAGAGGGGTGCCTGGTGTCTTATCAGTCCTTATCTAGTCTAGAAGGAAGTATTTGGGGTCTATAGTCTGTGGTCCACCATCTGTGGTAGACCTTAGCCTCCAATTTCTGTGCCCATACCTGCCCTCCCTGTCCCAGAGGAGTATCAACAGGTTAAAGGCCTGATACAAAAAGTACTTAACCTCTTTAAGTCCCTCTCCGGAAAAAGATAGCCTTCTCCTCTGAGTTCTGCCCTGTCTCCCTTTTACCTTCAGAGGTAGGCTCTACAGGGTGAGGGTCCCCTGTCACTGCCTCCACTGCCTCATTTGCCCTTTCTCCTCAATGGCTTTCCTCCACCCACCAAATACCTCGACAGGGGCCACCAATCACTGCCTAGCTGCTAACCGAAACAGACAGACACTCCTGAGGCCTCTTCTAACTTGCCCTCTGAGATGACCTCTCCCTCCTTCATGAACAGGTCTTCCCCCAGGCCTTCTTGATAGAGTGTTCTACTCGCTTTCTCCAGTCCCCTGGGTCCCCCTTCCTTTTCCCACTTTCGTAGGTGTCAGGTCTCCTTCTCACTCACCCTGTACCATCCCCTGTGCCCTGGCCCAGCTCTGCCCCTGGGTGCTTGCTCTGAACCTACCTGCTTCCACTGTCACGTATTTTAACTACCACATCTTTTTTTTTTTTTTTTTTTTTTTTTTTTAAGCCTACACTGCCTGGTCTTCCTAGGTGGTCTCCCATCCAAGTACTAACCAGACCTGACCCTGCTTAGCTTCCAAGATCAGACAGGATCCGGCATGTTGAGGGTGCCGTCAGCTTAACTACCACATCTTTATTTCCAGCCCGAGCTCAATTTTCTCAGTACTGGGTCCTTAGTCCTAACTTTCTACTCAACAGTATTTTCCAAATATTCTACAGACACTTGATACTCAGTAAGTCCAAAATTAAAATTATCTTCTCTCCTTGAAATCTGATTCTCTCATATTTTTAAATGCTCAATACCATTCTATTCTTTAATAAAAAGCCAGCACTGAATGAGATGCATTTTTGCACTTAATCCCCTTTCTTCTGTTGACAGTATATGGATTCGCATTTAGACAGGACCCCTGCCCCTGCCTCACTCCCTGCCACAGCCGACGTGTATCTGAAAAAGACTGTTCCAAGCATAGTCTTTGTTTACCAGCATATCTCATCCTCTTGGCCACAAAGTCTGGTTTAAGCAGTACAAGGCCCAGTTTGAACTAGAGAGATGTGAGAAAATATTATTTGGGAAAAAAGTGCCTCACCCTTAGAAACTCCTTGGACAACTGCTTTCCTCCTCATGGATATAAATAAGTAAGCATGTAGCTCTCAGAACATTCTGGCACCCATCCTGTGATCACAAGGCAGCCTGTCTTAGGATGAAACAGACAGTCAGGAAGTCTGAGGAAAAAAGAGAGAGAAAACTGGGTCTTTGGTGAAATTCTAGACCAAGCTTTACCTGATTGATGGCCACCTTATCATTGGGCTCGTCAATAAATTCCTTTTGTGTTTTAAGACTGCTGAAACTAGATTTTCTATGACTTGCAACCAAAAACACCCTAAGAGATACAACCAGTAATAAATTCTCAATAATTATTGGTTGAATTGGACTAACCCTTAAAAATGCATTAATTATGCTTTGGCCTCCAGGCAACATCATTCCTTTGATCCACTTAAACTACACACATCTCATTAAGAAAGTACTTGAACGGCAGAGAGAGCTGGTTTTAGAGATTTCAGAAATAGCAGGCCTTGTGACGTGCCTCAAGTCATACCATGGCAGTAGCTAGCTGTACTGCCTAGGTATGAGCTTGGTTTTCTCTCTATATTTTAATTTCTTTGTCTCTAAATCCAGGTGATAAAACTTGTAGTTCCTTCTACTGCCCTTGGGTCATGAAAAAGTTAAGAAATCAAAGATATTAAATTTTGTAAGTCTGTTTGTTTGTTTATTTGTTTTTCCCACAGCAGGAAGCCCAGATGCTACCTATACAGAGCGGGCCTTAGTCATCTCCTCCTCACCTCTGGAGAGGCAATTTCTTCCTTGGAAAACTTGTGAGAAGAGCCCTTCGATGGTCTCCTTACTTGAGAAAACCTCTAATGAGATATCAAAATTACAAACAAAAAAATTCAATTCATTATTCCCAAAATAAACATTAAACTACAAGAAGATTTGAAAAATGATAGAGTGGAACTACATCGGGTTTTCAATCACACTGTTCTGACGCACTGGTAAATCATAACCTCACATGTCCTGTAACATCTTACTAATAATTGTCTAAGTATCATGGTTACTGTAGTGAACACCTTTTGGTTTTGCCCACCCAGCTTTCTTTCTTGTTTCTGGTAACAGCCCTTCAATTTTCCTTTGAGGATTAGCCCACACTCACTGTTGGTCTACATGGTTCTGATGAGGCTGCCTGCACTTTTATCCTCCATGTCCCTATGGTAGAGAAAGAGAGGGAGGCAGGGGGGAGGGTAGTTGGAAGGGGAAAGAGAATACAGTCCTAGCCATACATCCTATCCCATGGCCCGAACCTTGTGGCCGATGCAGGGACAGCGGCTAGTGCTTCCATGTCAGTCTAATACATCTTAATCCCAGGACATATGCTGAAACTATTGGGAAAATAAAGCTCTCTTTTCATAGAAGGTGCTAAGCTTTGAGGATGCAAGCCAAAGGCTGCCAGCAACCATTTATTGCTCATGAAGAGACTCTGTCTGAAAATGTCAAAACAAAGAAAAGCAGAACCTAGAGATGGATAAATAACTTAAGTCCTGATGAAACCATTCAAGGCCCTGGATCCAGCCATGACTGAAGCATCTGCTCCTGGATAACCTGTTACTACGCAAGTCAGTAAATTTGATCTTTTGCTTAAGTCAGTTTGGGTCGGGGTTTTGTTATACTTGAGAATCCTGCATTTGCATTTTTGGAAAGTAGATTGAATGAAAATAAATTGAGTGAAATCGAGGATACCGTTATCATAACATCTCCCTTGCTTGTGTTCTGATATGCTTTCTTGAGTGTGGGAGAATGGGGTGATGAAAGAGCAACACCAGCAATGGCATTCGACCTATAGTTCAGGTGACTCTTGAAGTGAGAGACCAAAAATCCGAGCCTACCACAGTAATGTGTCCTGTTCGTGACCACGAGTCATCTTTGGGTCTTCACAAGATTAACGTTGAAAACCTCTTTACTATGTTATTTCTTAGGTTTATTTATTAGGTTTCTTCCAGAATGAGTCAATGATTTTTATTATCACAGCATGTTTCTATCTGTAGCTTTTTGGATTTACTAAAGACAGGTGCATTTGCAATTATACAACCCCAAGCACCCAACAGCAACCGTGATACCACCTTACAGATGGAGAAACTGAACCTGAGAAAGGCAAAGCAACAACCCCACACCAAGAGAAAGTTAGGTTTGTTCATCCTAACCAGCTCCTTTTCTTCCTCCTGGGAGAGCAGATGAGATCATAAGTAGGAAAGTACTTTGGAAAGAAAGAAACTCTATTGATGCCAGATGTATTATTACAAAGCCAAACCTAAGGACAGAGTGACCTTGCTATCAACCCTGGAGTGGGGGTGCTTAAAGATCAGGCTTGTTTAATCTCCTGATTCCCACGAGAGAGCATCCGGGGCTTTCTCTAGCAGGGTTAATCTTGCATGTTCCTGACATTACTTTCTCCAGAGGGGACCCATCAGGAAGAAAAGAGTGACATCCCCTTCATTCTTTAAAAACATTGCCCCGCCCCCCAGTTATGCCCAACTCAGGCCAATCCAAACATCAGAGGGTCACAGCCTAGTTGTCAAAATTCAAAATTTATAGATGGTGTGGACATATGTGATGGTTTGTTTGGAGAAATGGATTTGTCATGTGCAAGATATATGGCACCAGATAAAACATCCTGACAATATTACACACTTGAGGGTGGGGGTGCACAAGTATATTCTTTTGAAAATCCACTGTTATGACATTTCAAAAATTCCAGAGTGAATGTTGAGCAGATCCAGAGGCTAATGCGATGCGGGAACATGCAGCTGTGTAAGACCATAAAGAATCATTCATTTTACATTATAATGTATATTTTCATTATTTTCTCTCTCATATCACGGAATTCGGTGCATTTTAAGCAAATTTGATTGGAGTATATTTAAAAGTGTGTAATATAAAAGTAATAATAAAGACTAATTTTTTAAATTTTTAAAATACAAATACTTTAAAAATTCATTCAAAATTGCAATATTTCTAACTTGAAAGCCCAATGAATTGGAAATTGCTTATTCTCTCACCAGCTGGCCAACATAAGAGACTGCCATCCTTTCCCAAGAGTCTTGAGTCATGATATTTTTTTTTTTTTTTACTTACACAAGGTCTTATAAAGTGCAACCCTCATGTAAAATGCAACTTCCTTATACTCAGATGGGCTAGATTTTTGCAAGGCTTATTATGTATAGGCTTTCACACATCTCCTATTTTAAACTTCACAGCAGCCTAAGGGGTAGATAATACCACCCTTATTTTACAGAGGAGAAAATGGACGCTTAGAGGATTCCAGTAACTAGCCCAAACTTACAGAGGCGTGAATCAAAACTCTAACTTCTTATACCACAACCACCTCAATCCAAAAGAGATGGAGGACCTCCAGGCATGTGTCAGGCACTGGGCAAGGCACCAGGTCAATGGGAGCAGGGAGATGCCAGAACCAAGATTTCAGAGGGGCAGGAAGAAGCACACAATACAGGGTCCAGAGTTCCAGGCTAGTTCCGGCAGGCTTTGGCATCTGGAGATTTGCTTAGCAGTAAGAGATGGAGGGTGGAGGGAGGTGTTCCTCCTGTCATCTGACTCTCCCACTTTCTTTTACTGAGTTCAGAGCCCTGAGAGAGAATATCTGATTGGTTCATTTAATCACTATTAACCACCTTGTGCAAAATTTGTCCAGGCTACCATACAGACTGCAAGGCAGCCTATGGACAAGCTGCCCTTAGGACAAGTGTTCATCCCTGACCCAATCAGCTATGACTTTGGGGGTGAAATGTGGGTGGGGGTCTTATGGTACAGAACCACTTACCTATGCTTAAGGAAGAACTTAATACCATTCCTTATACAAAGAAGCATAAGCTTGCCAAATAAAATATGAGATACTACTCGGTAAGATTCGAATTTCAGATAAACAACAAATAAATTTTAGTATAGGTATGTCCTGAATATCGCATAGGACTTGCAAATATTATTCATTGCTTATCTGAATTTTCATTTTAACAGGGAACCCTATATTCTTATTTGGAAAATTGGCAACCCAATGTGAGAGGACCATTAGAAGGAGTTGTGGATGTCTTTCTAAGGCTTTTCCAGTTCAAAAGAAAGGGGGTGTAAAAGAGCTAAGGCCACAGATATAGAGAAGGACATCCAAACCAGTTACAGAAATTGAAGATTGGGAAGTGGGTATTAGGGATTGTAAGTTCAGGACTCCAGAGAAAGAACCCACAGGTGAGAGAAGTATTAGGAGGGTAGTCCTAGGTACATAACAGATGTAGAAAGTTGTTATCTTCAGCTGGCTTCTAAATGACCTCCTTAGGCAACTATAGGAGGGGACACTGGAAGTCAGGCAGGTAGCAGGGTTGTGTGCCTGGTATTCAGTTCATTCAGACAAAAGACCCAACCAGTAATTGTCAATAAGAAGAGGAAGATGTTAGGATTATTGTCCAGTTCCAAGGGTAATTTGGCTTATAAGATCTAGGCAGCATGCAGAACTTCAGCACAGAGACTACAAGGCAAAAAGTTTAAGCAAATTCCCCCTTGTTTCACTTAGGCAAAGGTAGCCACAGGCTGCAGTTCAGGGAGAAAGTGAGCCTCTAGGACTTTCTCCATGCCATGGGGATACTGGACCCTGACAAGCAAGCTAACTTGAAGCCCTACTCTGCAGGCTGGTGACTCCGACCAACTGTCTGCCCAGATCACTGTGGGTTCAGGAACCAAAGGGGCTAGAGCTGCTGGTAAATGGGCAAGAAAAGGCTGGGCTTAGAAACTAAGACTGGTGTCATTTGTCAACCTTTTTTTTCTTGGAGTTTGTAACCAGGATAGACTTCCTAGAGTTGGGCCTGGGCGTGGAGCTGAGAGGAAGAAAGTGTGAGACCTGGGTAAGTGGGGAGTAAGAACTAGATACAAAATAAAGGGTCAGCTAAGAAGATCAGGCAAGATGGCAGGAGTAGCTGGGGAGGCAAGGCCCAGAGTCACCCTCTGAAATAAAGGTCCCCAGGGTACCTGCATCAGACCTGTGGGATGGCAGGCAGGAGTGAGGGTCACTGTCTGTTTTGGACTTTGGTTTGGTTTTTAATTTTTTTGTACCAAAATCCATATTTTATATACTGATCCAGTATACAAATAAATAACTAAAACATAATTTTATAAAACAAAGTTTGCCTTCATAGGTGACTTGCATGCTGATATTTTCTAATCTCTTTTATTTCATTTTTATGTTTTTAAAAAAGGTGACTCACGCAATTAATTTCACAGCTCATTAATGGGTCATACATAGGTCAGTTTAAGAACACTGGCTTGATCATATTTAAATGCCCTTTGGCTATTCATTTTTTTCTATCACTGGCCCTTGGCAATGCCAATGCCAAATTCTTTCAGTAGATGCCATGTTTTGAGGTGTCTATTCTTCCCATATAACCACTTCCCTGAGAACTGTTTCCCATTTCCCCAGATAGGTCCCCAAAAAGTGAAACTCTGGACCCATGTGTCCATAACATGATGTTTCCAATCTGGGCATACATGAATGAACAGGAACAGACAACTGACCCAAAATAGATGACCATTTCTCCCAGGAGTTTGATAGTAGACCATTGAGATGATAGCTAGTTGGCTAGTCTTTAAGACAGGGCTATAACATATGGTTGTACAGGTTGTGGACTACACAACTGTGGAAATTGCTAATCACATAGACTATAGTGTTAAGGCTGTCTCCTAGGGTTACTTGGTGTAAAACCTGTACAGCTGTACACAACAACCCTGCTGGACCTGAAAGTTAACTTAATTCCAAAGTTAAAATGGCCATATTCTCTCACATTCATGTAAAACAAAGTGAAAAACATTGTTATAATATTACCAACTGGAACCAAAATTCATTTTAGGAAAAGAATTATCTTTGCCTGGGAAAATACGTTGATGGGCTTCTTGGGAAAGTCTTCAGTAGCAAACACAAGTTGGTGTCAAGACATCAGAGGAGGAGGAAAGCCACAGTCCTTGAAACAAAGAGAAATAATTTCTGGTTTTTCTTCTAAAATAGAGAGGGTTGAACAATGCCACATTGGGAGGGAGCTGGTAAGCCATTGCCTGGAATGCCAATTTACAAGCAGTAGTGAAACCTCACTAGGGTAATAAAAATGCCACTGGAAACATAAAGAAAATGGGAAATTTGAGGTCACCAAAGCTTCTCTCAGGAGAAGTGTAAGTGTGTAACAGATAAGCCACATGGGTTGGGATGAGCCTCTAGGGACATGATTGTATAAAAACAGATAATTGGTTGTAAAACAACTTGCTAGCAAGGTGGGTGGAACTAAACACAATTCTCTTATTTTACTCAGGGAGCCTGCATGGCTGGTGCCAAAGCTGAATTGCTCAGGGTGACAGAGCAGAGGCTGAGTGAGGTCCTAATCCTTTGTTCCCTGACACACACCCCATGTAGGGCATTGCCTCCCCTCCAAATGTTGATTTGAAAAGATAACCAATTATTAGTCTTTTCAGGGTGCCAAGTTATTTATCTGTCCACAGTATCCAAGAGATTTTGTCTAGTTCTTAGCATAAGTAAAGAGGAAAGAGAAAGTAAAGAGAAAGAAAAAGTGGAAACTAAGACAAAAAGTTCAGTGAAAAACCAATGAAACTCAGCAGTGTGTGTGTGTTGGGAGGGGAGATGTGACACTGTGACTTAAGAATAGTGACACCTACTGTTTCATTTAAGGCAGGAGCAGCTGGGAAGGCAAGGCCCAGCATTGCACTACCACGGTTGCAAGCTCTTCCTCCATTTCTTCCTCGCCAATCTCTCAGTACAACCTCTCGTGCTCATAAATTATTTATGTGAGTGAGAGGTGTGCGTGATGCGTATGTATGTGTGTGAGTCAGAAGAGAGTCTGAGTTTCATGTCTGGTCACTGTGGAAAAGAACAGAGGCCATTTGAGCTGAAGAATTCAAGAGGGAAAGGAATCCATTAAAAGAGAAGCTCCATTGGGAGTTCCGCTACATCTTGGAAACCCATAGGACAAGCAGTTGAGAGTTCATTCCACTTTCACCTAGAGCTCAAGGAAAAGGGAAGCTCCAGCTAACAGCTGGATTACATATAGGGGAGCAACACAAGCCAGCCTTCAGAGTGAGAAAGGATTAAGCAGACACAAAAATCATGTTGCTAAGCTGTGGTAGCAAGTACACAAAATTTTGTAATTGCTAAAAAACAATATGATTTTACTGTTGTTGTTGCTTACTCAACAGTCTGAAGACAGCTCTTTTTCATGTGATGACTCAGAAACCCAGGCTCCTGCCAGCTGTGGCTGCACTATCTTCTAAGGTCTAGATCTTCATCATTATACATCCCGCAGAAGCGGAATGAAGCAAAGAGGGGACACACGACTTTCTTGGCCTGGAAATGGACTACTACACTCACATTCTGTTGGCTAGAGCTTCCATATAACCACTTCTAAGTGCATGTGTAGCCTGGGAAATGTGGTCTAGCCATGCATTAAAAAAGAAGAGGAAATGGATTTTTAGTAAACAGTGGGGAGTTGTCAATTTATCACAGTCTGACCTTCCAGACGCTAACTACCCATTTGCAGCCTTCTTCCCACATAGCCTACACTCACCACTCCTCAAGGAAGACACCCCAAAGCTCCACTGAATCACTACATCCACCTCAAAGTCTGGGATTCTGGAGCATGCAACATCTTTTCAATCAGGTCTGTATGTGGCTCCTCGTGGTCCAGCTATTTATTAACTTAAAGACCAGTTATCTGCCCCTCTAACACAATCCATTATACCATGGTGGAATAGGGAATTAATAACTGCAGTAAGAAAAGGGAAGAGTAAGGAAGAATGGGAAAAACAGGGTCCTTGGTTAATGGCATGATGGAATCCACTAGGTGGGCTATATGAAGATTCTGCCTATAAGAGGGTATAAGTTCCTTGCTTAGTCTTTAAATCTCTCTGAAAGGAAGTCATTGTCTATTTTTCTCTAGGCCCCCTACTCCAACCCCTTGGATACCCTTCTTGTCCCTTATCTTTTTGGGCTACTTCTGAATTGCCCTTCTTAAAGACCCTATAACCTTCACAGACTACTTTCTGCTCATGCAAATTTAGCACCAAAGGGTCAGGTCTGGCCAGTCAGGGATTACAACATCCAAGCTTGTGACTTCCTTAGTAATCCTATTCCCTCAAAAACTTAGTAAGATTCTCATTTATTGCTTCCAGAAAATTCCAAGTGCCAGTAACCACACCCAGAATCTTTCCTAGACACAGTTATGAAGCCTAAATGGTTTCTTCTTTGTCTCTACAGTTTCTCTCAATTAAGTGGCAGCTACCTTGAGGCCATCTGAACAATATACTTGAGTGGAAAGGCTGCACCTTTAATCTGATCTTTGCTCCAGGGCTTGAGCTGCTATATTTAACTGAGAATTTTTAATGGGATTTAGTCTTTTCCAAGTATGGGGCTTTAATTATTTTCTTCCATTCTTATTTCTTACTGTGTGGGAATCTAGAATCAATAGGCTTTTCCAAATCATGGGGGCTCTCTTTAGTCACTGTTATTTCTACTTTTAAACTGGTTGGTTATTGCCAGGAATATTTTTCTAGTAATAACTTGTTACGAGTAACAAGAAACTAAACTCTAACACACACTAACATTCTATCTCTTTCTAATGGCCTCCCCTAGAGCTACAGGTTCATCTTGGTCTGCCTTCTAAATAATTGCTGGCAATAGTTTTAACAAATATTCTGCTACTATATAACATAGATCACCATTTTTGCAGACTACTCTGTTTTCTTGTCTCTCACTGCACAACTATCGAGTGACATGTATTTAAGGTGTTTTTTACATTAGACTCAGCTTTTCTAACATCAACTTCTATATTACTTAAGGTGGGGAAAATTGCTCTTAAAAATAGACCCCAGAAGTATAATGATTCAAGCAAAATATAAATTTTTTCCCACTCGCATAACAGCCTAAGTTCCTGGTCGTTGGGTGACTCCTCTACACAGTGATTCAGGAATCAGATACCTCTACCCTGTGGCTCTGCCACTCCTAGAACTTCCTCATCATCTACATCCTGTAGGTAAAGAGAGCTTGAAGGGGCATACCTGTTTTGACCCAGAAAAGACCCACATAACTTCCACTCCTGTTCCATTGACTGGAACTCAGTCATGTGATGATACCCAATTGCAAGGGAGGTGGGGAGATTTGTTCCTGGCTGGGCAGACATTTTCTAACAACTCTGTGGTTCAGGGATCCTTAAAACCATAGCCCACAGACCAAATCAGGCACACTGCCAGTTTTTTAAATAAAGTTTTATTGGGACACAGCTATGCTCGCTTATTTACATCTGCTTTTGCACTCTAACAGCAGAGTCGAGTAGTTACGACAGATACTATAAGGCATGCATGCCTAAACTATTTCCTATCTAGCACCTTTACATCCCAAGGAGGCTGGAACTAGTGCAGTCATCTTGCCACCACAAGGGGGAGTCTGGAACTGCTGGGGCCCCACCGCATGACTACTGAAAATGAAGCCAATCAAACAGAAGGCAGAGCCTGGAGATGGAGACGAACCAAGTCCTGGTGACCTCATTTGAGCCATGAAGCCAGCCACTCGTGAAGCCATTTTAGCCTTGGGCTTTTCAGCTAATCGATCCAATATATTTCCTTTTTCACTTAAACCAATTTGAATTGAGTTTCTGTCTGAACAAAAAGGGACCTAACTGATAACCTCTCCCACTCTAGCAGTGACAGGCAATAATAGAGAGAATGATGCTTATCTTATATTCAAGAATAATGATGAAATTTTACTCTGATTTAGCACACCAATGGTTCTGATTTGAACTGTGGACAAGTCCTCCTGAGACGTAACCAACATGTGACACTGCCCCAATTTAACCCTGCAAGCTGTTGAGACACTGATCACTGGGAGCTTCCTTTGAATATTTCATGTCTCCGTCTGAGTCAATCAAATGTCTCAAAGCAGGTGAAGTGAAAGGCAGGGGTTCAGCAAGCAGCTGCTTAATGATCCCTCAGCCCTAGGAGACCTTGGATAAAACCTGGCCAAGAAACAAAGCAGAGATTCTTTTTTCAGCCTGGCCTGTCCTGGAAAGGCCCTATGTCATCTACACAATGAAACATAATAAGTGGTCTCTCTTCCAGGCCGAGCCCTCGGAGCTCCCACAGGCACACTGGCAGAGCATGGGCGGGTTGGCAAAGGGCAGGTGGCTTTGTTCTCCCTGCTGCCTCCTCCTCAGAAGTTGCTCATTAGTGAGTGAGACGGTGGTGTTATATAACACAAACTCGGCCTGATTCCACTACAGTATGAGGGAGAGCAAAATATCTAAATGTCTTCAACACACAGCAAACTGAGAGACCATATATAGGACTTTTTAGACCTCGACAGACAGGCCATGCATTGAAGTCATAATATGCCCTAGACTTCCTGTGAGCTGCCCCTTATGAAGGCAAACACTTGTTATATGATAAGATTCTTCTAGAGTAGGGTCAACAATGGCAAATTATTTCTAATAATTCTTGGCATTGGCCAAGCAACTTCCCTCCATGGATCTCCAAGAGCTTTGTAAACATTTGCTATAAAATAACTTTACACACACACATACAACTATACTTACTTTTTAAAATCTCCTTGTGAATAAGTGAAAAGTAATTATACACATTCCCTTTTAATTAACAAACATGTCTTCCTATAACCACAGATCTCCTGTGACATGAATAAGAAATATAATACCCAGGAGATAGAAATGAGTCCAGTTGCTTCTTAACCCTTTGTAAAAGTATGGGAACATTGTGTAAAGGATGTGATTTCTGAGCAAAAGTATGTAGGGCAAGAATGCTAAAAACCACTGAAGCACGAAAAGACAGGAGCCCTGGAGGTCATGAGCATGTGGACAGTTGTGTGTGTACCTAGCTCAGTTCAGTCATACCTATCCAGGTCCCTTGAGGTCAGTCTGTGAGGTTTCAGGATTGGAGGCAGATCAGAGGAAGTTTTATTCAGGGAAGTAAACAGTAAACCAGGCCAAAAAGAAAGTTTGAATAATGATCATCCAGGAGAAATACACAAGGTTAAAGCTAAAAATGCAGAGGTGAGGGGTGAGGCAACTCATGTGTAGAAAAATAAGCCAAAAGCTGAGAAGGTCAAGTAGGGAGGTCAAATGCAAGGTGAGTCAGGGAAAATGGTCTAGCAAGAAATAGATATATATTGAGAGAAAGAGGAGGAAGAGATTTATTTTCAGAAATTGGTTCATGCCATTGTGGGGGCTGGCAACTCTGAAATCCATAGGGAAAATCAGCATGCTAGAAATTCAAGTAAGGGCTGGTATCGCAGGCTTGCGTACAACATTTGTAGGGCAGGCCAACAGGATTTTAACTCAGGTGGATTTTATGGTACGGTCTTGAGTCAGAATTCCTTCTGCTCCGAAAAACCTCAGTATTCACTCTTAAGACCTTCAACTGGTTGGAGAGGCCCACTTGAATTATGAAGGGTAATCTCCTTTACTTAAAGTCAACCGATTGAAGATGTTAACCACGTCTACCAAGTACCTTCACAGCAACGTCTAGACTAGTGTTTGACCAAACACCTGGGCTCTATAGCCTTGCCAGTTGACACATAAAATTAAATGTCACGTGGTTTTTAAAGGTGCCCCACAGAGACAGATGTTTCCTGAATTCCTGGCATCATAGAGATTTGGGGCTAGGGAAGAACTCTATGGATGAAGAATCTAAAGAACCAGATAATGGTGAAGCATGACCCTTGGGTGGTTCGAAAGAGAGGCTTAGGTTTCCTAAACTTCATTCCAATACTTTTTCTCAAACTCTGGATATAGGCTTACTAAGCCTCAGTGCCAACTCCCACACAGTTTCTTTTTTTGATCAAACCCGGTTGAGTGTAAAAACAGACATGTGCCTTTAAATTAGTGCCAGCTAGATCACATTCTAATCATCCAAATATCTATTCCTTCAATAACTTCAGGAGGAAATTAGGGATAACAGAAGGCTAAGGACAACAACAAAATGCAAGAGTTTCCAAGAGACTGGAAAACATATGTGGACTTGGAGCTTTGCCCTTACGGGTTTTAATTCTGAGTCAACTACATCTCAGCAGCAATAACTTTGGAAATTCTCATTGGCACCTATGTTTATCAATTTGCAGAAATGAGTTACATCAACGTGAGCCTGCACATCAAGATAGGGTTGTTCGCTTTTCCATTTGTTAGGGCTAACATGGTGAAATCAGCTTGTTTCTGACTTTTTGTGAATGAAACAAGAGTTCTGGCTGTGAGGAAGCATCTGGCCCATGCACAGCATGGATTATTTGCATCAAACCCCTCCCGGCATCCCTCTGAGGTCAGGATCCTCCTAAGGCTGTGGTGCCTCCCGGAAGTGCTTAGAACAACAAAAACCTTGGCAAAAATAAGCCACAAGAGCATCATGAATGCAAAAATCTTTCCCACAACAGAACAATTACCAGACAAGACAGGCACTTTTCTGCGGAACAAGGGTGTGCTTGAAGAAATCACCCAGAGATCAAAGAAGAGAGAAACAATCTGTTACCATTCTCCCAATTTGGCCTGCTTTTATTTCTCTAAAATCAGTTTGCAATGTGTGGGTGTCATCATGCTGTTTTTACCCCTAGCAGGAATGACAACCATAAAAACTCCACTCTGAATTTGAGCAATTATTTGTCAATTTGAGGAATATATATTGAATAATAAAAACAGCTAATTCAGAGAGTATGCACCAAGGAATGTTCTGAGCATTTTATGTGAACCAACTCATTGTATCCTTGAGACCACCCTATGAGTCAGGTACCATAATTATTTTCATTTTTTAAGTGGGAAGATGAAACAGAGAAGTGAAGTTAGAGAAAGTTTAAATTAAATTTCTTAAACAAGTGCCATAGTTCATCAATTGTAAGACAAATTTTTGTCATATTTTAACATCACTGAAATTAGAATGTGCCTTACAACTGATGGCATGTCAGTATCATATCATAATTTAATTGGCAGCTTTTTTTCTTTCTTAGTGATGCTTAAAATAATAATGTGTTTTACAGTCAATGGCACCTTAAATTTGATGAAATACAGAAGATGGGATAGCCAGGTAGAACCCAAGCAGTTTGGTTCTGGAGTCTTTCTGAGGCCATGCAGTGAGAAATTCTTGCTGCCCCAGTTAGGAGTAGCGAGAGGAGATAAGTGTTAGCTTCAGCCAGGAGTTCAGAAAGTGCTGTGGATAGGATTTCCAAGGAGACCACACCATTTACTTAGTTCTTAAACTGGTCATTATAAAGCAAAACTTTACTTAGTTGATTTTCAAATGGAAAAAAGCCAAGGAGACTAATCCAGTTTCTCAGTCATTTTTATTATTATTTTTTATCCTCAATCCTTTTTGAGAAACACAAATCTCAAAGGGTTCCTCTTCCTATGACACCCCCAGGAATTCTGACATGCTGACCCTACCATTCCTCCACTCAAAGTAAGAATAGCTACAGGTTTCCTTGTTCTATGTACAATTGTGCATGGGGTTTGATCCACTTTTCTCTTTTCATATCTTCTCCAGCTTACTAATATTTATATAGCACTAAACTTAAATTTTTTTAAAGGAGCAATGCTGAATCAAAGAGTGAAGAGAGAAGTATAAGTGTGTTTGAGTGCTCTGTGCATGCATGTGTTGTTTGAATTTTTTTATTTGCTTTTTGTTTTGATTTATATTTTGGGTTGGTGGGGAGGAAATCCTTGTCTTTTAAAAAAAAAAAGAAAGAAAGAAAGAAAGAAAATCTGTAATTTAAACCAACTTATTCTCCTCAGTTTTTCTATCAACAACACATTGATTTTGTTGCCAGGGAAACTGGAGAGAGTATCTGGAAAATTAATTACCTCATTTCAAACCAAGGGGTCACTAAAAACTCCGTTTCAAACTCTGTTTTCACAGGAAACAAAGGCCATTCCTTGTAGCTCACCTGAGTCTCTCTCGAGTCTGAAACCTGAGCCTCTGCTCATTCCTGGGATTTCGCACTTCCTGCTGCAAACCATATGTTAGGTTATAACGGGAAAGCCCTACAGTTATAGTTTGGGAGGATGGGGGAGAAAGGATGAGGTCACAAATCCTTGCAGGAGGCAATCACAGCTCTAGCCCAGAGCTGCTAGAAAAACATGTTCCAATAAATTAGATAGCTTGTTTTCATAGCTCTCCAATGTCAACATTTGGCTCTTTCTGGTTGGAAGTGTCTCTCCATCTACCCAGTGTCAAACGTGGGCTCCATCTAGACATCTGTGAAAGCTAGTGGCTAACCTGCCCTGGCCTGTAATCTGCCTGGATTTTGTTTCCTGCACCTGGAAAGTTATTTTAATTAGATGCATTTTTATTCCCCTCCTTTCTTTGGCAGGGATACCACACAAGGAGGCCATGAGGAGGGGAGGCCTCCCGAGTCTCTAACCCAGACTGAGGGCTCTTCAGTGGTGCTGAGGACCCACCTAGGACCCCAGTAAAATGTGCCTGAGGGATCCAGATGAGAGCACCAGGGGAGAATTTGCCCTCCCAAGAGCATGAGAATGGGAATGATGGATGACTCACCAACGTGCTCCCCTGTGGGAAGGAAAACCTGAGTACCCAGGAGAACTCCAGTTACCAATTTGAGCCAGAAGAAATCTGTCCCCGGGCCTGGGAACAAGTCATTGTCCTGTAAGCAGAGATAACAGGAGTGTTTCCTTAAAAACGACTGGCAGAGAACTGACTCACGTCAGGGTGGCGAAAGAGAAAGGAAACAGGATTTGAAACCTGGCAGATCTGAAATTCGAATGCTAATTCTGCCACTTGCTAGCTGGGTGATCTGCAGTGAATAGCCCCAGCTCTCTGAACCTCTGTTTCCTCCTCTGTAAAATGAAGATTATAATATAAACTAGGATTCTTATGAGAATGAAATGATATCATGTATTTACAGTGCCTGACACATAAAGGCACTGACCAAATGCTCTCCCCCTGTGCAACGCATCATCCAGATCTTTATGACTTCATATCTCTATGCGAGGGGATTAGGCCCCACCTTTGCTTCCGAGGGAACACCTCTCCAAGATAGCAGTTACACTTCTTTTTCTTTTTTCCCAACAATGCTCTTACTTGTCCCATTCCTCGGCACATCTCAACTGCTATTGGGCCTCAGAAGTGAAGAGTTATGCTTATTCCACTTCTAGCAAGAGACCAGGAATGTGGACACCTCTGGCCTTGCGTGAACTGTGCTCTTTGGACCAATTCGAGTTAATGTCATGGGCAATTTACTGTCTTGTGCACTTTCAAAAACAATTTAAAGCAGTATCCTTACTTTCTTCCATAATAAGCTCGTATTAGTAGGCACTATTGCTGCTTCCATTAATCCTTTCTATGGCCTAGAAGCCTTTGAAATCCCCACTTTGCTTAATTCGACAGTCCCGCCTCCTCTGTGAAGCCCTTTTCTGGTTACCCAGCACCCATTGTGCTTTCTCTTCTCAGAACTCCTGCAACACTAACTTATGAGCACCCTACGGCTTAGCAGAGAAGGCTTTCGTGCTCCATAGTCTCTTGATTGTTGTTATGTTCCTCGACTAGAGCTACCAGATGAAATATAGAATACCCAGTTAAATTTAAATTTCAGAGAAGCAACAAATGCCTTCTTAGTATAAGTATGTCCCAGTTATTTCCTCTCATATTTTTATTTGCTACATCTGGCGACAATAAGGTCGGACTCCCATGCTTCTGCTTCTGTGATGACCCTCAGCACAGAAGCGAGTGTTCTGGGCCACACGGTAAATATTACTGGTAACAGCTACAATAATAATAGCTAACATTCATCAAGCAACGAGCACCTACGTTTGCCAGATACTGTGCTAAAAACATAGGCTAGGGCAAGGAGAGGGCACATACCATATATATGCTGTTGACAACATAAGATGATTTTTTTTAGGGCAATGTAGTTTAAAGATCGAGGGGAGATCTTCTAAGCCATGTAGTTCAGCTCTGTCATTTACTGTCCTGGTGACCCTGGGCATTTACCTCATCTATCCTTATTCTCCTCATTTATAAAATAATGTCCTGGAGCTGTTTAATTGAGATAATACACCAGAGGAGAGTGAGGTAATGCATTAAGGATAAAGCACAGTGCCCCAGCACATAGTAAGAACTATTAAAGATGTGGTGATAGAGACTATCTCACTCTTGTTGGAATTTAGAAAGGGAAGTTCTTTGGCCCGGGTGAGCAATAGAGCCTTCAAACACTGGGAAGTTTGACAAGTCAGGGGAACAGGACAGCAGGAAAGTGGATGTCAATTTTAGGAAACGGCAAGTAGACTTATTTGCCAGAAATCAACAACCTAGCTGCTTCAGTTTGCATGGGATTAATTAAAAACCTGCTTTACCATCAGAAATGTTGTTTCAATCTAAATTAATCTTAAGTCCTCACAGATGAAAATTTTGCTGTCTTGACTACAGCAATTCGTAAGTCTAAGGACACAAGTTGAATATTTAGTGATACGACAGATTTTTTTTTTTTAAAAAGCCACCTGGTACAGTTCTAACACTTGATTTCTAAGCTCATCACGATGGGGTAATCGTCATCAAGGGACTGAACTATTTATTTATATGAATCTACTTAACAATTGACCATAACGATTGGTGTACTCTATTGGTAATGAGCCTTGAGAATTCTCTCACAAAATTCCTTTCGTCTCTTTCTTTCCTGCAGGATGACTAGGGGACAGAAGCATGGACCCAGCACTCGGGACCTTTTGCAGGATCTGAGCTTCCGGTGAGGTTTCTGCTCCGCGCTGGGGCTGTGGGAATGAAACCAGAGAGGGTGCCAGATGGCAGGGTGTGGGAAGTCTAAGGCTGGAAAGGGATGGCCAAGATAAACAAGCGACTGGAGGTCTGAAAAATGAATGGATAAACATCCAGACCAAAGTCAACAGTGCTGGAAGATCCAACGCGGTCTCCACAGCCGGGGAGGTTTTGACACATGAGTTCAGTCTCAAATCCCTGAAAGAACTTTTGTGCATCTGATTCTTAAGCATCCCTGCCTTGGGGCATTGAGTTGGGGAAGATTATACAGTTCCTGTAGCAATGCAGAAATTGCGAGGGTTTCATCAGTATTACTTTCTGTAAGATGTTTGCTTAAAAATCAGTGGATAACTGGATACTGGTTGATATTAAAGAGATAAAGTTAATTTTTAAAATATAACAATGGTACTCTGTGTTTTTGAAGTACTCTTCATTTTTAGAGCTCCATATTGAACATTTATAGATGAAAGGATGTAATGTTGTGGTTTTGCTTCAAAATAATCTGGGAATGGAGTCTGAGGATTGGCCATAAATTGATAATCATTTAAATTTGTAGAGCATTATATTGTTCTCTCTACTTTTATATATGATCCTTGAAATTTTCCATAATACAAAAGTCTAATCAAAAGTTGTCAAAAAGTTTATTTTGTATCATAAAAAAACCTGAACTAAGACTTAATAGAATATATGTCTTTTTTTTTTTTTTTTTTTTTTTTACCACAAAGGACACTGGTTTCAGGTATACATAGAACAAAATGAAATAGCATACTGGCAAAATTAAGCCATTTGGAGCTAAGGAATAAACACCTTATATATCTGAATATTTCATGGCAGAATGCCTATGCTTTCCTGTAAATTCACAGATAACACTTGTTTAATACTATAGGTATTCTTACTTTCCTGGATACTTGGGTTGTGTAGACCTGACCTTGAGAAACAGTAAATTTGAGGAGTAAAATTTATGGTGTAGATCTGAGAGATGCTTCAGACTAGCAGTTATTACTTGGCTGGCTGGTGGCCCGTCTGCAGTTCAGTGGGGTCTTGACACAGATTGGAGCAAAAAGAGGAAACAACTACTTGAAAGTAAGAAGTCGAAGGCACTGTCCAAAAAGTCCCTGCTGGAATTCTTCTCCGACTCAACTCATTTCCTCCCATCCTTCTGGTACTATGGGTCTTTTGTTTATTTGGTTTGTCTTTTCAATCTCTGATAAATTTGAATTATAGTCACTCTATGATGTGTGCTATGGGAAAAAAAAAAAAAAAGCAAAATGTTTAGAATCCTTGTTTAAACTGGAATAACTGATTGGGCTTTGAAAGTAATACATGATCGTTTCCTGACCAGCAAAAGACCCCAAATCCTCTGTGACTAGAGTTAGTATTTATGCAACTAAAATGCCTCAAGTTTGCTTGCCGTCACTGGGGGCTGGAGGGAAGTGCCCTGCTGTTTCTCTGCAGTATGGCTGGCACAGTCCTTGACTACATAATCTTGCTTGGTTTAAAAGTTGTTAGAAAACCAGCGCGTGTCATATCATATTGTTTTTAATGCAGTAAAGAGTCAGATGATCCCGCACAGCTTGCACAGTGCGGGAAGGCCATTTGCAAGCCTGGCTGCTCTGCTCGCCGAGTCCAAGTCAATTATGTTGTAATCAGGACTGTTTCCGGAACTGGTCGGATGGAGGTTCAGAGTGAAAAGGAAAAATTGCTTTTTCTCTCTAGATCCTGTTTGCATCAGCAGACTCCATCTGAGACACATCCTGTTTGACCTCTGGCGTAGCGGGGGAGGGGAACTGCTTTGTTTGACTTTTGACTGTCATGGATCTAAGGGCCTCCACATTTTTTTTTTTTTTTTTTTTTTTTTTTAGAAAAAGCTTGAACTGGTATTAAAACTTAGTCATCATCCTCAGTCCACATAGATACACAGTCTGGGCTATTCGTTTTCTCAAATAGTGATCCCTAGTTCACCAGAAGCCCAGGACTCTTGTTTAAAACAGATTCCTGGCTGTATCTGAGACAAGATCTCTAGAAAGATGCTATTCTAACAAATGACCCAGGTGATTCTGAAGTGCAGTGAAGTTCAAGAACTTGCATCAGGATGAGAACTGCTCAACTCAGTTTCCTAACCTTAGGCCACTGACTCCAGCCAGGCCCAACTTCCCTATGTGTGCTCCAATGCAGAGAAAATTGTTTTTAATCTTGGGCACCTAGAAGTGACACCAAAAGAGACGCCCATGCTTGCAGGTACAGGAGGACTTTAGGACACCAATTCCACACATTCCCAGGGAGTGGTTAGTGAAGACTGGAGAGTGAGCCTGGTGTAATGTGGGGTCAGCACAAAGGCTGCTGCTGTCACACCGTGACCAGGTTTTCACCGAGGCATGTCAAAAAGAGAAAAATAAGGGTGAAGTTACATTTATTTAAATTATTTTGTGATTATGTTAGCCGCATCTTTCTGGAGATGTTAAAATATCTGTCTTAATCTGTTTGGGCTGCTATAACAAAATTATACAGACTGGGTAGCTTATAAACAACAGAAACGGACTGCTTACAGTTCTGGAGGCTGGGAAGTCTGAGATCAAGGCACCAGCTTGGTTTCTGGTGAGAGCCCACTTTCTGGTTCATAGCTGGCACCTTCTCGCTGTGTCCTTACATGTTGGAAAGAGCTAGAGAGTCAGAGGGAGCCTCTTTTATAAACCACCACTAATATCATTCATAAGAGCTCTACCCTCATGACATAAGCACCTCCCAAAGGCCCCGCCTCCTGATACCATAACCTTTGGGGGTTAGGATTCCAACATATGAATTTGAGAGGGAGGAGAGCCAAACATTCAACTATAGCCAATATCTTTCCTCTTAGAGATTTATTTTCAATGCATTTATTTATTTTTAAATAGTTGATTCATGGTTTCCCCTTGCATACAATTCAGAATGTACAAAAGTCTCCAACATGAGCTATGTGGGACATCTCCCTCCTACCCCAGAGTTCTGGTTACCAAACCCAGAAGCAGCCACAGTTACTGATTTCCTATTCTTCAAGAAAACCTCTATGCATACATAAGCAGATACATTCATAGAAACTCATTTTTAATACAGCAGATATCATCCGGCATCTTATTTTTTTCATTTAACGACATATTATAAAGATACTTCCATGTCAGTACATTGGGAAATCTTTTTTTAAATAATTAAATGATTGTGATGATATATTGTATTGGGGCATTTTTTAAAAGTCCTAGAGACTACACACACACACACACACACACACACACACACACACACACACATTTGACAGCTTCATATAAGAGCCCAAAAAAGCATTTTAAAATTTTTTCTAGTCCATGAAATCTAGAAGCTGAAGCCACTGGCATAATACTAATAAATGATAATGTAGTAATAGCAGTATTATAACTAACATTTTGTAATAGAATATTTATACAATAATGATTCATTAAACCATTAAATAACAATAACAAACAATTTAGAATCAAATACTTCTGGACTTAAGTCCTACTTCTGTCATTTTCTAGCTCCAAGAACTTAGATAAGTTAGTAATTTCTCTGAGCCAGTTTTCTCGTGGGGCTGGAAATAAAACCTCCCTCCTGAAGTTGTGAAGATTAAATCAATTACTAATAGAGAGCACCTGGAGCCATGGACCCAAGAAATTATCAGTTTATAGGACACAACAATAGAGAGCTGGCAACAGACAAATGCTGCAGAGAGGTTATGTGAGGTCTGGGAGTGTACATTGACTTTGGCTGTCGGGGAAGATCAAGGAAGATTCAGGCTGAGCTCAGCAGAGTATTATCAGCAGAAACCAAAACTGGTGGGAGGGCAGTGGTGGCTTGTGGGAAGAGAAGGAGGTTGGTGGTGAGTACATGCATCATTACTGAAGTTGGACACTATGTGATCCAGTGTCAGAGCATTTTCAACAGTTATCAACTCATGGTCAATTTCCCTACACATTCCCTGCACCTCCCCCTATTTATTATTTGAAGCAAATACTGGTATCTCTAGGTATTTCATTTCAAGTCATCTTTAAATACTTCAACATGTATCTCTAAAAGATATTTTTAAAAATAAAAACAAAACTGCAATACCATTACCACCTCTAAAAATTTAATAATAATTCCTTAACATCGTCAAATATCCAACAAGTATTCAAATTGTCAATGGTCTTATGAATGTGTACTTCCTTTTAACAGATTATTTGAATCAGGATCCAGATAGAGTCCACACATTGCAATAGCCTTTTTAAAGAATCAATAAAATTTCTCTTCGTTTCTCTTTCTCCCCTGCCCCTCCCACCTTGCAACTTTTTTGTTGAAGAAATGTCTTTCAGAGTTTCCTTCAGTCTGGATTTTGCTGATTGCATCCCTGTGGTATGGTGTAACATAATCTTCTCACTCCTTCCTAACTCCTATATTTCCTAAAAATTGGAAATTATGTCTGAAGGCTTGCTTGGTCAGATTCAGGTTTGAATTGGGGGTAGGCGGGGTCAAGACTATTTCATAGTGTTTTTTTCCATCAGAAGGAAATTAACATCTAGTTTTCTTTTCTGTGCTGTTAGTAGCCACTGATGTTCAATATCAAGTCTCCCAATGCTTTTGGTTTTCCCATCTCTTTTGTTAACTGTCGTCCAGTAAACTGTTGCTTCTGGACAAAGTCAAGTCACAGATTAAGGTCTCCCAGTTGGGACCACTATGAATTTTCAGAAATCTATCACCCTGAAGTTATGCTTTTGCAGAATGATTTTTCCTCAGTTTTACTGAGAAATAACATTGTATTAATTTAAGGCATACAACAGAACTATCTGATGGATTACATTGCAAAATAATCATCACAATAAGTTTATTTAACATCCATCACCTCACATAGTTACAAATTTTTTTCTTTTGATGAGAACTTTTAAGATCTACTCTCTTAGCAATTTTAAAATATGCAATACAGCATTGTTAGTTATAATCATCAGGTTGTAATTTACACTCTTAGAACTCACTTATCTTAATAACCGGAACTTTGTACCTTTTGACCACTTTTACCTCCATAACCCCCCTCTGGCAACCACCAATCTGTTTCTACGAGTTCTAGGTTTTTGAGATTCCCCACCTAAGTAAGATCATAGAGTATTTGTCTTTCTCCATCTGACTCATCTTGCTTAGCATAATACCCTAAAGTTCTATCCATGTTGTCACAGATGGCAGGATTTCCTTCTTTTTTATGGCTAAATAATATTCCCATTGTATATATACACATTTTCTTTACCCATTCATCTGCCAATGGACACTTAGTTTGTGTTTCCAGTCTTGGCTGTTACATATAATGCTGAAATGAACTTGGGGGTGCAGTTATCTTTTCTAGATAGCGATTGTTTCCTTCAGCTATATATCCAGAAGAGGGTTTGCTGGATCATATGGTAGTTCTATTTTTAATTTTTTGAGTTATTTCAATTTACATTTCTACCAAGAGTACACAAAGGTTCTTTTCTCTCTGCTTCCTTGCCTACACTTTTTATCTCTTATCATTTTGATGACAGCCATTCTAACAAGTGTGAAGTGATATCTCATTGTGGTTTTGATTTGCATTTTTCTGCAAATAAGTAATGTTGAGCACCTCCTCATGTACTTGTTGGCCATTTGTATGTCTTTGAAAAAACGCCTATTTAATTTCTCTGCTTGTTTATTAATCAATTGTTTGGTTTTCTGCTAGCAAGTTGTATGAGTTCTTTATATGTTTTGTATATTAACCTTTTATCAGATATGATTGTAAAAATATTTTCTCTCATTCCATAGGTCTCCTTTTCATTCTGTTGATAGTTTCTTTCGCTGTGCAGAAGCTTTTTGGTTTAATGTATCCTCACTTGTTCATTTTTGTTTTTGTTGCCTTTGCTTTTAATTTTAAATCCAAAAAAGCATTGCCAAGGCCAATGTCAAGAATTTCCTATTTTTCTTTCTAAGAGTTTTGTGGTTTCAGGTCTTATGTTTACGTATTTAATCCATTTAAGACTGGTCCTTTTTCTGCATTTTTCTGAACACTAAGCAGGGAAAAAAGAGTTTAGAATGATATTTCTATAAGCCCCACTTTTTTCCAACAGACTTTGCTCTATTCTTGTGTTTCTTTAACTAAAACTGCTCCACCTCACAATCTTCTCTAAAAACTTTCTTCTGGTTAATGTGTCTCTTCCTCCTCTTCCTATTCCATTCTGATTCTGTATCAAGAAAGCTCAAAAAAAAAAAAATCATTCATCTGGCAATGACAGAATCCTTCTCAAAGGGCAGAATGATTCACAAATACACAATCCTCTTTGGCTGTCAAGAGAGGGGAAAGGATGGAAACTCTGCTATGTAATTATTTTTATCCCTTCACAAATGATTAAATGATGGATTAAACCAGGCCAAACTCTACATAGGATGTAGAGACCCATGCAATGAGCCAAAGGGTGTACCTGAGCAAAACTCTGAGGTGTTGTGAGAAGAATGTATGTCCATGACAAAAATCTATATGCTGCATTTAACATTAATTAGTTGATCACAGGCACCTTGCTGGACTAGCAGGAGTGATATTTAGGAAAGAGACCATTCTAGGGCCTCTCCAGTAACTGTGTTAAAGGAACCAGTTACTCTCTCTGCATACAGAGCTGGCATTCCTGATCTTGAACCACATACCATCCTGTGGCATGCTACCTTTTTTCAATTCTAAATAAGCCATCCATGACCAAAGCCTGACTGAAGAGTGCTGAGAGAATCCTGGGCATCAAGCCAACAATCCCAAGGTGAGCATACGATGAGCAAGAGAAGACAGGAGCCAAGGGAAAAGAGCCAGTTGCTTAATCTGAAAGCATTCCAAGCTCCTTGGAATAGATGTCTCTCCAGCCTCTCCTTCAGGAAAATTTGAGTTCAATTTAATTAACAGAAAGGTAGAGGGCTTGACCTTGTGTTAAACTTGGTCACTTTCAAAATGATACTCTGGTTTACTTAAAAGTACAGTGCAAATAATTGAGTTCATGTGTTTCACCAGCTCAAAAGAAAAATGAGTGTCAGTATGAATAGGAAATAACTCTTTACAGAGAAACTTGAACTAAGAGATGTAAACCAGTGAAGTTGTAGAATTGTTCAGAGCTTAGGCTTTGGGTTTAAACTGACTCCATCAATTTTTGATTTTTGTCTGTGTATCTTTGAGCAAATTGCTTAATCACTCTGAACCAGATTTTCCTTACCTGTAAAATGAGGATAACTAACCATACCTACTTCATAACGTTGTTTTGAGCACATGCATAGGGCATTTGACATAGTGCCATTGAGAGTGTGGGTTCAATAAATAGTTTCTGTTGTTGCTACTCGGAGTTGTTGGAGAATCAGACTTTATGAATGTGCAAGATTTTTAAAATAAACTTTGAATTTTTTGAATAATTATACATGTATGTAAAAGTTGCAGAAAATAGTCCAGAGAATTCCATATACCCTTCACACCCAGATTGTTTTTATTATTAATGTCTTACATTACTGTGGTAAATTTGTCAAAATTGAGAAGCCAACATTACTACTACTATTACTATTAACTATTATTATTAACATCGCTGTTACTATTAAACTCAATACTTTATTCAGATTTTATAGTTTCTTATTCTAGGATATAATCTAGGATATCAAATTGTATTTAGAAGGTTTTTAATTGGCACAAGAATCAACAGTTATTAATCAATCAATTAGTGACTCCCATGGTCAAAACCTAAATGTGCCTTTCTAAAACACTTGAGAGGTCTTGAAAATCACATATTCTTTAAAGTAGGTTTTTACAAACTGATTGACCTATCAATTGGCATACTAAATCCTTTTGCATGGTTAGGGAAATCATCAAATGAAGGTTAGCATCTACCTGAATTATCATAATATTCAATTTATTCACATTTGAAATTAGCAAGATTTTACTGTGCACATAATCATGGCACTTTACTAAGTAGGTCTTCAAAAAGTATGTGTTGCTAAGGTAAATGTAAAGGGAAATATAGATTTGACAGCTTGATCTGCTTACAGGCACAGTTAGGTATATTTTGCCTTGAGCTGGGTCTTGTTTTGAATGATCTCTTAGAATTTGACTTTGCCTTTGCCCATAGAACCTGTTTGTACAAGACTATACAGAATTTGAGCAAACAAGACTTACTGTTTACCAAACCATGAATTTCTCTACTATCTTTTATTCATCATGGATCGCCCCTTGGGGTATCAATTCTGCTGTTGAAAATAAATCAGCTTTCTTTTTATCTCTGAATAAAAAAATATTCACGTGTGTGAATTCAATTTCTTGGAGGTTAGTAGTGGTGGTTGTTGTTTTTAATAAACAGTATTAACCGGGGATAATGAGAATCACCAGGGTAGCTCTGGCCATGAGAAAGACAGAGATAAGGATGTCCAGCCAGCCGTGAGCACCATGGTGGGTCTGCTGCAGCCATGCCGTGACCAGGTGGATCTGCTGCAGCCACGCTGGGACCTCAGGGGTAATTTTTTTCAAGATAGGTATGGCAAGGACATGGCCACCTTCACCAGTGTCGACCAACCTAGCACTTCATCCAAGTCATTCATTTAATCATTCTTTTATTCAATGTAAAATACCTACCAAGTGGCAACTATAGTTCATCTGTTAGATTTCTGCTACTGAAAATGCATTCTGAGAAGCGTCTATTTACTTGGGGGTTTACTAGAAATGCAGAATTTCAGGGCACACCCCTGTCCTCTGAATCAGAATTTGCATTTTAACAAGATCTGTAGGTGATTCTCATGTGAAAAGCACTGGACCAGATAGATGATGGGGGTAAGAGCCAGGATCCTGTCAGGAGACAAATGATATATTTACTGGAGGGTCTATTAACAAAATTTCAGTCAGTTATAGGACACCAATAAAGAATGGTAAAGCACCCTGGTACTCTTACTAGCAGAGCATTCTTACCATCCCAGCAAGAGCTGAAGCTGTAGGAGAGATCTGCTCAATAGAACCAATGGTCTTTGGTAGTGGCAACCAAACATTACCACACTGTGCCTTGGCAAGGAGCAAGATAGGGGATAAATACACCTACATTTCTCTCATTTTCCTGCTTCCTAACCTAAGGCAAAGCCAGAAAGCAAGAGAGCCCAGTAGGTGCAGTCATGTGCCCTGGGCAGAGAGCCCAATGCGAAGCATGGCTAGTGTCTCTGGTGGGGCTAACAGAAAATACCCATGCCAGGAAATACGGCCTCTGTTCTCGATGAGTTTAGTTTCTAGAAGAACTTACTATGTACCTGTAGGTTGGAGGTGATGATAGCTCCTATTGTTCCAACTTAAACAAAAACCGTATTTTCTAAGTAGCCTTGAATTTGATATTCTAGGATTCTCCCAGATCCCTCTTTAACAAACTAATCATATTTCTTAGTAAATATTATGTGAAAGGCACTCAACTGGATGTTAAGAAGAAGGTAGAAGGATTAGGCATGGTCCCTGCCTTCAAGGAGTTAATGATTTCAAGAATCAGTGCTTCCGCTGCAAAACTTTGCAAAGAAGCTCAAATAATTAACCAGAATCCAATGAAGCAGTATACAGAGTTGAGAGTCTGTAACCAGACTGCTGAGTTCAAACCTCAGTCCTGACACTAGTGTTAGGGCTGTGGACATGCTTCCCAACTTCTCTGAGTCTCTGTTTCTTCCTCTATGAAGTTGAAATGATAAAAATAGTTACCTGCCTCAACAGGTTGTGGTGGTGGTGGTGAGGATTAAATGAGTTAGTATGTGAAAAGTATTTTCAATGGTACCAAGCACATGGTCAATCCTCTATGTGTTGGTTATTCAAAGCTAAGAAATAACCATGTTCCCAGTGGCAGAGGGCCTAAAAGATAAAAGAGCAGGCTATTAGGTCCATGATATAAAGTTGCCTTTCTAAATTTATGTATTTAGATAAGTCAATTAAAGGAGAAAAACAATGAGTAAATAATTGTACAATTGGCTCAAGGATAAAGAAGTATTGAAACAAATAAGTTTGAGAAACCTTGACACCCCCACCCCACCCCACCCCCTCCAAATTACTTCTGGCCCCTGGACTTTATGCAATGCCTTGTCTTAGTGTCCTTAGAGGATTAAGAGACTTTCTAAGAGGACAGATTCCTACAAAGCTTTCTGGTTTAGAGGTAAATGAAATGAGATAAATGGAATGTAAATATACAAATAGGAGTGTTTTTAAGAAACTGAAGTTGGTTGTATACTCAAAATTAATTAAAGGAGTTCTAAATACATATGGGGATGCAGCTATTCTGGGTATCGAATGTGCTATACAGCCGTGCTGATGAAAGTCACGGACATACATCAGCTCTTAAGATTTTGTTTTGGTACCTCTTAGGATTTCGAAAATTATAGGCTCCTTTTGTTAGATCCAGCACTTTTCTTTGCTTTTTGATGAACTTTTGACCTAAATTATATTTCCAGTCTCCAGTCATTTAGTGGAAGGTCTTTAGTGACTACCTAAACACACACACACACACACTCATATATTACATTTCCAGACCAATTGAATTACAGAAGGAACCAATTTGAAAAGTTATTGAATTAAAACATTAGAAGAGAGAGATGGGTTTTATTGTTAGTGGTCAGCATGACAACTTGATATGCTAGAGAGTAATATGTGCTCTGTTCACATTGTTGGAGACTCTGACAAGTTCAAGGCTGGGCCTTTGCCTCTAAATCTTGTTGCCAAGGTAATACAGCATAAGGCCAGAGTCCACTGAAATGAATACCTCTGACAGCTCATGCCAGCAGGAGCTATCTGATTAAAAGGGATCTTTAAAAAAAAAATAAAAGAAAGAAAGAAAGAAAAAGAAGAAAGAAAGAAAGAAAGAAAGAAAGAAAGAAAGAAAGAAAGAAAGAAAGAAAGAAAGAAAGAAAGAAAGAGTATTTTAACAAGAGCAGGAGAAAAATGCAAAGGCGGGATATTGAAATATGGGCAACAGAAAATCTAAAAAGAAAGCAGCCAGTAGGTGCCAAGAATTAACTAAATAAAAGATCTGTTTTATTAGGAAGGGTTGGTGGTGTGTGAAGGTCTTCAGGCAGGGATTCTAGCCTGCCGGGCCATTTTTGTAAGCAAAATGATACTGCCCCAGTTTTGTTCCCTGGCTTAAGTACAGCAGAATGATTTCACTTGATTGGTGGTCACTGCAGACTTTAATTTGACAGATTTTTTCTCTGATAATACATTAAAGAAAATGGCTTCTGAGGGACTTTATATGTCACACATATGTCCCAAGATGAAAAGGGAGTCCACAAAAACCTCGACCCAGAGTAGAAACCACCAAAATGCCACTGCCTTCAGCCACCAGAATGGCCTGTTGTATAGTCTCCTGATTCATGTGCCAGTGATTTGTTAGTCGATAATTTACAGGATAATATTCTTAGAATTATGATCTTATGAGATTCTGGTTTTCTCAACTTTATATGCCAGTTGATCTTGGATTGTCATGATGAAACTGTGGTCCTTGGAGTTTCTTATGCTCTAAGAACAGAGTAGAACATGACCATATTTCCCATTAGGATTTGATCCAGGTGCCACATGAGCTGTCTGTTCTTTACACTTCCAGGGATTTGATGGGAATAATCAGTAAATGGGGACATGTGGGTAAGAGGGTAAAAGGTGGAACCTGAAAGGAATTCCAAATCCAGATGAGCAGTTCAAATTTCAAGTTTCTATGAATTCACTCAGATTAGAGTATTATTCCTTAAGCAAGTGAGGGAATGAAAATTTACCGTGCTCATCCTACCCTATACAAGTAGCTTCCACAGTACAAACTGTAATAGAGAGAATTTGGCCCTTAGAATTACAGACCCGTATCTAACTCTTGCCTCTGCAAATGATTTGCTAAGTGACCTTGAGAAAGAATTTAACATGTTTGGTCTTTGCTTCTTAAGCTATGAAATAAAGTGGTATTATCCTAGCTTTTCCCCGGAACAGTAGTTTTCTACCTGGAATGCATAGCCAAATCATGGAAAGAACTTGTTAGTTAATTCAAATTCCCTGGGCCCGGGACAAATCTCTACCAAGTCAAAATCTGTACTTTTTAAGAGCCCTACATATGATTCGGATGTGCATCTCTCTTTAAGAATCACCAAAGATTATGCATAACTTGTAAAAATAAACAAGTTAATATAGTGAATTGTCTTAAGCTCTTTAATCAAAGAAAGGTACTGCTGAGTTCAGCTTTCTTTTTTTCTTTCTTTTTTTTTTTTTAGCTTACATTTTCAACATTTAAAACAGCGCTAAGAAATTAGGAATGTAGGAAACTTGGCATACCTAAAGTGGTTACATTTTTCTCTACCATTTGAAGTATTTGGAGATCTCCAAACTTTAAATGAAAAGCTCTTTGAAGTAATTCTCTTTGTTCATGATTTGCAATATTCCCCTCAGTCTTCATTGATCTAGACAGAATGATAATTGATGTTTACCTAATGCTTACTGACACTATTCTGAGTGCTTTATAAGTGTTACCTCATTCGCTCTTTCCCCCTCTTACACACATGCTGTGGAGAGATTAAGTGACCTGTGTAAGATCTAATGGGTAATAACAGGTAGACATGGGCTTTGAACTCAGCAGCCTCACTCCAGAGCCCCACTCTTAATCTCTGTGCTATGACTTGGTGTAGGTCAAACATTGCCAGTGAGTAAATTGCTCAACTTTCTCAAGTGAAAACAAAAACCTATGCGTAAGGGTTTTTCTAGGCTTGGATCATCATTTATTAAAGTGGACTTCCTACATCTGAATGATCTGAGGGCTTATTAAAAATGTAGTTTCCAGGGACTACTCCCAGACCCATTGCACTAGAATCTCAGGTATGAGTGGGCACTGGGAAAGCTCATTTAAAAAGATATACTCCTTAGGTGATCCTTTTGTTTTCTTCCAGCTTCACTGAGGTATAATTGACAAATACTTAATTATATACCTTTATTTGGTATAATGCGATTTTTTAAGGTATACGATGTGAGATTTAATACATATGGATACATTGTGAAATGATCACCACGATCAAATTAATTAACATATCACTTCATGTAGTTACCTTTTGTGGGGGGGGTATGATGAGAATATTTAAGATTTACTCTCTTAGCAAGTTAAGGTGACTCTCAAGGCCAGGAAAATTTAAGAACCACTGGCCTGGATCAACATTTGCAGGCCACCATTGTTGGGGATAAGGATGGGTAGAACATTTTGAGAGGCACTGAACCGAAGCTATTTTTCACAATCAGATGTGAGGGATGCCTGGGGTGGAATGTTCAGTGTTGTGGCTAATGAATGGTTTGCTCAAGGCAAAGCTTCTGCCCAGGCACAACTGGTTGTTGTCTGTCACGGAATCACAGAAGGAAGCCAGCAAGCTGACAGTATGAATTTGCTTTCAAGGCCCAGATCTCATATTCCCTCTAGGGGTTTCCACTTGTTGGTAGCAGGGCTAGCACTGGCCTGGAACTTTGATGTTTTCTTTTTCAATATCCAAATGCCAGGGAGGCTCCATGTCACTACACATACCATCTCAGGCACAATGGCAGAGTCAGGAAGCGTACTGTTTGGAATGCAGTCTGGCCCCATTAGGGCTTTGAATTGGACTGGAACTTGCAGACTCTCACAAGAGTTTATCAAGGTGTCCTTTTCAGATGGGCAAAGAAAAGAAGGCCAAGAGGCTAACCCAGAAGGTTTGAGGATTTGTACTTTGGAAGAAGTCTATGGTGATTCTTTAAGAAATTGGAATAATTTTATGTGAGGCTCATTGAGATATAATTTATATGCAATAAATTTCACTTTTTTTGAGTGTACAGTTCAATGAGTTTTGGAGGGCAGCTATATGCAACATCATACCAGCATTGCCAGTACTGTGAGTTTTCATCAACATCAAATAAGACATAGAACATTTTCAACTCCCTAAGAAGTTCCTTTGTACCCTTTGCAGCCACTGCCACTCCTTTTTCCCCAACTGATCTGATGTGTCTGTATTTCTGATGTCACCTAAATGAAATCTTATAATATGCAGCCTATTGTTGTTGCATATATCAATAGTTATTTCCTATTTATTACTAAGTAGTATTCCATTGTTTGGCTATCACAATTTATTTATTGATCCACCAGATGATGGGCATTTGGGTTATTTTCACTTTTGGACAGGAACTGAGATTTAAAGAAGCACTAATTCAGCAAGCATTTATTGAACTCAGGAAAATGATGTGTCTGTTGATGCCTACAGTCTCTGATAAAAATAATTATCACACTAGAAATCATAACACCTAAAGAAGGAGCTCCATTTGTAGCCCTAGAAATAAATGAGAGGAAGAGAATGCCATGAAATGGTGTTGGTGGAGCCATTAGAAGAGCATTTTATGCCTTTTGAAAGCCCTAAAATGATACTACCATGCTGAGACACATGAGGGCGCTCTAACCAGCCAGCATTAGCAAACACTTTTTTTCATTCCAACAAAGGTTGTTTGTTTTTTAATTTATTGGAATGTTTTGTCGAAAGCCCTGGTGAATTCTCACTCCCACCCTTGGTCTCGTTGGCCACTCTTGGATGATAGAAAAGAATTTGGCATCAAGTGAATCTGTCTTTGACTAGTCCTCAGGGGTTTATTGTACCCAACCACACAGTTTTATGGTGAGGCTCCAGTAGGCTTCCTTGCTTAAACTTACATGGAAAGGCTTCCAAAAGACTCTAGATTAGAATATCTCATAAATCACAAAGTGAACTGATATTGTCCCTAAAGTTCCTTTTTTATTTTATTGTTATTTTCAGGCCTTCCCGGAACATAGCATACAAGTGTTAAAAAGTAATTGCTGGGCAATGTTTTAGAAAGAATTGTGAGGCACTCCTTTCACGTGGGTCAACAATTTAGCCAGTTGAGGGTTGTTCATTCTTGTCAAAGGAACTACTGTGATCCATATAGAGAAAGGCTATCTTTGCAACAGAGCAGCAGGGAGAGAGGACAGGGTTATTGGATTTTGGCTTCTGAGTGTCTGTTCAAAACAAAAACCAAAAAAAAAAAAAAAAAAGTTCTGGATACATTTAAAATTTTCTGAAAATCAATGACTCATTTGTTAAAGAGGAACCAAGTACAAAATAAAAGACACTTCATAAAAACAGCATTAGAATGCTCTGATGAGACTCTAAATGAATTTAGTGCTAGGGGTACATGATTTTCTTGCAAGGTCCGGGAAGTCTTAGACCCTTCCTCTTTTAAGAAAAGGGTTTGACTTCACTTGCTAAGTTGTCTCTGCAAGGACTCTCTACAATTAACAGAATAAAATGTTCTCTTGAGGAAAGAAGTCTTTTCCTCAGCCTATCCAACATAAAATATGATAATTGTTTCAAGCAGAAAATTATCTTTGGCTGTTATATCTGAATTATATAATAGCATGGCTTTAAAATTAGAAAGAAGATAGTGAAATGATGACTCTGAGGACAGGGCGTGGCCCTGGCCTGGATTAATGAATACTTGGCACCCTTTGGGAGGACCACCCTGGAGTGCTCTCTCTCCTCACTTGGATCAAATCCTGAATCACTCAACCAGGCCCGGGCCCTTCACACAGACGTACTGTAGACCTTCTCAATTACCCCCTTCGAAAGACATTCTCCCATTCCATCCTTATCTTATTCCTTGGTTCCAAAGCCTACTGTCTGTATGAGTGTGGTGGTTAAAAAAAATAGAACAATGAGCCATAGCTGGCTATGCAATCTTAAAACAGTTACTTTACCTCTCTAAGACTCAATTTTCCCCACTAGAAAATGGAGATTGTAATAGTATCTATTTCAGGTCTCCATAATAGTACCAATTTGAAGTTGTTGGGAAGACTAAATAAGATAATGCATATAAGGCAATGAGGTAATGCATATAACATATAAAATAATGCATATACAGGTTCTGATGTATATATAATAAGCCCTCAATAGAGAGTGACATTATCATCATCATTATCATATTAACATCATTATTATTATTATTACTTCTAATTTGGCCCCTCTCAACTATGATCTGAACTCCCCATCCTAGTAAGTCACCTTCAGACTCCTGTGGGAAGAATCTTCCTAATCAACCAAGCCCTTAACCTCTCTTGTGCCTACATCTCCTACCCCTCTCAGGACTGTCCTCCCCTCCCACCAGGTCTCACAAACCAAATGCAGCCAATGCTAACAATCTTGTGCCATCACATAGCAGAGTTGTGCTAACAATGCCAGGAATGTCAAATGGCAATCACCTTAGCTAACCATCAATTTGGGATGGATTTACCTTAAAGGTGACATGCACTCCATTCTTCTATAAATCTCTACACTCTTCATCCATCCAGGGGAGAAACGTGCCTTCAAGAGCATATTCTGCCCATCAACTATCACCTTCTTATAAAAGAGATGCAGAAAGAGTACACTGTGAGTGGAAAGGTATTCTGTTTAGGAGGGGAAATGCTATTTTATATCATTCCAATTATGTCCCTATCAAGCAACAGAGTCAAGGCCCAAGCTGACAATTGTAACTCCAAGTTTTTCAAGATAAATGAAACAAAAGAAAAGAAAATCCAAAAAGACAGTGATCCCAGTTTTAGAAAACTGCCTCTGGTGATAAAAATCTCTGCAAAAGATGAATGAGGAGAATCAGAAGTGCCTCAGAATAGATCTGTTAACATTTCCTTTTAAAGAATGGAAGAGTGGGGGGTGGGGGTGTTCTTACAGACAATTCAGAATACCTTACAATCAAGTTGTATTTTTAACAAGATTTCTTGATTAGTTGGTGTCATGTTTAAGAGTATGGATTCTGAATCTGTCTGAAAAGAGTATGGATATTCTGCCTCTGTCCCTTAACCTCCCTAAGCCTTGGTTTCTCCATGTGAAAAATGGAGGTAACGCCATTGTCTGCCTCATAACATTGTCATTAATTAAATACAGTTGTTCATTTATACCAGCAAGCACAGTGCCTGGAAATGAGAAAATAGATGAGAGACAAAGGAGGAGAAAATAACAGAGTGAGATTAAACAGAGAGGTACATTTTCCAGACTAATGATGAAGGACAATGTGAACTTACAAGTGTGATTAACTCAATCTCATGCACCTGAGGTCCAAGGAAAGCAATAGGTGAAGGAGCTTTAACACATGGACTCTAATGTGTTTGTCCATCTAGCACCTTTTTGACTTATTTCCTCATTTCCCACTGTATCTGATTAGGTGACTGCTGAGTAACCAAGTTTCAGAGCAAAGGAGCGGCAAACTAAAAGAAGCTGTGCAATCATATATCTGCATAGAAGCAAATCCACAAACTAAAGGGGCTTTAGGGGCTCTTTACGTCAACCCTCTGAGGTTGGAGAGGTTAAGTGCCCTGCTCACGGTCATGCAGCTAAGGAGTAGCCAAGCCAGGACTGGAATCTGAAGGTGTCTTAGAGTCCTCTCCAGTACATCAGACTGTAAGAGAAATGAAGATAATAATAATAATAATAATGCTATTCTATTTCATATCTTATATCTAATGAAAAATGAAAGAGAAGTTTCTATACAGGCATCTTTTGAAGTTCAACTCACAATAGGCTTTACCCTTTAAATGGGTCACTCTGTATCACCATGGTGATTCTCCCAAGTTTTCCTGGAATCATCAGCTGTTTCCTAATGAGGGCACTCCCTAGAACTTGCAACTCCACCAAACAGATAAATATTTCCCAGTAGAAAATACTTAGGTCCTTAAGTAATTTAGTCAGCAATTACTTTTCCTTCTCTGCTTCTCAGGACAACAGTCTAAAGCATGTTCCTACATTTGCTTGAGATGTCATAGAGTTCTATTTTTTAAAAAACTTAATTATACTGATGGCAAGTCTACATTCCTGGGTTTTGTGTGATTTATATATTGACAAACAGCTACCTTGCCTTCTATCTTTCTAAGCGAGCAGTAAGTGTATCACAATTTAAAAGCCTTATAATGGTATGGCTACTTCTCAAAAAATTTAAAAAGAATTACACGTGATTCAGCAATTCCACTTCTTGGTATATACCCCAAAAACTGAAAGCAGGGTCTCAAAGAGATATCTGTGCACCCATGTTCATAGAGGCATTATTCACAGTAGTCAAATGCTAGAAGTAACTCAAGTGTCCATCAATGGATGAATGAATAAACAAAATGTGACATCTATATGTAATATATATTAAGTATATATATAAGAGAATATTATTCGATCTCTAAAAAGAAGGAAATTCTGATACATGCTACGATATGGATGAATCTTGAAGACATTCTGCTAAGTAAAATAAACCAGGCACTAAAAGACAAATACTGTATGATTCCAGTTATATGAGGTTTCTTAGAGTAGCCAAATTCATAGAGACAGAAAGCAGACTGGTAGTTAGTTGTCAGGGGCTGCGGGGAGGGAGAAGTGGGGAGTTGTTGATAAATGTGAATTAAGTTTCAGTTTTGCAAGATAAAAAAGTCCTGGAGTTTGGTTGCCGAGAATATGTATAACTGACCCCTGAAAAAAATGGGTTTGGTCTACTTAATATGCAGATTTTTGTCAATAAATATACAGTCAGCTCCCTGTTTCCTCAGGTTTCACATCTGCAGATTCAACCAACTGCAGATCAAAACAGTATTCTCCATCTGCAGCTGGGAATCCACAGATGCAAAGGGCCAATCGTATGTATTGTTCTATGCCATTTAATATAAGGGACTTGAGCATCCGAGGGTTTTGGCACCTATGGGGGTCATGAGGGTCCTGGAGCCAATCCCCCATGGATAGCGAGGGACAACTGTACTTAACCATACCAAACTGTACAATTAAAGATGGTTGCAATGGTAAATGTTATGCCAAGTGTATTTTACCATGTGTATTTAGAATGAAGTAATGATATACATAAACGAGATGATGAAATAGGGATCGAATCTGTGCTCTGTCACTTACCAGAGGTATTACTCCAGACAAGTTACCTTTTCATTTTCCATTCCTTTGGCTATAAAAATGAATGTAATTTAAAGTCTATCTCAGAGTTTTCATGAACGAAATGATAAATTTGATTCATACTGGTTAGCAGTGAGTCCACAATACACTCATCTTTTTCTATTTCATTGTCTTTCTCTAACTCCTCCTTGGGTTTTGTGATGATCCCATTTCATTTCATGTCAACAGATATTTATCGAACAACTAATATATGCAGTGTTTAACAAATGCTGAGAGGACCCTAATTTTTTAAAAAGCACCATCCTTTTTGGAGCTTATAATATTATACAGGAGAAAAACATCTCTTAAGTCCTAGTACATGGTAAGCCCTTACTTAATATTATTGGAATGGTTGGTAGAACAAAGAAAGGAAGAAATGTTGTTGAATGAGTAACACCACCCCATCTGGAAGAGAGCTCAGTGGAGGTCCTAGCATCACAGAGTGGAATACGGCATCAGGAGTGAGACAAATCAAGCTTCTCGAAACTTTTCCTCTGAATTCCACCTATTAGCAAGGGAAGCATTGTGGCTGAAGGCCAGAGCATTTGGCTAGAATATTACTTGAAGGCTTGTGTTTTATCTTGAAATTTACAAAAAAAAATCCTATTCTACTTCAAAACATATCATTGTTTCCATATAAATGGCATCTTTCTCTTTAACCATAGGGTAAAGTGAATACTCCAGCAAGGTGTACCATATTTATCAGGTGACTCAAGTTCCTTCTGACATGCTGCCAGCATACCTGAGGCATACTCATGTATACATGCATACCTGAGTTAGAGAAGCATGAGATTAAAATAGATGCCGAATGAGTTCTCACTTCATGCTTCACCAACTATTTCCCCATCTATCTGCCCTACACAACCACCTCACACCCTCAGCAGCCTCATCCCTCCCAACTTTCTGCTTAAACTCTCCCCTACCTGTTTTTCTTTAATCCTGATTTTGTTTTCTAAATTTTATGTTGAAACTCCACTACTCAAAAAATATTTAAGAAAAATAACTCAACCACAAAACTCCCCCAGTTACTACTTGAGGTCATTAAAATCTCACGGGACACCCTTCATTCGTCCACATTGTGTTGGCGTTTGGTCTGTCTCATCTCTTTCATCTATGATAATAGATCCTTAGAAGGATGTAGCTTGTTTCATTTAATTCTTGACAAGCTCCCAAACTAATGCCATGATCAATTAATGTTGCTCTGGTTCTGAGCACTCAGTGAAGTGCTCTCCTCTGTGGCTGAAGGACACTGTAAATGGAACATATGTTTTCAATTGCTTCTCCAGAGCTCACCGTGACTCTCTGATCTGCCCACCGCTTCTCCATTCCCACTGCCTGGACTCTGGGTCAGGCCCTCATCATTTCTCATTTAGATTATTGCTTTAGCTCTCTGCATGGGATTTCTTGTCTTTCTATTCCACTCTCTTCAAAGCCATTAGAGTGATTCTTCTAAGACAGAGGTCAGCCTGTGCCATTCCCCTGCTTCAAATTTAGGTGGCAATAGTCTACAACTGCATTATGCAATGACATTGAGTTTCACTTACCAACATGAGTGAGAAAGAGTACATACATTAAATAAAGCACAAAAGCCAGCAAACCCAACCTATGATGTTAGAAGCCACAATAGTGGTCAACAAACAGGTACATGAAAAGGTGCTCAACATCATTAATCATTAGGGAAATACAAATCAAAACCACAATGACATATCACTTCACACCTGTTAGGATGGCTATTAGTAAGTAAGTAAGTAAGTAAGTAAGTAAATAAATAAATAAATAAATAAGCATGGAAAAAGGATCCTTAATATACTGTTGGTGGGAATGTAAACTGGTATAACGGCTATGGAAAACAGTATGGCAGTTCACCAAAAAATTAAAAATAGAACTACTGTATAATCTAGCAATCTCACTTCTGGGTATTTATCCAAAGGAATTTAAATCAGAATCTTGACGAGTACCTGCACTCCCATGTTCACTGCAGCATTATTCACAATCGCCAAGATATGAAAACAACCTAAGTACCTGCTGACAAATGAATGAATAAAGGAAATGTGATATGTATATATATATATATATATATATATACACACATACATACATATATATATATATATATACACACTTAATGAGTATACACACACACACACACACACTGGAATATTTTCAAACCTTAAAATAAAAAGAAGTAAATCCTCCCATTTGTGACAATATGGATGGACCTGGAGAACATTATATTAAATGAAATAAGCCAGACACAGAAAGACAAATACTGCATGACCTCACTTATATGTAGAATCTAAAATAGTGAAATCCCTAGAAGCATAGAGTGGGATGGTGGCTGCCAGAAGGAGAAATGGGGGGGAGGTGATCATCAAAGAGTACAAAGTTTCAATTCTGCAAGATAAGCAAGTTCTGAAGATCTGCTATACAGCATAGTTTCTATAGCTAGTAATATTGTATTATATACTTAAAATTGACTAAGAGGGCATATCTTATGTTAAATTTTCTTACAATGAAAAAAAAAAGATAATTATAATAAAGGAGATGGGAAGAAACTTTGGGAGGTGATGGATATATTTATGGCCCGGATGATGGTGATGGATTCATGGTGTATGATTATCCCCAAACTCGTAGAGTTGTATACATTAAATACGTACAGCTTTTTATACGGCAATCATACCTCAACAAAGTGATTAGAAAGAAAAAAGAAGTCATGATAGCAGTTCCCAGCAGGGGTGAGGAGCAGTAGTGACTGGTAGGGATAGTGAAAGGGGCTTTTGGAATGCCATTAATATTCTATTTCTTGATCTGGGTGATAGTAAAATAGATGTGTTCAGTTTGTGAAAATCCATCAAGATGTACACTTGTGTTTGGGGGACTCTTCTCTATGTCTATTCCTTCAATAAAAATAAACACAAACAGCATTAGCACGATACACTCTTTTTGACGTATCTCTCACTTGTCCCCCTCCACAAACCCAATCATCTTCCCCAGGCTCCAGCCACACCAAATGACTCAACGTTCTACAAACACAGTATACTTCTTATTTTTTCATGATGATACTAACTTTGACAGAAAGCCCTTCAGTGGAAAGTTGATTTATCCTTTGAGAATATGCTCAAATATCACCTACTCCATGAGATTTCTTCCTGACACTCCTTGGCAAAATTAATGGTTCCCTTCTCTGTGCTTTTACTGTACTTTGAAATTCATTCCCTATAGCTGCAGTGGCCATATTGTCGATATTAAACAAACAAACAAACAAACAGGAATCTTGGCCTGAAAAGTATGAGCTATACTTAAGGGGTCAATAAGATACAACATAGGAATCGAGAATGGCCTAGAACATCCCGGCTCTGTGTAAAATGTTGTATTATAGTAATTTCTTTGGATTTGTGTCTCCATCCAAACCAGAGGTCCTTAATCTTTTCCATGCCATGAATCTCATTGGCTGACAGGTGAAGCCTATGGACCCCTCCTTTTGGAGTAAATTTTTACTGAAGTACAACAACTCTAAATGCACAAATTATAGAGGGATGATTAACTCAATGAATTTCTACCAAGTGAATGTACTCACATTGCTAACATTTGGATCAACAAATAACCCCAAAGCTCAGCACAACCCTCACAGCCACCACCCCATGGAAGAGTAAATGCTGCCCTGACTTCTAACACTGGAGATTTTGGGGCCTGCTCTTAAACTTTATGTAAATCGAACCATCCAGTATGTTCCCTTTTGTGTTTGGTTTCTTTTTCTCAATCTTATATTTGTGAGATTCACCCATGTTGCTGAATGTAGCAATTGTTTATTCATTCTCATTGCTGGTAGCATTGCATTGTATAAATATACCACTACTGATTTATTCATTCTTCTGTTGATGAACATGTAGTTTGTTTTCAGTTTTTCATCGTAATGAATAGTGCTGTTATTAGGGCATCCTCATACAAGGTAAATATATGTTATGTACTCATTTCAGAATATTGTTTTAAAATGCATAAAATAAAATACATAGGAACATTAAGTAATTAAGTTAATTTATAGTTTTCAAAATATAAAACAAAATTTGAAATACAGTTTTGTATGTATTTCTTTATTAACACAATTCTCAGATCTAGCATGAGTCTAATAACTATTATAATTTTGAAGTAATGATATACATAAATGAGATTTCAAAATTTATGTAAAACTATAATATGCTTTGAAAGTGTCCATGACTTCTGTTAGTGACAGTCACATATATTGTGAATACTTCTGTGATTTGTTGTATAAATTCATGATTGAAGGAAAGTTAAATTTCAGTTAGAGGTTAGTGAAAAATAAAGATGTGATTTTTTCCCTCCCATTCAAGTTCAGGAAGTCCCAGAATTCACCTCTGATCTAGACTTAACCCCCTTAAAAGCAAGGATTATATCCCAACCATATTAAAATTTCAGAATGTGACACACAACTTGGCACACAGTAAGTGCTCAATAAATTTCTTTTGAATATCAATTCCTGAATGGTAATAGCAAACTTTGGTTGAGCATGTAATACATGCCAGGTGTTGTGTTATGCTCTTTAAATGTTCTTCTAAAAATCCATACAACAACGTTTTGACTACTGCCTCTGTTTGATAGATGAGGAATGGAGGCTTGGATAGGTTATATAACTTGTCAAGATTTTACAGTCAGTAAGTAGCAGGCCCAGAATTCAAATTCAAGTGTTTTCGATCCCAAGGTCCCCAGGTGATCACTAACCTCTATGTTTTACTGTTGACAACGGAATGAAGAAATAAGTGAATGAATAAATGGATGAACTTAACCAGTCACATCTTCTAGTCTCCTAATTTTTACAAACTGGTAGAATGGTTTCAAGAAGAGCTGGCTGGAATTAGTGATATAGTCTGGTTGTTGAAGAATATCATTTTATATGAGGCAATTTGACCCCCTGAAATAAACATTAAGTAATGTGTCATACCCAAGTAATCATCAACATTGTTCTTTAGTCAGCTAAACTGACATCTAGCAAATGTTAGATGACAGCTGTTTACAGAGCTGAGCTTTAGAAGGCAAGCTTCTGAGCCACAGAGCTTTATTCATAGTAACTAGCTCTTAACTCCAAGTACACATGTTAGGTTGCAGAAAATTATCTGATGACCAAATCTCACCTTCTTTCAAGGAACACGCTTGTAACATTCACACTCCACTTAAAACATTTTGCCCTATCTGAAGCCCAAAGGAAGCCATGGAGAAGTATAAAGGAACCCCGGGACGTCAGGGGTTCCAGATGCCTTCCTTGGCTTAAGAGCTTGGATAGATAGGTGTCTTTCTAGGGAGTTAAACAGGATGGACTTTCAATTCAGAGGTTCTTTTTATCCAAGAGAAACAGAATAATCTTATGCACTTCTGATATTCTCCATGTGTGGGTGCCTGAAATTTAGGGAAAGGTAACTAAGTGCTTAAACATATGTTTTTGAACTTAACTATTATCACTACCTTGTTCAATTATGTGAATAATACTTACACATGTAAAAGCATTTAAATATATAAGCATTTAAAGTAAAAAATCAGAGTGTCCCTCACCCTCCTAATCCCACTCCTCAGAAGTAAGTGCTGTTAACGTTAACAGTTTCAAGTATAGATCTGCAAACTTTTTTCTAAATATATATAACATATATTTATATCTATATGTACCTATATGTACACCTAAATATAGACACACACATATATACTTACATATATACAAATATGGCATTACCTTTTACACATTGTTCTGCAATCTATTTTTATCCTTATATGTCATGGATGACAAGCCATGTTAGTGTATCAAAGTCAACATTATGTTTTATTAAAGCTCCATAGTATTCTATAGTATGGGTCTATTGTAATCATTTTTACTATTCTCCTTTTGAAAGATAAAGATTGTTGTTTCTCTTGTTTACTATCAGAAACCACACAGTAGTGAACATCCTTGTAACTATCTTGTTTAAATGCTCATAAAAAGATTTCTGTAAAGTAGCTTCTTTTAAGTAGATTTTCTTGGTCAAAGAGTCACGTTTTAATTTTTGATAGTGATGTTCAGTTTCAAGAGGAGACACTTAGACACTTCCATTCCTAAGGGAATTTTCTATGAGGTTTCCACAGCACTGGGTTACCTCAGTCCTAAAATCACAGAATTCTTTTTCACTCCAGTAAAATTAACATGTTCTCTAAATTGTGACAATCTCTCCTCAGTGCATGTTTTAGCTCCTATGGAAACTGCTTTTATTTCAGAAGTAAATAATTTCTGTGCAGCAAAGCTCAGAGGCCCCTCCAGCTTCAAAGTAAAGATTAAACTCCACCTCTACTGTGGACATTTCTCCTAACTGATCACCATACATGTACCTACAACTTCACGAAGTTCATGTTCAAGCTTCCTTCTCCTTTTTGTACAAGCAAAAGAACATGCAAATTTACCAGGAAGGGAAATATATAGGAAATGAGTATTTATTTAGGACTGGAACAAGGGGAAAAGTTAAGAAAATTTCAGAACAAATTATTGTAACAAGAACCTGAAATCCTGCCATAAACTCCTCTGGCTTCAATAAATATTGACTTTATTATATTCTAAGAAAAAGAATCCTTTTAGTCTTTTTATTAAGCACTCTCTATGTAAAGGTATTTTACATAAATTATCTCTTAATTCTCCCAACAAACTCGTAGGGTAGGTTGCAATTTTTCCATTAAACAGATAAGGAGAATGAGCTCATAGAACTGACGCAATTTGGGCAAGATTTCACAGCTACTTAAGTGCTTAAGATGGGGTCCAGACTCAGGCTCACCTGATTCTCTTTCCACTATAGTATATTATCTTTCTTGCCATCCAAGTTTCCAACTTAGAACTTCAAAAGAAAGAAGGAAGATCAATGAATGGAAGTCCTGAGATGAAGAGGTTACAGAGATAAGGCATGTCCTTTCATGGGAGGTTGGGTGATTGGTGATCTGCCAGGAGTAGTGTAGATGAAATTCCTGCGGTGGATCAGAAGCTGGATCAAATGACCTCTAAGTCCGCTTTCAAGTCCACAAATGTATAATTTGACTCCCCCACCCACATTACAGATAGGAAAACAGGTTTAGAATCATTAAGTGACTTGCTCAAGTTCACAGCTAACTAATGCAGAACCCAAGCATCATGGCGACTCTTCTATTGACCTCTCCACTAGAACACGAAATTGAAGAACTAGCATTTTGTTTACATTATTTTGAATCCCTTTGCTCATTTTTTGGTGACTTTGACTAACCTAGGTTCCACCTTGATATACTACAACAATTATATGATTAGGGGCAGGGAAAGTCATGCCTTTGTTTTCCTCGCCTGTCTCTTCTAAGACCAAAGGCACAAGGGGCAGGACCATTTGATGTCACTGTATATTCCTTTTTTTTTTTAATGCCTTGGATTCCTAATCCAGTAATAAAAGTATTAATGTTGTATATAAAAAATGTAATGACATGAGAGAAGGAGAGCTGGCTTACTCCCAGAAAATACAAAGGCCAAGCCCAACCAGAGGTACATCCTGTAAAAACTCTGGCAAATTTTTAAAAAGCAGTCAGGGTTAGATCAATTCTACATCCCATTTCATGGAAAATAAAGAGACTAAGAAGAGTCTTCAAGAAACTACCTCCTCTCTGAGCTGCAGAGAGAATGGCTCAGAAGATTCACACCATATGTGAGGAGCCCCTGAATATTTGAGAAAAGGTTGTTTGATGTATATGCCATTTCCCTTCATACACAGGTTACTTCCAAATGCAAATCCCAGGCTGGTCTCTCAATTACCTCCCTGGCAAAGAAGTAAAAACCACCTATAAGAAAAAGAATCCACTTTTCTGAGAGAGATTACCACTCATTCCCCCATCTCAAACCCACTGGAACAAAGTATAAACTTTGGGGAACTTGAAAACCAAGACCTTGTTCATGCATTTGGAGACTTGACTTAGATTAGATCCCTAAATTGTTACTACTTGACTTAATGTAAAATCTGGCTAAGTAAATTTCTGTCAAGGCTGCTGGAAAGGCTCGTCGATTAGTTAACAATTAACATCCAAGCAATTGGGTTTCTGGAAAGCCTATTTATTTTGATTACCTGGTTCAGGTAGTTTTCAAAATGTAGTTTTAAATATTCCAAATGAGGGTTAGAAAGGGCCTCAAGTACTGGTGGAAAGAAGGACCAGGTTCTGTTTCAGCAATTGGCCAAACAGTTTTGGAAGATGGTCGGAGAAGGGTTAAGAGCCCAGATTCTGGAGCCATTTTATTATCTGAATTCAAAACCCAGCCTCTACCATTTACCAATTTTTTGGGAAAATTATTTGATTTTTCAGTGCCTCAGTTTTCTTGTTTCTAAATAGGGATAATAAGATGGTAACTCATGGGGTTGTTGTAAAGGTTAAATGAGATATTTACATTATAAAGCACTTTGAATAATACCTGGCACATAGTAAGTACTCGGCAAACTATTTTATGTTTCAGTGATAAGAATGATCTCTACCACCATTTGAAATTTTGAAAACGATTGGCCATACAAACTTTATATGCATTTATATCCAGATTGTGTTGTTATGTTCAGTTTTCACAAATAGCAACCACTATTAAGATAAAAAATAAAATAATTAACTAGACCAATTTTTACATTTGATCTTCGTTCGTACCGCATATAATCTGCAAGTGATTAGATTTCACTTTTATTACTCCTCTCAAACTATCACATGCTCCTTATCTCTCCCTGGGTGTGGTTCGCACTTATTATACTTTGTTAAGCATCCTAACTGCTGTGACTTAGTTTCAGTAATCACTAGGAATGAGGTTGTGAGAAACCTGTCTTATGTCAAAGAATATTGCTTATAAGACACAAATTAAGTTATTAATTTCTTAGAGTCTTAAAGATAGGCCTTTTCTAAAATGGGGGGAAGGGAGAGGTCAACAAATGACTAGAATTTAACCCAAATGATTAAAAGGACAGGATGTTCTTATTTTCCCCTAGGGTCCACAGAAGGAAATGAGAACTAAATTTAATATTGTGAGTTCTCATGTTAATAAATTGATGTCTTAGGTTTATATGTCCTAGTAATTATGCCCTGCTTTGGAAAGACTTACCCTGAAAGTTTAGTCTGAAGATAGAAATTCAGGAGCTGGGAGAGCTGAGAGAAACTGTGAAATAAAAGTACTGAGTTTCCAGCAATGTATTTATGTGTAAACTCAGGGCAAATTTGTGAAGTGGAATTCATGTGTCATGTCCCTTCAGTGGTAGAACTGATATCAAGCCATGAAGCCCTTTCACTCTCTTCTACCTGATGAAGTGTGCTGTTCAGGCTCTGCTATCAGACATTTATACTTTAGTGAAAACTTAGGTCAATGTGTTACTGCTCCCAGGAAGGATCTGTTTTAAAAACTTTACCTCTAATTACAGATAGCAAGGTTTTTAATTGCTGTATCATAGATTATATGGCAAGTAACCGAGATCACTCTAACGTAAGCAAAACAATTTATTGTAAGAATAAGGCTCGTGGCTTACAGAATGGAGAGAAAAGCTCAAGAATCAGGTATTGGAAAGGATAGGAGCCAAGACAGTTTTGTGAGATCCTTGTAGCAGTATCTACTCACATTCTCCTCAGGGACCTCCCTAAGGATAACTCCAATTTTCTTAAGTCTCTATGTTACTCTACTAGAGCTTTAAATGCTAGGGCGAGCACATCTGGTTGGTCCTGCTTGGAGTCACCCCTTGCTAAGGGGAAGAACAGGGCATCAAGACTGCACCAATGGGGTGAAAAAGGGTTCCACAAAGAAATACCAAAGCATTCTTACTGGAAAAGGAAATAGATGCTATGCTATCATCACCAAGTAAAGAAATTTCACACAGGTGTGGGACACACATTTTGGAGCTGTGGTAAAGGAGAAGGACTGTCCCAGAACTTAGGCAGCCATTCTTCTTCATATGAAGGTCCCTTCTAAGACTGCTTCCTGGTCTCCAATGATAGCATATCAGTCAAATGAGATAGGGACCCCAGGATTTTTTCAGTGGTTGTCTCTTAAGAGCTTTTAAATCACCACCTTATGATTTGACTGTATTTGAAAATACCATTAAATTCTTAACATCATACTTTGTAGCCTTTTGGGATGGTGCTGAAATATAGTTTCTAAGGTAAATATCTGAATGAACACTAATATATTTAAACTACTGGTTTAGACTGTAGACCACTGTCCATCTACAGTGCTGGCCAAATATGCAGTTGCAGTTTCCTGAGTGCAATTCCCAGACTTACTAAAGCAGAGTCTTGGGGGAGGAGGAGATTAGGATAAGGGCTGATTCTAAACTTTTAATAAGCTACCCAGGTGGTTTCGATATAAACTTAAGTTTGACAATCACTGAACCAGACTCAACAAATCCTAATATTTACTGAGCACATACTTTGTGCCAGTCAGTGTTCTACACTCTAGGGATAAAACAACAAATATTATAAACAAAATTCTTTCTCTTTTGAAGGTTTTTAGGGTGAGGAAATTAATGATGAACAAGGACAAAATATTAACGAAGTTATTATAGAGTAGAATAAGTACTCTGAAGAGAAAAAGGTGGTGATATCAAGCTTAACATGATTGAACAGAAGTATTGACTTCTACCTGTCATACCATTTCTTCTCAAGTCTTCTCTATCTCAGATAACTATGTCCCCATCCCGTTAGATGCTCAGGTCAAAAGTCTAGAAATCATTCTGAATTGATGCCTCTTTTTTTCTCCTTTTCTTTACCTGTCATGTGCACTCTATCAGCCAGTTATGTCAGCTCTACCTCCAAAATATACTCCAAGTCTGTTCACTTCTCCTCATATACACAGCCACTCTTACAAGAAGATCCCATTTTCTCTTGTATGGATAACTTCAAGGCTTCCTAACTGGCTTCCCTATCTCTAATCACATTTCTCTAGAGTCCATTCTCTGCACAGCAGCCAAGAGTGAAATTTCAAAAACATAAACGAGACCCTATCCCTCCTTTACTTAAAACTTCCCAAAAGTCAAACTCTCACTCTAGTCTACCAGACCTACATGATCTAGCACCCACCCAGCTCTCTGGCCAACTCTGGGGTCTCACTGTCCCTTGCTCACGTTGCTCAGCCACCATGCCTTTCTCTCAGTCCCTCAGACATACCAAGCTTGTTCCTGCCTCATGCCTTTTGGTCTTGCTTTTCTCTCCAGCTGACAACTTCAGATTTGGGTTGCAGCTCGAATGTCGCATCCTCAAAGAGGACTTCTTCATCCATCTTAACTAAAGGAGCATCCTACCCTCACCCTAGTCATTGTCAATGGTCTGTTTTATTTTCTTCATAGCCCTTAGCATCTTAAATAACATTATTTATCGATTTATTTATATGTTAATATCTGCATTTTCCCAGGCTAATAAAGGGCTTCATAAGTGTAAAGATTTTTGTCTATTTTATTCACTGTGGTGTCACTAGTACGCAGAAAAGTGGCTGGCACATAGTAGTAGTTCAATAAATACCATCATCTCAATGAATGAAAATAAGTGAGTAAATTCATCAAGAGAAACTGGAAGTGGGGCTTCAGAAACAGGCTGTCAATGAACAGTGCTGAGTTTTCCGGGTTATGAATTTGGGGACTACATAAATTCCAACTTTGTCCTACAAAAACTCTTTATTCCAGGCAAACAGGTTTACTTGCTGTTCTACCAACACACCTCATAGTTTCCTGTCTGTTCAGTGAAGAGGCCTGGGTTGTGTATTCATCATGGCCCTGTGCAAAGGGCCAGGGAATCTATTTCAAAAAACTCACACACGTAGTTTTGCACCTGCTACCTTCATCATAAAAGGCCCTTCTCCTCCATCTTTTCCCCATCATAATTCTGCTCTGAGACATCATTCCTGATTTCTCCATCAGGAATTGATCTCTCTCTTCCTTGACTCCTTTTGGGCTCTTTATATATATTTACATGTATACTTATTAAATGTGTATCTTGGGCAAGTTATTTAACCTCTCTGATTCTTAGTTTCTTTATTTGAAAAATACTATTAATAATATTGATTTAACAGGACTGATAAGATGATTATATAAAACATATACAAAATGCCAAGCACAATGCGTGATGCAATCACTCATTAAATGATAGCTATAACAATTATTATTTCTTCTTAACAATTAATAAAACTATAACAATTGTCTTAATTATTATTAAACAGAAAATAATTTCACTGATAATAATGCAATACTTATTTACCAGTTACTAAGAGTTTCACATTGATTGTCTTATATGTAGTGATTCTGTAATTCAGTTGTTTCATACCTTTGTGTTTCATTTCCCAGCTAGATGTTTAGGGTATAGACTATGTCTTCCCAGTGCCACACTAGTTCCCAGTGCCAGACTACTAATTTATAGGTAGTGCTCAAAAACTATTTGTTACAAATGATGTGATGATTCATAGCTCTGAAATTTAGTGACTTGCATTATGTCAGATTATAGACTAATCTGAAAAATCGAATTAATTTGGTTTACAATTTAAAACTTGCATTTAGATGTGCCAACTGCTTAAACAGTGTGCTGATGAAAGCTCTGCCTTCCATTCATTCAGTAAATACTTGTGAACACCTACTGTGTGCCACATTCTGTTGCAGGCAACCAGGAAAGACTTCTAAAATAGGGAAATGATGGCATTCGTTTGTCTGTATATCTGGTATGTTTATAAACTCCATTTTTGCAATCACTTATTCCTTTCAAGAGACTGGCTCATATGCTGGAATCTAAGTACTTAGAGAATATATAAAACATATGGCATAATGAACACTTGGGCTCTGGAGGCAGAAAGCCTGGATTTGAATCCCAGCTGTATTATTTTTCGCTCTGAGATCCTGGGCAAGTTACTTATCCTCTCTCTGAGCCTCAGTTCCTTCATCTCTAAAATGAAAATAATAGTACCTACCTTTAAGATTTATTGTAGGTATGAAATGACATAATGCATATAAAGCATTCAGTAGTGGTATACTATAAGAACTCAAAATATTAGCTATAATTAAATTAATAGTTCAAATTCCTTTACCAAGCATACTAAGGATGTTAGACAAGAAGAATGAATTTGAAAAACCATTTTTGAACAAGGAGAGAGGGAATGAGCATATACTTAGGTTCCATTATATGTCAAGCATTAGAGAAAAAGCCCTCTATACATCATTTAATTCTTACAAGGTTAAACAGGTGTTATTTTATAGATGAGGGTAGTAGGACTTTGAAAGGTGAGTATCTTGCCCAAGTTTATGCCACAGAAATAGTGGAGCCAGGGTTGGTCTTTCTCTGAGTCCTTCTCACATAATGAAAAAGGACCTACCTATGTTTCACTCATCATGCATTGTTTCTATAGGATAGCAGTGCTGAAATTTGGGTGTACAGGAGAGTCCCTGGGAGTGCTTAAAAAAAAGCTCTCAACCCAGCGGCGTACCCTAAAAGACTGTAATTCAAGGACAGGGCCCAGGGATCAGCATTTTAGGAAATTCCTACATCATGACTGTGTTAGAAAAGGGAGGTAGAGAATGGAGTCTGTTGCAGATAGTTTTTGATCATATTCTAGAAATAGTACTATAAGGATTAAAACAGCCAGTTTTAAAATCGTGTGATTCAGACAAACATATTAATGATCAGCAGCTGAAACCTTAAGGCATCCGACCATGTGATGAAAAGATACATAGGTAAACTGACGTATTTTAGGTTTCACATAGCAACTGTGTGCTTTGTATTCATTTTGCAGTTTCTCTACACAGAAACTGATAAATTGATTTTGTATGAGTTCTATGTCCTACTTATGAGTGGGCCTCTCATTTGGAGTACTTTATTTATAGCGGTTGTTTATTTATAAGTTGTTTGTTTATTAGCAGTTATTTATTTAGTTATGATTATTTTAAAAGACCAAATGGAAAATAAACAAATGAGGATAAACACCTTTAAAAAAAAAAGATAGAGAGAGAACCCTGAGGGTGACATTTCATTAATGTTACAGAAATTTATCAGACCTGATTAAACAGTTGTATAAGGACCTGTCAGGTATTTAGCTGGGGTAATTCCTTTAAAATAAACCATATAGGTCACATAGTACTAATAAAATATGTTGATGAATCCTTGAATATTGCCCTGATTAGGTCTCCTTGGGGAATGGAGAACTCATTAGCATGAGTTCCCTGTCAGTCCTTCCTTCTCTGTTCCCCAAGTACTTTCCAGATGGGCTTGGCATAAAAGGCTGATCGAAATGTATGTAGCATGGCCAAGTTTCAAATGAATGGCTCGTCTAACCCCGCTGATTAAATACATGACATTATGCAGTATGAAAAGGCTGTTGTGCTTCATTGACTTTACTTTTCTATCTAAAAGCTTTAAAAAAAGAAATTTGGGGGAAAGGATGAGGGAAAGCTTTCTCAATAAATATTTGGATCTTCATATTCAACTGCAGATGCATATTTCCCAGCCCAGGGAAAAGATTCAGAGCTGAGAAGTTGTGAAATTGGGAGCAGCAGGGTGTGTGTGTGTGTGTGTGTGTGTGTGTGTGTGTGTGAACATCATCTGATGGAGAAAGATAAACCTGTTTGCTTTTCCAAACAATAAGTAGTAAAACAGGTTGCTTAGGATAAAGTCCCTTGAACTAGATAATTGATTTTAAGTACATCTGCCTATAATAATATCCTATATTTACATAGTGCTTTGAAAATTTTAAAACATTTTTATATTTATTATTTCATCTGAACTTCACAGTAACCCGATGAAGTAGGTATACCACCACCACTTAAAAGATGGCTAAAGTGAGGCACAAGAATATCAAGAAACTTGTCTGAGGTCACATAATTAGTTGATGTCACAGCTAGAACTAGAGCACCGGAATTTTGAAACTTAAGCTTGTGTTTTCTTGGCAGAAAGTGTTGCTTGATCTACTCAGAGTTCATGTGGAGATTTGTGGCTACAATTTAATTGGAGAACACAAATCAGGCATGCCTAAAGAGCTCTACAAAAAGGAGATTGTTTCTCTTAGATCATAACTGTGTTAGAAAAGGGAGGTAGAGAATAGAGTCAGTTGTTTTAGACAATGCAAATTTCAAACAAAAATACTTTGTAATCTGTTTCTGGATATTTTGGAGGTTATTCATTCATTAATTTGAGTATTCATGTTTAAAGTAACTGTTAAGTGTCTTTATATAGGCGACCTTGCTTGGTACTTTTGGGAAGATACAAAGAAATGCATGTAATTTGGGGGCTTTGTTTTGAATTATATGGATAATTGCCACTATAGTCATTGCCCATTACCACCTGGTAGATGAAATAAAATGCCTTCTTTGCAGAAGACCAAGATAAACAAAAACAAATGAAGAAACTGGGCAACTAATTTCCTTCAATTCTCTTCCTGTAGGAGGCATCTTAAAAAAAAAAATCAAGGTGATAAATTGTCCTTCCAGGTACACAAAATACCAAATTTGCTATGTCATCTAATACAATACAGACTTTAACTGTAACACCCCCTTAAAACTAGGGAGAGTGGGCTTATGTTAGTGCCAGATGCCTTATCAGGAATACCAGACCAGGCTTTAAGGGAAAATGTTAGTATCTAGCCCAAAAAGCATCTCTGAAGGCCAGGGTTAATTCTCTACAACAGTTTCTCTTCATGGCTCCAAAATGAACTTTTTCTCTTGGCAGGCATGCTCGAAGGTACAGACAAAAGGGAACAGAAGCTCCAATGGGCATAAAGAAACTGAGAAGAGTTGAAGGCCCTGTCATTCTAGTGGAACATAAGCAAGATCTGCTAATGAATGTTCTAAATCTCCTTGGAGGTCACTTTTTTTTTTTTTTTTTAACATTTTCCTGAACAAATTTCTTTCTTTCTAGCATAAACACCTTCAAACCTAAAGGGAAAATTTATGCTAATATTTACACATTATAAGTGCTTGTTTCATACATTTCTTTAGTTTATACTACATGTATATAAATAATGTCATTGAGTGAAACTACATTTTTTTGTTGTGACAGGTCCTGCTCAGCCCCTAATGTGGGTATCTGAAACAGCATGTATGTGAAGAGTGGAGACTCAGAGTTAACCCCACCTCTGTCTCTAACTTTGACACCATTTTGCACCTCTGGGTTTCCAATGTTTCCACTTGGGAAATTACAGGGTTAGAATTGGTGAGCTCTAAACTCTGTTTCAACTCTACCATCTAGTGATGCTCTAGTTTTAAAATATTTTTTGTTGCTATTAAACGTACATTATGAATTCCAGTCAATCAGTATCCTTAGCAGTATAGTAGGATCCTGCTTCAAGAAAATTGCTCATAGTTGGGTACAAAATGATAAGTCAGGTAAAATAATTATTTTTATTCACTTTATACAAATAATTGTTTTGCAAAATACTGAATAGTGGTAAATAACAAACTCTAGTTATATATTTAAAATAAAAATTTATTTTTAATCCAAGTTTTCAGGAAAAGTAATTTAGAGTGAGATATACATGCATTAAACTGCAATAATGTAAATGTATAAATATCACAAAATCATAGTATTTTGGAAAGCTAAAGTAAAATTTCAATTCAATGTCCTCATTTTACAAAATAGAGAACTATGGAACAAAAAGTTAACTAACTTGCTCAAGATCCCACAGGTGGTTAAAAGACTACAAAGTAAACCAATTGCTGAATGTTTTCCATGTTTTTCTCTATTCATATTTTGAGATCAAACTTCTTCATTTATCTATGAAGAAAAAAAATCACACATGTTCAGTGCTTAAGTCAAAGAACATCGTTAAAAATAAAATTTAAAGTTAAAATGTGGACACATCACATTTTAATAGTTTTAATAGAAGATTCACATGCATTTAAAGTAAGTTAATCTGCTTATGAGTTTCTTAATTTTGCTGACCTCTGAATTGCCACTGAAATACCATAGCACTCTGCTATTATTTTCTAAAATTATTTTAGATTTTTTTTTGGTTTTTCTCTAAATGATATTGTGATTTGTATAACATGAGTAAGATTGGCCTCTGTCTATAATGTATTTTCTAACAGATACTGAAATTCCAGGTGTGCTTATAAGTGTTAGTAGGAATTGACTCCATTGCTTCCAGTCACATAAATGAGTTTTATTTTATTATTTTCACATTCTTGTATTAAATACTAAATGATCTCCCTTTATCTAGTTATCATTTTGGTGCAATGATTGAAAATTAAATATTAACACAAAATAGTGATCACTTTCAAGGCTTTATTTTTTTCCATGGACCCAATGTTTGAATTTAGCAGAGCTCTTTAAAACTAGTGCTTCCAGCATTTCATTGACTCCTACTAAATCGGTTTCCCTCCATCACTCAGTTAATTTTAACCTTGACCTCCCACAGCTGTAATGCTTTACTCAGTCCAAAAAAACTCCCTGCTTCCACCCTTTCTGCTTCTTATGAAGCAATAGTGGAGAGGAAAAACAAAACCCATTCCTTTAAGAAAGATTCCGCCTCCTCTCTTACAAGCAAGCGCCTCATGCTAATTGTGGAGTCTCTACTAAGTCACACACTTTACTACTCAGCATTGGGAGAAGCTGCTGCTGCTGTTGCCGCTGCTGGCTGCTGCTGCTGCTGTTGCTGCTGCCACAGCCGCTGCCGCTGCTGTCGCTGCCACCGCGGGTCTGAGGCTGCAGAGGGTTTCTGTGCAGCACTGCAGAATCCACACCTAGAAGACACACGTCTACTACTACCCTGGACACAAGAAAGCCTCGGATCCTCAGCAGGTAAGCAGATCTTTTATCTGTTTTGCCCAGACACTGTGGGAAAGGGAATGATTATGGAAAAGATTGCTCATCAGACATGCTTAAAATGGATTGTGTTAATTTGTCTTCCTTCGACAAGGGGATCTAGATTTGTGACTGGCAAATGCCCTGTATAGTGGAGACTATTGTCTAATATGTGTCCTTAACATACTTTCCCCCCCCCGTTCATAAAAAGGCTAACCTTGATGCATTCAAAGCTTTTCATTTTTTTGCTGTTTAAAATGCCAGAAAACATCCAGCCACTCCCAGTATCTCTCTCAAATACTGCGGATATTTTTAAATGCCAAATAAAAATGACAGGCTGAGCATTTTCTAAGTATTTTCTCCCCAAAGCCAGGAAGCCTTCCCCCACGATCCTTTAGGGGTATTTAAAAAATCATAAGGCATAGTTAGGTTTTGAGCAGATGGGAGATGATGGTAGACTAAAATTTCTATAGCCTTAGTCCAGTGGAGACAGAAAACGAGGATAAATGAATCACAGTTTGTGCCAAGACAAGATTCGTTTTCCACACTTCATATGTGGGAAGAGGAAACTACATTTTAATTAGCACATTTTTAGAGAAGAGGGAGGGGATGAAGATGAGGGGATGGGTGTGAAGCTTTTGAGGGGGAAGAGTCTGCAGAGCAGGAAGGAAATGAAATGGACTGTCGCCAGTGCCTTGGAAACGAAGGGGGAGCTAGGGTGAGGAATGAAGTTTGTTGTGTGTGTTAGGGTGGGGTTGACCCAAGGGACCATGGACAACCAGAACGGCATTCGGAGGGGTGTGCTTGCGAATGGATTTGTGCGGGTGGAGGACTTGGGTGCGGGAGGGATGGGAGGTCTATTTCAAGAATAGGTTGGGGTGAGAAACGTGTCTGGGCGGCGGCGGTAGGCGGCTCAATGTCACCTGTGGATAGATCCACCTCCCTGCAATTGCGTCTTGCAAAGTTTCCCTGAACCCGGATTCATTTTGAAGGCTGGCGGTGCTTCGACTTTTCACCTCCAAGAGGTCTGCTTTCATAAAGTCACAAGGTCAGGGGAAAAGTTCGGGTGAAGACCCCTGACGGGTCAAAGTTTAGCAGAACTGAGAGAGCCCCTCTGTGGTGGTAAGTAAGGGAGAGGAGGCCCCCAACAGGCAACTGTGCGGAGAAAAAAAAATTCAAGCCTCTCATGGGGGGCGTGCGAAGGTTGAACCTCAGCAGTGACCTAAAGACCCAGCAACCAGTGTGGGTGGCAGAGGATAACTCCGAAAGAGGCAGCTCAGCCTCGGGAATTGAGGGGGGTGGTCTCTCGCTCAGGTTGGGGCGGGCGACATTTCCGAGGCGCCCCTCCTCCCCGTTGCGAAAGGGTTTCAGTCGGGGTCGTTTCCCCTTCCGACCCTCAGGGGACGCCGCAGATCGGACCTGCATGGCCGGAAGAGTATGTTAAAGAGGTGCCAGGCAGCCGCCCCGCGCCAAGCCCTCGCCGAGGCCAAGCCTGTAGGCCCCCGAGACTAGTGCTTCCCAAACATGCTGCCGGCGCGCGGGGAGGAGGCAGCAAAAAGCTGGGCCAAGGCGCTAGAGGGGAGCGAGGACCCGCGAGGGGCGGGACCATGGGGAGGCGTGGCCTGGGACGTCCTGTGATTCTGAGGGGCGGGGCCAATACGTGAAGGGGCCCGAGGGGCGGGGCCAGAGGCGCTCGGGGGCTGCGAGGGGGGCTCTAGGGGGCGGAGCCAGGGGCGGTTGGGGGCCTAGAGGCGGGGCCTAGGGGGCGGGGCCATGGGACGCTCAAGGGACTCTCCGCCAGTCCCGCCAGAACGCGAGCCGTCAGCCGGTAACGGTCGCCAGAGAGAGAGGAGGGAGAAGAAGGAGGGGGGTTTAGATTATATTTTTAAAAACGGACAGCTAGAGCTAAAGACTTCGGCGACCTAGGTGTCGCCGCTATCTGCTACACAGAGCGGGGAGCCCAGGTCCCTCCCACCTCACGCCCCCTCCTCTTCTGCCCTCCCCTTTTTCTGCCCTCCCATCTGGAGCCCTGCGGCACTTAAGAAGCGGCGGCTGCGGATCGGGCGGCCGCTGCAGTCCCGGCGGCCGCGGAGAAGGAGGGAGGAGAGCACAAAGCCGGCTGCGCGCTGCGAGGTAATCCTGAGGGGAGAGAAGGCGCCGTCGTTCAGCTCCTCCTCCCGGCGAGGATGGCTGGCTCCCGCGCGGGCTGGGGTACAGGGACCCTTCCAGGGGATCGAGCGGGGGTAGGTAGCACGGTGGCTCGCGGGGCCGAGGGGACTTCTTATTGGCTGCCCCTGCGGCCTCAGGTGACCCCCCTCTCCCCTAAAGGGGTTGGAGTGGGAGCTTCGGGCTGGCCTAAGGAGAGTGGACCTGCGGAGCAGGGTCTCGGGGCTCCTCGAAGTGGGCCCGATTCTCTCGGGCGTCTCTGATTTCCCCTAGGAGGACGAGGAGTTCTAAAAATCTAGAGCTAGCTGAAGCTTCGGTGACCCGGGGACCTTAAACTCTGAAGGTGCGCTGCAGCAGGGTGGGAGGTTCCCAGGGTGGGAGGTTCCCGCGCTTGGGAAAGGTGAGGGTAAGGGAGGGAGTGTTGGTTTGTTTTGCTTTTCTTATTGAAAAAACTTTAAGTTACAAGTTTACATGTTGAACCGCCTTTCTCCTGTAATCCGCATCCCCATCCCCCAACACACACGCGCGCGCGCGCACGCACACACACACACACACACACACACACACACACACACACACACCCCCCTACGAACGTATACACGTTAGATTGAGCTTCCTGCCCGGGGGGACAAGAAGAGTTGGCAGCAGGTCCGGCTTGCTGGTGTTTGGGGCACGTCCAGCTTCTTTGGAGGTATGCTATTAAGCTGAGGCAAGACCACAGAGACAGGTAGAATAAGCTAGGCCTCTATTACAATGGCAAGAATGGCCTCAGGTGAACTTTTTTGTTGCAGAGATTTAATTGCAAGATTTAAGATGGGAGTCTAAGTAAACCCACTAATGTCTTTGGCACATACGCTGTAGCAGTTGACCTGTTGGAGTGGTATGGAGAAAAGTGGAATTTAACCAAGAGGCTTTCTTTACATGAGGATTACATGCAAGTTTGGTGAAGGACTGGATAAGATTCTGGGGATTGGAACCAGCTACATAAACGTGTGTGCACGATTCAGTTAAATTACACATTTTAGATTTAGCAGTATGAAATGCTTGCTTTTCTTGGAATCGAATACTTAGACGTCATGTCTAGTGCATCCTAATTTTGGCTTTAGAAGGCTTCTAATGAGGGTGTTGTTAATGAGAATAAAATAAGAGTATGGCATAATTTGTCATTTGAACATTAAGATGCTTTACTATTAAAAATTTTGTGTAATTATGTATGGGGCTATCACACTTATAGGGTTAAGCTACTTTTGGAGCATATGTATAGTTTTTATATCTAAGTCTCAATTTCATTGCAATTACCCTTGTAACTCATTTTCCTTTGCTTAAATTGAGCAGATTTTTAACTTTGCAGAGGGAAGACCAGAAAAAAAAAAAAGGCCACTTTTGCTATTAACTTTTCATCTTTCCAAAGAGTTCAGTTTGTGCTAACTCTTAATATTGTCCTCAGGTGCTGGCATATTGGTAGTAGTTGCTTTTGAAGAAAAAAATGTGATGTGTCTATTTTGAATGTTAAAACATAATTTAATACTTCTTGAGATGGTTATGAGTCTTTCAATATTTTGTAGCTTTTTACATGTATGATATCAGGAAATGTTCAGTAAACATTTGACATATGACATAAGTGATCATATACCTGTGAGATATTTTTCACGATAGGATTCTATTTTCAGAATTTAAATTTACGTTTTGAAAAACAAGAAAATTATATTATACTTTGCTCTTTCCAACCCCTCTTTTCAAGAATATTATACTGGGGTAAATGTGAGTTCTGCTCAATGATGTTTAAAGTGTGGATTTGGTCTTTGTTAAACCAGAATGTCTTTTGAAGCTAAGAGGAAGTAGTGCCAGCCCACCTCTAATACACAATCCGAATACCTATATATAGGGTGGGGCCCAACTACTAAAGTTGTAAAGTAGGCCTATCATATGTGAGTGTTTCTGTCACACCTAAGCCTATACAGGTTGTTAGCTGTTTAATGTCTCCTATCTAAAAGCAGTTTTGTTAGCAGTACTAGGCAACGTTTAAGCATGTCATCAGAGTATAAGAACATATCTATTGAGGAAAGAAATCACATAAAAGTATAGAAACCCAACTCTGAACAAACTGAGTTTGTAGAATGTCATGGAACAATATCAGAACCTTAGCTTAACCTAGTTGTTATATATAAAGTGCTTAGAAAATAGACTGGTACGAAGTGCTTTATGTGTTTATTATCAGTATATAAAATGACGCTTTTTTAAAGGTGGTTTTATCATGCTTCTCAACAATTGAAGACTCAGCAAATATTTGTAACAGCCAATATTTATTTGCTCTACCTCTGTGCCAGGCACAGAGTTTTATATGATTTAATTTCCTTAATCCTTACAACAACCCAATGAAGAAACAGACATAGAGAGATTAAGTGTTTTACCCAAAGTGTGCAGCTACTAGGGGGCACAGTCTGGTTCTAAACCCAGAGTCTGGCTAGAGAATAAGCCCAATGGGCCCTGTTGCCATTACATGCGTGGTAACCGTTGCAAATCAATGAAAGATCTTCACAGTATTCCCAGGACAACAGGTGTGCATGTGTGTCTAGTTTAGTCACACCTTCATGTATTAATACCACCAACAGGTTGTGTTTAAATCTGAAGGGTGGTGATTAATCATTAAGAATCATTATTTGACTTTAGAAAAGGATTCTCTTTTAGTTCACACAACATATGTTTAGCTAAGAGGCTAGAATTTGGGTTAGAGTATCTATTTAACTACTAAATATATTAAAATCTTTTGATTTTTAAGCTTGCCAGGTATATATATGGGATCCAAATGGCCCAGTGGGCACTCATGCCCGTAGGAAAGACTCAAGTTCTGCATTAAATCAGTGGGCCTGACTTTCTGATTACCAATCCCATATCCACCTAAGACAGATTTTAACTTAAATTTGTTCTAAATTCCACCTGATTCGCTTCCTAAAATTAGCCTTAAGTGAAAAGATATAACTTGTGACTTACACCTTGTCACTTACATTCCTCAAGAAATTGTATTGCTGCATCACCAGCGTAGTTAATAGGTCAAGCAAATTAATTATAACCTAAATTGGGAGCCATTTTAAGTAATGTTTAGGATTATTGTAGAGAGCTGGAAAGTCCTTTGTTGACAGTTTGATTAGTTGACAATTTGATAAGGTGTAATGTAAGGAAAAAATCTTTAAAAACAAGCATGCATTGAATTTAAAAAGCTCAAGAAAGCTCAAGCAAGCTCTATCAAAGACACAAGTTACTAACCTGTTTCTCACATTAAATAAACACTAATTTTGGCTATCATTAATATTAAGTTTGTAGAGTTTGAATAGAAAAATTTTAAATGTCTAATCAAGATTGCTATTCTTTCTTTTAAACATAGAGAGCCTGTTTGAAATTGAGCAGTGTATTGTCATTGAGATTCAAAATTGAGTGCCCAAATACTTTATTTCATGTCTTCTATGTTGATGCTTTATCATTGTATCTTGAGGTCCATGCCAGAGTATTTATAGATCAGATTGTTATGAGGTCTTTGGGTTCTGCCAGAGACTAAATTCTGTTGGCCAAAAGCCAAAACAATCTCAACTGTTTACTGTAATGGGTTATACATATTAAGAATCCTCTCTAAATCACACAGGTTAGAAGACTTTTCATTGATTATAGCTTGAAAAAAAAAGTCTTTTCCATTATATGTCCCTTTTATATAGTAATTAGATGAATTTAATAATTTTTTTTTCTGGTAGTAGCTAGTTATGGACACATGTGTGTAACCATACTACTTGGGTGATATAGTTTTCCTTTCAGGTAAAGTTAAAAATTATTCACCTGGCATTCATGCAATCAATATTTGAGTACCAACAGTATGCATAGAACAAGAACTCTAACTGAAAATTAACTAAAAGTGTTGAAGGAAAAAAAGATTGTGGACATTTTGTTTATTTCATGTGTATTTTAATAATGTTGATCTTTTATATATGAACAAGTCTCAAAATAGTGTTCAGAATTATTCCACAGTTGAAAATATATTTTAACTTTAAGAAAGTACTGTGTAACTTACCGTAAAGCCTTAGATAATAGCATAGATAAGAATCAGAGTCTTTTATTTCCTTAAACTATCTTCGAAAAGCTGCATTAATAATCTCTTTCAGGTTTCTAGGACATTACTAACTACATTGAAGGAGCAGTTTCATGAAGAGTATCTTAGAAACCTTAAAAAATAAATGTGGATGTCAGTGATGTCTAGCATAACCCAAAAAATAGGCCGATCACCAAAAGATACAAAACAGATGGAACCCATCTTCAATGTTAAAAGGCTTACCATTCTAGTAAATTTCCTTAGGAAGATAGTGTAGACTAGTTTTTTAACTATGCCAAAGCTGAACTGTTATTGTAAAAGATACTTAGGCTTTGACATATAGTTATATCTTTATAATGAGTTTAGACCTATATTTAGCTTTTACCTGATGTCAGACTGATCCACATCACCACCATATACTTTATATTTCCTTTTTTTTTTTTTTTTTTTGAACATTAGCTTTAGTTAAAGCTTAATTGGAAATTGTAAGACTTCCTGATATAAGATGAACTTTGAAACTTCTTTGTTTCAAATTGCCCGAAACTGGACCTGAGGATATTGATGTATAGGCAGTACATTAACTAGAGTTTAAGATTGCTACCTCCTCAAACAAGGCTACAGTTTGAACCTCAGGTTATGAAACTTTTCTGTAGTAGGTACATGATTTCCATAGGATAAAAATTTCCCACAACCTGCTAGCCAGGGGAAAAAACACTTTTTAGAAACGTAAGGGCAGTAATGACATAATGTTCTTAAAATTGATATCTCAAGAAGTGTGCTGTTTATATTAATAAAACAGAATTAAAACATTTTAAGGCCAGTAGACATTAAGGCAAGCAATGGATTAAACAAGATGAAAACCTAACTCCAGGTAACATACATGAAATTATTCTTTTTGCTAACTCTTATAACCCCTTTAAATTTATTCTTGTAATTTTTACTCCCCCATTTCCCACCAAGGAAGTGCTCACCTGCTTAGTTGCAAGAGAGAAAGGACAGTGCAGGTGTGAGTTCAGGGCTTATTTTCTTCAGCTCCCATGGCTGTTGTTGGTTGCCTGCTAGGGAAGCTGGAATTCCAACAATTCAGAAAGCAATAAGCCTAGAGAAGTGCTGGATTTCTCAGTATCTTGGGGACTTGGTGGATGCCTTTAATTAGTTACCATCAGCGGTGTGTCTGTGAGGTTCTTCCACATGGCTCAGCTCGTCCTGTGCAGGAACAGTGTTTTCTTTCTCCTTTTCCATACGGTTTCTCATCCTGTCATCTTCTGTTCTGCTGGAATGATTAAATGCCATAGCAAAAAGATGGGTTTACTCTGTATCCTCATGGAGAAGGTGATTAGGCTTATGTGGTATGTCCTAAAAGAGTATATTTTGGGATCAAAGCCTCCCCAGGGACTCTTTAAGAACGCTCTACTTGTAATCCTCAGAAATTAGAGCCAGCAACTGTTAGCCGCATTGTCACTTCTAATGTCATTTGTCTTATTAATACATTAGAAGATTCTATAAGGTCAGCCTTTTAGCATCAAAGGAAGTAGTTGAGGAAGGGTGATGGTCAGAGCTCAATCGGGGTTGTGAATGAGCTTAAGTGCATGGGATGAGAGGTGGAAAAGTGAAAAAGATTGTCAGTGAAGTTGATATATTGGTCTTATTCTTTATCCCCAAACCGAACTATGTTTTTTGTTTTCTTTTAAACTTTAAAACAGTTTCCCTCTTAACCTTCCACTTGTGACTTTTATTGTCAGGACTGAGTTTTTTCTCTCCTAGAGTAAGGTGGAATTTTTAAGGTGATTCCTATCATTGCTGAAAAGTTTGGCTTTCACCTGGAGGTTACACTGAAAAGATTTCCTTCCATCTCCCAACTGTCTACTTTTTAAATTTCAAAAACATCTCCAAAACAGAAGTGTAAGAAACCTTACTCATCATGTATTAGTTGGAATCCATTATATATTAAAGTAAAATACATATCCTTAATGAAATCCATATTGCTTTACACACTTTTTTTTTTTTTTGCAAAACTATATCTACATTAATTTTATATTAGGGCGTTTAATTCTTAAGTGGGTGTCAAAAATTATTTTTAACCAAAAAAATGTTGAAAGTAATATGAAAATAATCTTTCATTGGTCTTAGTGAATGTTGATAATGACAAAATCATAGTTGTCTAAACACTTTGTTATTGTTAAATACCCTAATGAAATATTCAATAAATTGACAAGTACCTGGTTACCAGCCACTGAAAGGCCGTCACCCCTATAATAGAGTATAACAGGAAAGGAACATTTTATGCCTGAATAAGAACAACGTATCTGCTTGACAGTAAAGGCTATGAGAAGCTGATTACTTGGTAATCACTTGAGTTAGGTGATTTTATGTTGTGTTTGATGTTTTATAATCTGAACTTCCCTGGGCTCTTTAAAAGTGTCTGGTTGGACCATCAGCTTTTGATGGATGTATATCTGGAGGGATTGTGACTATCAGTTAAGTACTTTGAAGAGAGAATCCCTGCTTTATATCACACCTGAATGTCACAGAACATGTTTCTTTGAGCTTGTTTAATTTGGGCTCAAAGGGAAGAGTGCCATCTACTGAATGGCCATCATCAAGTTGAGCAGCCCCAAGTCTTCCTCAGGGAACTCTCATCTGGTTTTGAGAAACCAGGCTCAGCTTCATTGGAGGATTTGACAAAATCTTAGTACCAAGTGGAATTGTTGCTTGCTTAATTTTAATTATGTTTCTCAACAGGAAGCCTAAACACATGATGAAGAACTAATTTACCACTTGTTGGAATGCGTGGGAAAGGAGAAACTAAGAAGTTGTTGAGACTTTATACTAAAAAAATAGCCTAGCAATAATGAAATCATTATTAAAAGTGGTAAAGAAAGTTATTTTAATGAAGCATATGTCATTAGCTCTGGTTATTGATGGCTAATGCAGACAATAATGATGTTATTTAAAATTCGTTTAGGCTTAAAATGATCAAACTAACTCGTTTAACTAAAGATAAGGGTTTTAAGAGTACTTGAGTATTTTTTTTCCCTTGCCCTTTTACTTTGTCTTGGTTTCTAAGGCAGTTATTCCTACTTGAATAAATTCACTGTTTCAAAGTGGATTTTTTTGTTTTGGTTTACTCAAGTGGCCTCCTGTTTTGTTTTGTGTTTTGTTAGGTTTTTCCTAATTTTCAGAAACTGCCTTTGGTAATAGCAATGGATAGTAGCCATAGGTCAGTGAAGATTTTGGACAGCTGGAATAGGTCTGTCAGAACCAGATAAGAAGAAATTTTGACAACTTGAATTGAAAGGAAGATTCGAAATTGTTATGATAAGACTATCTTTGTTGTTATTGACTTACATAACAATTACTTAATTAATCAGTAACCATTTTTTTTAGCTCTTAAAACCTGCTATGGATCCTGTTAAACCCTTTACATAAATTATCTGAAGTTAAGTAACTTGCCCAAGATCTTATAGTTAATGAGTGGCAGAGCCAAGAATTGAGCCCAAGGGCAATTTCCTTTAAACACTATGCTTTGCTACTGATTTATTTAAGCTCATTCTTGTTGATGACTTCACAAAAGACTTGAATCAAGATTAGAATGAAATTTCTGCCTCTGCTTGAAAACATTGGTTTTTGTTGTTGTTTGGGTTTTTTTTGCTTGTTTTTTTTTTTTTAAAGGGTAATAAAATGGGCAAATAGGTTTGAGATATCACTAGAATCAGGAATTATGCATGAAATGGACCTTTAAATATTTGCTCTTTGGTTTTTGTCTATAATATTTATTTATTTATTTTTTAGTTTATTATTGAAACATTGAAGTGAGTTGTTTCACATTGCTTAAAATTGCTACTTCATGGAAGGGGGGTTACCGAAGAGTTTTAAGCTAGGTTTTGGGGGTTTAGGTGGGGGATTTGATAGTTACTTTTCTATATTTTGCTCACTCTTAAATATTTTGGGGTAGCAATACTTTTCAATATGGCAGTAATTTCCCATGTCCACAACACAATAAAATTCAACGATGTGCCAGTCTGAGGTCCTGGGGGAACCTCAACTTCTTGTGCACATGAACTATGCTCTATAGACCAAATGAGTACCATACCTTACATATAAGTACTAATACTTTCAAAATTCATGTATCCTCTCACTAAGAGATATTTAATGCCTGACTACTATATGAAGATGTTTTTTTGTTTTTGGGGTTTTTTTTTAAACATTTAGACCTTAAAAGGCATTCTTATTACTTTTAAAGGTTGGGAATTATTGGTTTGGTATAATCAAAGGCCTCTAAAATTGCAGGTCAGTGATGATTGTGCTATGTACTTTAAACTCAATCATTTTTTTTAAAGACTCTGACTTTCCCCTTCATATTTAAGAGAATTATGCTTTATGTTCCAGAAAACCCCCATAAGAATATCAATTATATAACTCCTTGGGATTCTGACTACTTCCAGTCAAACAGAAAAGGTCAGCAACAAATAAGATGATAGTATAAAAGATGCCATTTGCCAGTGTGTGATGAATGCTAAATGACAGGCACAGATAACAAATGTCATAAATCATGTAGTCAAGAAGAGTACCATAGATGGCGTGGTCAAAACAGATCCGCAGGAAAGAGGAACAAGGGTGGACTTTAAAAAGTAGAGTGGAATTTCACTAGGTGAAGGCTATGGGAAGGGTTTTGGTGAGAAATTACTGTCCATGAAAATAATAATTTTGTTTTCTGTAGCATAATGGGAGATTGCTTATAACAGTGGTTCATAATCTCTTTCCACTGGAAGGCACTTGAAGGCTATAACATACTCTTACCAGTAACAATACCAAGGGCATACCTCTCGAGGAAGTACGTTAGAATATTGCCAGGTTTGGAGGATGGAGAAGGTGATGGCATTAGTGAAGAACACCATGTAGATTTTGACAATGCTCCCCCTGAACCCCACACGAAAATTACTGGTTCACAGAAACATCCTTATACTGCTATTTTGAAGGTAGTAATGCTTAGGAAACTTGGCACTTGAAAAAAGACCTTAGAAATCATCATCATTCCCAGCAGTGGAAAGGAAAGCCTCCTTTTGGGAAGAGGTGTACATTTTTAAAAAATCTGGATTTGTCTATCATTTACTTTGTTTACCAAATGCTAGAGTATAATCCTGTTATGGCTCTGTTTTAACTTTTAAATCTAATATGTATATAAATAGAAAGAGCAGTTGATATCATGAGATATTATCATTTCGACTTAATTTTTTTAAATAACATTGTCTGGTTTTGGATTTTAGAGAATTTATTCCAGAGTGTCTCAATACTTTTAGACTTGCTAATGCTGCACTTACTATTTGAAAATACTTAGTGTAACTATTCAAGATATTTTACAGCAAAGTGCTTTATTTATTTATTTTTTACTTTAGTTTTCTTAAATGTAAAATATGTGAGGGATCAGAGGGTAGGGAGGAGTGGGGAAAGGGGAGGTAGATGGGGTAAAAGGGACCAAATATGTGGTGACAGAAAGAAATCTATGGGAGGTGAACACACAGTGTAAATATACATATATGCCTTACTGTTAAAATGTACAGCTGAAACTTACTGGATTTTATCAACCAATTTCACCATAAAAATTAATTAATTAACTAATTAATTAATTAAAAAATATATGTGAGGAGTTGGGATAGATCATTTTAAGATCCATTTCAGTTTGAAAATGCTGTGCTTGTACTTCCAGGGAAGGTGAACTCACCAATTAATGGTTTTAGTTGGAAGATAGCCAAGAAACCTATGCTTGTACTATGTGAAGTTACTGAGAATGGGTCTAACAGAAGATCAAGACCATGAAAGTCCTCGGCTCTGTATATATGTGGTGCTTGAGAAAAGGACATTGTCACTCCAGGAACTTGTCAGCTCCCAGAGTTTATTTCAGTTCTTCAGAAGCAAAGGGTCTTTGGCAAAGAACAATGGACAGATCCTTTTCAAAAACAATGAAATGAGCAAGGATAGCAGTTTTTCCTAAAGCAAACTGTAGAAGCATTGTGGCATATTTTTCTAGAAATGGTACTTTCCATTCCTATCTCAACTTTATTATGTTTAGTATATTAGTTCCTCAGATATTTCTCTAACCTCCATTTAGATTGTCTTTTCTGAGCAGCTTTATGTTTCCTTTCATTTGTTCACTTATTCATTCAGCAAATGTTTATTGAGCACTTATGTGCCAGGCCCTCTTCTAAGTGCTGGTAATTCTGCAGTAAACGCAACAGACAGACCCTCCTGCCCTACTGGAGCTTATATTCTTGGAGGTAAATAGAAACAAACAAGTAAAGTATATGTTGTGTGAGTGTAAATGTTGAGAAATATAGAGCAGGGAAGAAGGATGAAGGGAGTGTTTGAGGGTAATAGAAAATTTAAAGAGTGGTCAAGTGAAGTCCTCACTGAGAAGGCGACATGTGAGCAAAGATTGAGCATGTATGTGATGTCAAGGAGAAGATAAGGGCAGGCAGAAGGAACAACAAGCACATAGGCCCTGAGGCCCAAGTGTACTTGTCATGGATGAAACAGAATAAAGGTTGGGTATTGGGAAGCCACTGGGTGACTGAACAGAAGTGGGACTTGATCTAACATAGGTTAAAAAGGATTATTTTGGCTGTGTTTTGACACTAGGCCATGGTGATGCATTAATCTTAGTGAAAGATAATGTATCTGGTAGAGATGGTGAGATTTGATTGGATTCTGGATATATTTGGATTATAGAGCCAATAGGATTTACTAACTGGGATGTGGGTGTATACATAAGAGAGAGAAGTCAAACTTGAAGTCAAAGTTGGGAGTCTAGGCAAAAGTTTGCAGGAGGAGCAAGTTTGGGTTGTGGGAGAGAATAGGAGTTCAGTTTGAGGCATGTTAAGTTTGAAATGTCTATTAAGACATCTATTTTGGAGATTTTGAGGATAAATTTGCTATGAGTCCAGAGATCGGTGCATAGTTATCGGCTAATGATATAAACTTGAGAGTTGTCATTTTCCCCTTTTATTTTTAAAATTTGGCTGTTGTAAACTTTGCTACTATATACATTTATGCTTTGAAGGGGTTTAATCCATCTTGTAAAACCTTGGATTTATTTTAGCTTCTAAGGATACTTGGTCCCAAAGAAATCTTGTTTTCTATAGATAGAACAATTTGCTTTCAATCAAAATGTGAAAATAAAAATAGTTTTGTTGCTTTCCTTTAAAAACATGTGTATGAATGTAAAATGGAACAGTTTGGCTGTTCCCCAAGAAGCTAATGTGGTTTAATGGTTAAAAATAGTAATATATAAGTTTTCATTATGACCCAGCAATTCTACTTTTAGGTGTATACTCAAGTGAAAACATATATTCACACAAAAAACTTGTACATCGATGTTCACAACAGCATTATTCATAAGAGCCAAAAGGTAGAAACAGCCTAAATGCCTGTCACCTGATTAATGGATAGATAAATGTAGTATATCTTACAATGGAATAATAAATAATAGTAAAAAGGAATAAAATACTGATATATTCTACATGGGTGAACCTTGAAAACATTATGCTAAGTGAAAGATGCAGACAGTAAAGGCACGTATTGTATATGTGTATATGAAGTGCACAGACTAGGTATATCCAGAGACTGAGAGCAGATTACTGGTTGCCAAGGGCTCGGGGTAGGGAAAATAGAGAGTGACTGCTTAATCGGTAGGGTTTCCTCTGGGGTAATGAAAAGGTTCTAGAAGTAGATACTGTTGATGGCTGCACAACATTATGACTATACGAAAAACCACTGAATTGTGTGATTTAAAAGTGAATTTTGTCTCAATTTTTAAAAAAAATCTATCAGGAAAAAAGTGTATCTATACTTATATGTACATAAGAACAACTTATGTGGACCTTATTTCCAAAATAGAACTGCTTTTGCCATAGAAAGTTGAGAAGGCAAGAAGTATTGCACTAAAGAGACAAAGTTAAGATACTTTGATTATGCGGGTCGAAATCAGGAGGGAGTTTGTGATCTTGTCCTTTGCATGTCATGGGTGAGTCGTTAATTTTGTAAATAGCCAGTTTCATGGAGAGACCTAGATAAGCAAAAGAAGGCTTTATGATGATCATTTCCATGGGTTTCAGAGAACAGGAACCAGTTTACAAATAAGTTTTTTAGGCCCTAAGTCAATAAAGATGGTTTAATTTTTTCTCCATACCTATAATTTAAAGATAGAAAGAACTCAATTCCCAGTAATTTTTTTCTAGCCAACGCAAGATGGTATTTACCTTCTAAAAAACATAATTACCATCAAAGAGTTTTCTGTTGAAGAAGTACATGAATGGATTATCTTTAACTTTCCTGTACCACATACCCTAATGTTATTTTTAATTAAAAAAAAGATATAATTCATATGCCATAAAAGTCACCCCCTAATTTTATTGGAAACCTATAGATATTTATATATTCCTTTATTAGAATAAAAACTTTTAGAGAATAGAGGTTCATATTATTTGAATGGCTTGTTATATTAGCGTTTTAAGGGAAGCATGTGTGAATAAGACAAGAACTATAGTGGGAAAGAGAGACACATGTAACCGACACCAACACCAGCCTGAGTTATGCTATAGCAATGATTTAAGGAAGTGCAGGTGGGCACAGAGAGGGAAATGTTTATCCCACTGGAAAGACACAGTTCATGGAGGAGTATGGCATTTGAGTTGATCTTTAGAGATGCTCTCAAATGTTGAAGAGGAGGATGAATTACCAACTAAGATGATAGAATATGCAAAGGCATGTAGGTCTGTGGGATGAATGTGGTGGGAGGAGGAGGAGGGAAGGGAAGGTTGAGAGAACCATGTCGTGAGGGCCCTGGTGCTATTTTGAGAAATTTGGGTTTTATTCTGTGACACTTATTTAGCTGATGAGAGGCATAATCTGATGTGTCTGAGACTTGGTGTTGTGATAGAGTGTTGTCAAAGAGATAAGTTAGGAAGTATTTTAAAGATAAGCAGATGAACTAATGCACTAGCTTTGAGATTGGAAAGAGAAGAATGCGGTATTTTGGAAGCAGAAATCCATGCATCTTGCTGAACAATGCAGAGGTTGAAGGAACATTTGATCACTGGGTTGGAAATTTAAATGTCACATTCTATTCCATTTCCAATACTCTGATTTGTGATGGAAGATAACACCTGTACTACTAAAAATTTGGTAGATTCAGAAGTCTTGAAGGTATTTTTTTCTTACCATACATAAAAGACTTTAGAAACCTGACTATTTCTTAATTTTCTTTAATTTTTTTTTTTGCTTCTCAACTATTACCCAATTGTCTAATCTTTGGATTTGTTTTCATTTGTACATTTGGAGATGGTTGAATAGTCATCAATTTGGCTAAAGAATAGTCTTTTTGTTTCCAAATGAAACTGCCTCCCTATGCTGTTTTGTGTTTCATTTTAAACTTTTGTGTAGTGGAATAATAAAAGAAAGAATTGAAGGCATTGAGCATTGCAGTGTCAAGTACTGCATGCTGTCATTACAGGAAGTCATTGTGCCATCTTGAAGTTTCTCCTTAATAACATTTGGTGGTTTAGCTTGGAACTTCAAAAGTAAACATGGTAACCATGTATAAGAAACAATTAGAATTGTCAAAAGAATCACATGCAGAATCATTTGATTTTGCTGTGTAAATTTAGTAGAGAATCCAATCCAGTAAGACTTTTTGCACATTTGCATAATAAAACAACTAATATAAGATTTGGCTGTCCTAATGTTTTTCGTAGCTTATTTACAGGCATGATGGCCATGGCCCTTTTTTGCTTGCTTGTTTGTTTGTAGCTGCCTTTAATAAGATATGTACCAAAGAGGATGTTTTAGTAGGACATACTGATTTCATAAATGGGTGGAAGAAAGTACCACATTTGACAGAACTAGCTTCTAAAATATTACGGTGTAAATTTTGCTTTTGTGCTTAAAATTTGAAGTATTAAATAATGTTTAAAATAACATTTATTCAAAAATAACTTAATAAAATTAAAAATACTTTATGGACATAAAATACAATTCAAAGTTTAAAAATCAGAAACATAAAGAACACTCTCAGTGAGTTTTTTAAAAGCAAGAATGATTTTATTGACTTGGTTTCTAAGGCAAACTTACTATTTAAGTCACTTTTTTATAAAATCAATTTTATTTTTAAGTATTTGAAATTAATTTTTGAGTAGGAAATATAAGGATGTGGAACAAAATCCAAAAAGCACAAAAGGGTATAACAGTGAAAAGTAAGTTGTCACCCTATCCTTGAACCACTCAGCTCTCTTCCTTTCTTGTATATTATTCCAGAGATATTTTTCATTGTTTATTTTTAAATTCCTGAATCAAGACTTTGCCTCCTACACCTGGTGGAGAAATTGCTGCATAAGAAATATAGCTTTAGGCCCAGAACAACCGGAGGAAAAAGCCAGCCTGTCCTCCTAAGTATGGTTTCCAGCTCTATTGTGTCTGTTTATTAAAGAGTATGTTTTTCTAGCTTCCCCTCCTCTTAAGGCAGAGGTATAGAAAGTGGGAGGTGGTAATTGTAATTGTCTTTCACTCATATCTTACCCTAGGCATTGACATAACTTTTATGAAATGATGCATGCTTACAAAGCAAATTCCAGCTGAGAAGTGCTCCCACAGAAAAACATTCTCTAGTAGCAAGGGCAAAGAAAGGTTCAGGAATGGGCGGCCTTCTCTGTGTTTGTGCATCTACCCTATAATGCCAGCTAGTAAAAATTACTTTTAATTTTTTAGTATCGGGCATTATTTTGTTGACTCTGCCTTTGGCCACCCAACAAATAATAAGATTTTCTCCCAGACTTTGGGATTATGTGATGCTAAATTTACTATTACTAGACTCAGTTTCTTATCTTTTTCATGGTATTTAGTAGAATGTAATTACTGCATGGAAACCATAAATAATAGTCTTATATTCTTTTTTGGAGGGGTAGGGAGTCCTTCTTTAAAAATTTCCAATATATTTTTATTTTTGTACCAGTCATCTTTTATTGGGCATTACTCTCAATTAGGGTAAGAAATAATTCAGTAATGATTGAGTTCTTCAAAGAGTGGTGCTAGGCAAAGAAGGTCATGGTCAGGAATGCAGAGTGTGCCCTCCTCCCTGGGCCCTCTTCAGTGGTACTCGCATAGCTGCTCATGTTTGAGCTCCTTGTAGGAAAGGTAGTAGTTGAGAAGCATGTAAGCTGCCAGCACCATAGAAACTCCACCATGCTTCTCTTCTTCACAGTGACATACTTGTAATACTGGTAATAACCTCTTTGAAATATTCCAGCAGTGCCTTTAGGGATGAAATCCTGAATTAGTATTCTATTCACCTTGGCACCTATTTTAACATCCATGAGTTTCTTCTCCTTCACTGGTACAACCGATGCCATCTCGGAGTCCTGGGTGTCTACTGTCTTCCAGTATTTTTCTTTTCTTTTTTTTCAGTATTTTTCATTGTGGTAAAAACACATAACATTAAATTTACCATCTTAACCACTTTTGAATATGTAGTCACTGGTATTAAATACCTTCATAATGTTGTGTACCCGTCACCACCATCCATTTCTAGAACTTTTCTCACCTTGTACACTGAAACGCTATTATTAAACAATAACTCCCCATTCCTCCCTCCTATATTATTGGATCAGAAAAATTGTTTTAAGATCAAGGTTTTGGGTGATACAAATTCTGTTATTCCTGTACCTAATCAAGATTATAATTTGAAATTATATAGGTCTGTATTACGCAGTAAGGTTACAATTGACATTGAAGCCTCTGGAGTTGAGAGCAGGGGCACAGAACCTGTAGCCTTTGACACATCTTTTAAAGTAAAAAGTCGTATCCTCATTATAATTGGCAGGAACCTCACCCCTCAGCTGTGCAAATCTATGTTGTTGGGTTGGAGAGGAAGTTTGATATTTATGAGAGAGTTAGGAATCTGCAAAGTGGTGATAGGCGACTTCTGCCTCCACCACCCAGTAAAAAGGAAGTGTCCCCAGTAATAGATGTAGGGGCTCTCCAGGTTTGCAAGTCTCTTTGGATGCTAAAATTCTTCCATTGTGAATCGTCTAGGCTTTCTATTATGAGTGGAAGTGGAATTTTCTGTAAACTTTAAAATTTGGAGAGGCAAATGGGAGTAAAAGATGGGGATGAAATCTAGACTCATAGAACTTTAGAAACCCTCATCTCATATTATGTATGAAGGGCCTGGTCTGATTAAGTGAAGTGACATGTTCAAGATAATATGTCACTTGTGGCTGGCTGATCTAGACTCACAACTGTCGTTCCTGACTCTCAGTACTGTATTTTTTCTACCTTATCACATTACTAGCTGTCTCAACCCATTCATGCAGTTCTGAGGTGAGAGAATTCACCAGACACTTGACCTTCCCTAGAACATGATTTAGACAGGCTGAGATACCTCAATCCCTTATGGATTTGAAGCTGCTTTTCAAGATATAGTACCTTTTTGTTTTTGTTTTTGTTTCTTCAAATCTTTCATTGAGTTAGGGAAAGTTTTGTGAAAAATTCTTTTAAAAATCTGGAACATAATGAACTTTCTTGTTACCGTGACAAAAAGCTATGCTGTTCCTCTGTATATTCCAGTTTTAGCATGCGCACCACTGAAGCGAGTCATGTACATGGTAAATGTTTCTGACATGTTTAGGAACGTTAGATTGAAATTTCAAGCTAGATGTATTTGGCTGCCTTTAAGTTTTCCTTTTGGAAGAGAATATATTATTTTAAATGAGAAACAGTTCTACCCTCCAATGAAAAGGAAAATTTTTAGGTCATTTGTTTGAGTAAAATAGACTATAGAACTTATGGCCTTAATTTTCCATTATTTTCAACTAAATGGGCCATTACATAAGGCACAGTGAAGGAAGAAATCTGTCATATTAGAAATCTGTCATATTTTAATCTAATTTCTTTTTTTTAATTAAGCTTATTGGGGTAACATTGGTTAATACAATTATAATTTTCAAGTATACATTATAATTTGACATCTATATCTAATCTAATTTCGTGATGAAACTCATTCATCAAATAAGATTTTTAGCTATCAAGAATGTGTTTTATTTATGTTGCATCATATCAAGGACTTTAATTGGAATCTCAGATTTCTTTTTATTTTTTTAATGTTTTGCTATTGCGTTTGGTTCATGGCAATAGTTTTAGAAGGCAATTCTCAAGATAGCCTGGTATTTTCAAAAGAAGGTCTTTTTAAATATATCCTATTATTATGGTAGGGATCTAAATAAAATATAATTGCTTTTGATCTTACTATGAGTATAAAAGATGTCTTTTGAATCTATTTTAAAATCAATTTTAATGGGAATAGGTCCAAGATCAGGTACTTACTGGAGAACTTTGAATTCAGTGTTTTATTTATTAAGTTGATTTTAACTGTTTGGAGACTGTGTTTCATGGCGACAGTTTATATTTAAAGCCTTGTAAGTCAGTTTTTATGAAAACCATGTAACATTTAAGTTAATATCGATATTTTTAAAAAGCTTCTACTGGTGCTTTTTTCTAGATTTTGGTTTATAGAGAATAAAATGTCTATTAAATGGAAACTTCAATTACCTGAAATTTCTTGAGTCCTCTAATGAAGGAGGAACAAATGTTTAAGAACACAAGTGGATTTCAGGGCTATATTGGAAGCAGTAACCTCTAGGTGCATCCTGAAGTCAATGCACATTGACTGCAGTATCTTCCGTAGTCTTATGTACTTAGAATCAGTATTCAGAATGAAAACCCTCATATCTTCTTTCAATTTTATTTTTCAACAACCATTTACATACAATATTATGTTAGTTTCAGGTGTATAACATAGCAATTAGACATTTATATACCTTACAAAGACCCTAATATTGTGCACAAGTCTTAAGCAGTAAAGATAAATATGTCCATAAAAGTATATGAAACCAGTGATGGCTTTTAAGATTGGAGTGCTGGGGGAGAGCATAGAAGAGAAGACTACATTTGTTCAGCTTATTACTATAAGAACTGACACCTACTTGCTATTTCTTATCAGAATAATTAATAACATGGGTTTCCGCAAAGTGTTTTTCTTTTGATCATCAACTATATTTTCTTTTAAGAGGTTTAATCATAAGGGTTTGGGCCTTCTGTTCAGGGATGACTTTGATAGAGGTAGATGGCTTTTGTACAAACAACCTGCAGAGTTTGATTTGAAGTCTCATAGGAAGGCCCTAGACGACTACTGTCCCTTCCCCAAAATACATATGTAATTTTGAGTTCTTTAGTAGCTACATTTTTAAAAAAAGAAATGTGAGAAATTAATTTTAAAAATATATTTAACACGATTTAAAAATATTATCTTTCAACATGTAATCAATATTAATGAAATATCAATTTATTGAAATATTGAGTCAATGAAAAAGCAATAAAATATTTTGCTTTTTTATATGCCAACTCTTTGAAATCCTGTGTGTATTTTACACTATGGCACATATCAATTCAGACTAGTTACATTTCAGTTACTCAGTAGTCACATGTGACTAGCGGCTACCAAATTGACTAGCGGCTACCAAATTGGAGAGCACATCTTAAAACATCTTTCTCTTTTGTCCCACATCAGTGTTGAGGAGTCTTCCACTACCTGTTTATTTTGGGGGACTAAAGTCTTGCCATTCCTACATGTACTCTCCTATAATTAAATGGAAAATGAAACAGTTCAGAGAGAATAAAAACATTAAACCATTCTTTATCATGATAGTTTTAACAATTTTTTGCCTTTTTAATGTGATAACCAAAAATTAGTACTGCTAAAGAAATGAAAATGTTTTTGAATGAGAACTTTAGAGGGCAGATTCAGTTGGTTGTGCTTAAGTGAGGAGAGCTGAGATAGAAAGGAAGAGTCAGCATTGGATAGTCCAAATAAGACAGGTTTTGCTATCAGACAGACTGACTTAGAATCCTGTTGGCCCTGAGCAAGTTACTTAACTTCTCTGAGCCTTTTTACTTTATTTATATGTAGAACTGGGATAAAACTATCTCTTAAGTTGCTATGAAGATTAAATAAGATTACATATGTCAGGTATGTCCTATGTATTTGGTACGTATGACATGCTCAGAAAATTTGTGTTGAATAAATAAATGATTGTTGCTTACTTACCTCCTCCACTCCCAAATCCCTGCTTCTGAGAAAGGAAGGGGAAGGAGGCATGCCTAAAATGAATGTTGAAATATAACAGACAGCCCATTTACTATATTGACTAGGATTCAGTGTCCAGAATAAAGTAGTCCCTAAGCATTGTGGTTAATTAGGATTTTAATTCAGGACCGTTATCGGAAAGGTTCACAGAGTAATGATGTGAAACAATTTCATACTCTGCATTGTTTACATATTAAGAGATTAATTTTACCAATTTTATTTCAGTATACTTATTCCATTTATTGGTAAAAATAGCATCTGTAAATGTTTCTAAATTTGTTTCAATTATTTAAGTGAAAAATCTCAATTACTAAAGATAATTCTTTTCATCTTTTCCTAGATAGGATAAAATGCATCATTTTTCCATTTCTTTAAAAGTTTCATCATGGGCTATTAAATTTGGAATTTCAATATGTTTTGCATCTACTTTGGAAGGCTAGCCTACTAAGTGATAGTATACTGATGATCGTAAACTTGTGTGGTAATTGGAACTAAGGAAAACTTTTCTAAATGGAAGAAAAACTACCACTTTGTGACTTAACTACATTATAATGCAAGATACCTTTTGTTCTTGTTCATGCATTAACATCAATTTGTATTTTTAGATAGAATGGGGACTTTTTATGACATTAACGATATGGCATGGTGGTGTGTTCTGAATCTATTTTGGAGGAGAGAGTTTTCAATCATACACATATATGGATTTGCTATGCATTTTGAGAAGTTTACTTGAAAATTTGAGACATCACTGAAATGGGAAAGCATGGAGTTCTGAATAGATGATTACATTAGATGTGAACTTTTCAAAACTTTATACTCATGCAGTATGTAGGTTGCATGTATGGTAATGCTCTTGGAAATTGGTCACATTTGAAAGTCTAGTTCTTTGCCAACAGCATCTGGTTGCACTTTACATTATATACTTTGAAAGTACTTTTTGAATTGCAAAAAAAAAAAACCAAACCATATGACATAGACTTTTCTTACCTGATTGAAAGTTGTTTACAGTTGCAGTTGAATTTTAACAAACAACATAGCGAAAAGCATAATTGTCCAAATGCATGGATTATTATGACATCTCAGAGATAAAGGATTCTTATAGTTTTCAGCTTTCTGAAATTGTCCAGACTTTTACCTTATGCTAGTAACCCCTCTCGGAGGTCTTATTATTAAACACTGTAGAATTTTGAAGGTCCTGGCCTGATTGGAATATATCCTACTAATGGGCAGTCAAGAAATGGTGTTGATTGATGTGATTGGCAGCTTCTTGCAGCTCTTACTGTGTATATTTTTGTCATAGCTGACTGTGAGCTTTGGATATATAGGTATGACTATAGTATTCTAGGGCTTAGCAATCTCAAGATTTGTGAGATGAATTAAAGTGGCATGGATCTAAGCTAAACTGTGAACCAGGCAAATATATCTTTGGTTTTCTTAAGATTCCCTTCTCAGCACCTCCTTTTTAGCTTTCCTTTGCTTTATTTCCTCTTGACTTTATAGGTGGCTAACTGGTCTCAGATAATTCCTGTAGAAATGTTAGCTGATTATTTCACTGCTTTTTCAGAGACTTTTGTATTTTAAAAAGATCTTTTAATAACAAGGCTTTTAAGGTCCCTAGCAGGATAGTGAATAACAAATATTAGGGTAGATTTTTTGGATTTAGAACAGGTTTGGTGCCAGGATTGTAGAGCCCGACTGTCCAATACAGTAGCCACTAGCTGCTGTAGCTCTTGGCCACTTGAAATATAGCTAGACTTAATTGAGATGTGCTAAGTGTAAAATACATACTAAATTTTTAAGACTTAGTATGAGAAAAAGAATGTAAAATAACTCAATGTTTTATATTTATTACAGGTTGAAATGGTGATATTTTGGGTTAAATAAAATATATTAAAATTAATTTCACCTGTTTCTTTTTACTTTTTTTAATGTGTCTACTAGAATATTAAAATGCATTTGTGGCTTATGTTTTATTTCTGTTGTACAATGGTGTTATAAAGACAAAGAGCTTATGCTGTGGTCTTACTATTGGGAGTTTGCAGAGGTTTGGGAAAATGCTCCCTCAGATGCCTTAGCCACAGTGAGTCCAGCTGACTTGGCTGGGCCATGTTGTACTACAGGGCTGTTTTGAGAGCTATTGCCAGCAAGCTCTAACTCTCTCAATTCATGAGGTATTTTTTTTAAATTACTCCACCCGCCACTTCTAATGGTCACTAACTTCTGACCAGCTTCTTCTTTGGAGACAGGTGATTGAAAAAATTAAATTTGTAGCTACTATTTATTAGGCATCTGCTATGTATCAGATACTGTGCCAAGTACTTTAAATAAAATCTTGAATGCTCACATAAAATATTGAATACTCAAACAATTCTGCAAGATTGATATAAAATAAAGAAAGAGATTCAGATATATTGTGATTTTGCCCCGGTTCAGCTAGTAAGTGGCAGAATCAAGATTCCAACCCACTTATAGAGGCATTGTTCCTTCTGCTATATTAGGCTATCCTCCTGCTTTCCAGTAACTGTGTGTGTCCTTTAGCACAAAGCAGAGTGCTGTATATGAAGGGGTCTCTTGCCAAATGGTGTTGACTGATCGTTGAGTTGTTTTCCTTTGTCTTGGTGAATGACTTCAATGCCTCTCAGTCCAGGCCACACTCTTCCCCTCTCTGGTACCTAGTGAGTGGCCCATTAGTGAAGAGACTTTTTGACAGCCTTTTGAACAGGATAGATCATCTAAAACCTCCATGCAAAAGAGTATCTTTTCCACCTTGAAACGTAGAGTATGTTTCAGATGCCTTCAGGAAGAAACACAAGAAGGATCTCCTCTAAATGCCAGGAATATCACATCTTAGATTTCAGAGACTGGCCATAGAAGGAAAGGGCTTTTTATAGACAAAGAGGGTTGAAGTAAAATAATGGGATAGAATAAGCATGTTGAGCTGGATAAGTCTTGTATAATCCTGGGTCATCTCTTAATGGCTGTGTCCTTGACATTATTCCATTAAGACTAAGAGGAAGGAGAAGTAGTCTATGTGTTGGCATACTGGTCTGTAAATTAGAGTAGATGTAATCACAATTTATGAGTGCTCTGTGAAGTTGGATGCTGCATTTACTCACTACTGCCTTTACTTAGAGTCAAGCAAGTGGTGGTGACTGGAAAGATAAGGAGAAAAAGAAAAACAAAGGTTCAAAGAGTAAAGCTAGAATGGAAGTGGACTACAGGGAGGTTTGGGCAAGTTCAGACTGTAAAGCTCTTTTTATACATATATATGCACATTATATTTATAATAATAAAAGCTGTGTAAACTGCAAAATACTGTTATTTAATGGAAGAAACTGTGATGTACTAGACAGAAAATAAAACTCCTGACTAGGCAGTATGGATTCAATTTTTCCAGCCCTACTGTTACCTTAACTGGGTAACCTTAAGAAATAATAGAATCAAAGATTATAATTGTCTTTCTCCATATCCGGCCTTCCTTCATGATCTAATAAGATTGTGATGAATTTGAAACACTTTGTGTGTGCCTCTGTGCTGTATATGTGTTGCTACTGTTTTTAATACAATTAATTATTTCCTCTTCACCTGGAGTATTGCCTACATGAAACTTCATTGAGAGGGAAAAATGTATACCTAAGAGCACGCACTCACATTATGATTAAGGGAAGTTAGAGTTAAATTAAATGGCCAGCATAAATAGGGCTAATTTGGCTTTCATCCCTAGGCTTTATAAATGGGACAGTGGCAGCTTTGTGGGTGAATGAAATGTGGACCCAAGTACTTGTTTAATTTAATCATTCATTCCTTTAACCCCTTTTAAAACTTGACTTTTGTAAGTTGATTATATAATGCATGAGCACGAAAGCACACAGATGGTGTTTCTCTTTTAAGTGAAAAGCCCTATTGAATAGCTATTTTTTACAAAAAGATTTGATATAGTCATAGTAATAAACCTGGTTTGCATTTCTTTGAGGCTCACGGTCTTCAACTTCCGACCTGGTAAAGGGTTGCTCTAACTACCAGATGTCAGTCTTTCTTAATCCAGAGTTAGATGCCAACAGACTAATACAGAATAGATGTAAGCAGAATTAAGCACAGAATTTGAAGTATTATTTAAACTGCTCATTTATCAAATTTAGTATAAAGAAGACAAGTTGAATATACTTACTTTACAATTGTTAGGGTCTCAGTGCAGTCCCAGAATGCATTTTTAATTTATGTTCCATGTTAAATTCCAGGTACAGGAATATTATGCCAGGTGCCAGTATGAAATTTACTTGGGATTCATCCAGCTGGCAGATCAGTTGTACTAATCAGATGAGTCCATTTCTGGGGAATAGAATTTCATAGGAGAAGTGTTCTTATTTTTATAGTAACTGTACTTCAACTTTTAATTTTGAATTCTCGTGGGCTTTATTAAAATGCATATAGTATAAACATTGTAATATATATAGTGCAAATACTTCGTGCATTTTCATACATAATAAGTAGCAGGCACAGTAAGCTCAGCGTGTCGTACTCATTTGTTTTTCATTTCTATATTGAGTTCCTGGGATCACGACTTACTTCCTCCCTAATCGCTATGAACAAGAAAAGATACTAAAGTGGAGATGAGTTAAACCTGATAACTCTAGGCAACTAACTTGTGTAGAATAAACTCTAATACTCTGAGATAAGCAGGTAGATAGGCCTAGTCAAAGACCACTTGGCACAAATGAGGAAGAATTCAAACCTCACAGGTGGAGATTAGACCTAAAGAACTAATATGGGTCCTTTGTAACCTGAAGATTAACCCTGTGTAAGTGTAATACATTGTCATTTTCACATTAGAAACCTCATGCCCCAGCATAGCATTTCTCACAGTATGTTTTGCAGATCATTAGTTCTAAGAGATTTCCCAAGAAAAGCAGTTCCAAATACATTTGGGAAACTTCTTTCTGCACTCTTTCTCATAATGTACATTAGCATAGCAAAGACTGAGAAGTATTGCCAAGTACCAGGTTTACCTTTAAAAGAAATTCAATGTATCTCAAATTAAATATGTCACATAGATCAAGGCAATCAGTCTCTCTAGTAAGATGTATTATTAACTTATGAAACTCTTGTTTCTTAGAACACACTTGGGGAATCAGTGCCCTTAAATAATATTAGCAGATCTCAGAGTTTATTTTTGTGATTACTGTTTTTGAATCACAAATAAAATTATATTTGGCAGTTACAGATATCTCAGCCTGGAGGATATAATGCTTATGTTTAAATTTTTTCTTTCAAAATCTGTATTATAAGTCACATTTACATAGAAATGTTTGTTTCTGTGGAGTATGTCTTTAAATTGATATTAATATTATCTTTGGGGGGCATTTTGTGTTTTTTTTTGTAAATGTAATTTTCCTTATTTAAAAATTTACACTTACTATAGATAGGCTAGAAGTTTTTTAACAAGCTATTTTTTAATTTAAATTGTATATTTTTCAAGAGTAAAATAGAACATAATTGTTTTAAATTCAACTGTTAGGTAAAGAGACGTTTTAGTAGCAGTTTACCTAATCTATAATTGTTTTCATTTGAACTGGAAAGAAGACCAGAGATTTCAATAACCCAAGATGCCGTCATAATTAATTCTGTTGTGAGACTGTCAACTTAGTAACACTCTAAGCATAAACAAATTACTTATCTATACCAAAGCCTACTATTTATATTCTCTAACTTGAATATATATCAAGGATTTTAAGCATTTCTTTGCTTTCCATGAATTCTTTAAATGTGACATCTGAGAATAGTTTTTAAAATGTTATAGCTAAATGTGGATCTTGAATCATCCCCAGGTTGGAAAACTGGAAAGTTATGTCATATTGTGAGTAATAGAAAATACTAAATATATTCAAGCTTCTAAGTTTGAGCCAGAGCATAAATTAAATTAAACCAAAAAAGCTTAACCAGCCATGTTTCAGGTTTTGGGACATGTAATGTATAAATGTAACCTCTTACTGGAAAAGAAATAGTTCTCTTACCATTAACCACCAAACCAAACCATGAGACAATGTTTTATTTTCAGTTGTGTTTGGAAGACCATGTATCTGTTAGCTTTGGCTTGCCTTTTACTGAATAACTAAAAATGGCCTGTTTAATGCTAAGTAGTATTTATGACTAGGCCATCAAACCCCAGATGGAGTTGAGGTGGGGATTCTTCATACTAAACTATAAAATGAACATTTTTTCCTTAGCGTTATATTAGACAGTACGAGATCCTTAAACTTACTCTTTTATGGAACATAACATCATCTTCTGGAACATATGGATCATCCATATGGTTTCCTTTTTTTAACGGGTCTATCCACTCAGCTTCCCCTGGCTGCTAGCAACTCTTCTATTCCTTTTCCATCCCCATTCCCCAAGCCCGCCCCATCAGCATTGGAATTCTTTATACTACTTCTAAGTTTTGATATTTCTCATGTGAACATCTTCATTTATAGTTTAGAAATTACATCTTCCTTTTAAAAGTTGTCACATTTAAATTTTTAGATACAAGCATACCTCAGAGGTGTTGCAGGTTCCGTTCCAGACCACTGCAGTAAAGCGAGTTGTACTCTTTTGCTGGCAGAGGGGCCTACCGTCAATTTATTAAAAAAAAAAAAAAAAAAAAAGTCTGTGAAGCGTAATAAAACTTGGTATGCCTGTGGATGTTTCCCACTTTGTGAATTCCGTCATATATGTTATCTTCTAAATTCAAATTGGCTTTTTAAGGTATGAGAGTATTCAATAGAGGGATATATACAGATCATTGCCCAGAAATGGAAAGTAGTGTCGTGACTAGCGTGCTGGAGTTAGAAGTTAGGTGAGGAAAAACAGACTATCCCTCTTCAAGCAACTATTGCTTTAGCCACAAACAATATTTGACTTCTCACCTGGGCTATGGTTAACCAGGATAGTGTTTTTTGCTTTCCAAAGGTCACCTAGTACTGAACTCTAAGGATGAGCAGGTGGGTTTTCTCGGGGATGGAGATTTACGGGAACATCAGGTGCATCATAAAGAAAGAAAATGCTAGTTGGGAAAAAAAACTGTTCATAGACCTTAGAGGTTGTATAGTTGAGCTTTCTCATTTTGCACAGTAAGAAATGAAACATTTCCTGGACTTGCCCAAGGTCATACAGCTAGTCAGTCACAGGTCATTGGACACTGTTTCCATCTTACCTCAAGGTTTATGTTGCTCTTTGACACTGGCACAAAGGGAAATTTTGTGGTACACTCAGGTGATAACTAACCATATAGTTCAGCTTCTTAAGAAATTGATAGCATACAGTATTTAGTTTTTAAATGATAATGTTTTTGTTTTCAGTGATTTAAAATTTATGAAATTCAAAGAAATTGACATTATAACATACTGTGTGAATGTGTGTTCAGCATTGTTTTTTAAAATAGTTTATTTCTGACTGTAAAAATAATACAAGCTCATTGTAAAATGTTTAGAAAATATAGATACAGGTTAGTAAATAAAAACCAGCAATAAACCACCTAGAGATAGCCTGTTAAAAAGTAGGGTAAGCTATCTGCGCTTATAAAAACATCTCCAAAATTCAGTGATTTAATGCAGCGATTTACTTTTCACTGTTTGCAGTGTAGTGTGGATTGGGAGTGAGAGGGTTTGTCCTGAGACCCAGACTCATTCACCCAGTGGCTTCATCCCCTAGGCCTTCGAATCCTGCATTTTTACAGCAACCCGTAAGTGAGGCAAGAGAAAGACAGTTAAGGAATGAATCCATGGTAGTTTTTAAGAACTAGTACCCAACCTGGGACAGCAATGTAAAAACAATTTTGTGACTTGTTTTATTAAAACATTTATTTATCTCTTGCCTCTAGTCATGAAGTGTTATTGGAATACTATGTGGCCCTTACGACTGTCTTATTAACTATATTGTTTTTAAATGTATGTGCAAGATAGCTTTTGTGCTCTAGCTGCTCTTTAAAAGCTCATTCTCTTTAGGCCCTCTTTCTGAAGGTTTGTGTGTATGTTAAAATGCTTTGTATTCCTTGACTCAGTTCTGCTCAAAAAATTTACCAACAATGCAAATGTAAAAAGTTATATGCATAAGGATGCAGATTATATCTGTAAAATAGTAAAAAATCTGAACATGTTTGAAAAGGCCTGGTCAAATAAATTTTGGTTACTACATACGACATTGAAATACAATGCAGCTATTAACAATGATGATTTTTACTTGCTTAGAAGGATGTCACAGCAAGTGAGACAAGTAGATTACAGAGTAGCATGTGTAGCATGTAAAACTGAATATATGAATGTATGTGTGTATGTGAAGGGATAGGTATCTTTATGTATGAGGATCTTTACCAGAATGTTAACAGTGATTGTCTCCGAGTTAGATTTTGGTGATTTTTTCAAGTTTTCACAAATGTTTTAGTAGTTTTTAATTTTAATAGTGTGAATTATTTTTATAAAAATCAATAAACTTAGTGAAATTATTAGAATATAAAATGTGTTCTGTTTATTTACGTACTGATTTATTTAGATTTTCTCTGTTGTATGTTTTCAGCCTCAAAGTTACACATTCTTCTAATTATTATGGGACAAAATTATAAAGTCACATTCGACCTGTAGAGAAAGTCCAAGTGTACTGAGAGCTCCAGATTCTGTATGTCATGATCTTTTGCCAATGAAGAGCAAGCTTAAATGCTGAACTTATAAACCTCAGACATGGGAACTATGTTCATTTAGGGACTGTGAGCCTTGTTTTATAGTATATTCTTGGGCTATTGCTGTATTCTCTTACTGAACTATTTCTTACAGTTATTGTCATGGGTTCCTTCTATTTATTTACTACCTAATCCAAACCTGTCCATTATATATTTTTATAGAAAACGGGCTTGGTCTGTAATCATAGCTAAAATGTGCATACAGGACCTGAAGTAACTCCAGGAGCCCATAGTCATAGCCCTTTCCTCAGCTACCTCCCTTCTTTTCCTTTCCCCAGCCTTTCCTCACCTTTCACAGGTAACAGGTACCCAAATACTTTTTATGGTTTTGTTTTTTAGTGTTTAGCCTTTTTTCTTTGAAAGTTAGTATATTACTCAAGTTTGAGAAATGCTGCTTTAAGGAATTTCTAGAGATATGTGGGAGATGGGGGAAGAATTTCTGTACCTCATTATTTATAAGAGGAAAGCATGCATGAGCACTCTCTAATGTTAAAATAAGCAAAACCCAAAATGCTATATTAATTATTGCTGTGTAACAAATTTTCCCAAAACTTAGCAGTTGAAGACAATAAACATTGTTTCACAATTTCTGTGGATTGGGAATCCAAGAGCAGCTTAGCTGGGTGGTTCTGGCTCAGGATCTTACTCAAGGTTGCAGTCAAGCTACTGGCTGGGGATTCAGTCATCCGAAGGCTTGACTGGGGCTGGAAAATCTGCTTCCAAACTCACACACTTGTTGTTGGTATACCTTAGTTCCTCACGAGCTGGAAAGCCTCAGTTCTTTGCCACATAAGCCTTGCCACAGGGCTGCCTGAGTGTCCTTAAGACCTGGCAGCTGAACAAATGAGTAGGGTGTGTGTGTGTGTGTGTGTGTGTGTGTGTGTGTGTGTGTGTGTGTTAGATTTGTCAGAGGGAGGGGCAGAGAGAGAGACAGAGGGAGGGAGGAGAGAGAAAAGGAGGGAGAGAGGATCCAAGATGGAAACCACAGTCTTTTTATAACCTAACTTTGCAAAGATATCATCACTTTTATCATAATGCTTTTGCTTTCTCTCAGACCAGTCATGATACAGAGTGCGAATACCAGGAAGGTGGAGACATAGGGCTTCTTAGAGGCTGCTTTCCATAAACATCAATGCTGCTTTTAGATCACTCATTAGGGAAGTTAATTTTTTCACAGATTTCCAACTTGTATCTTATAATAAGATGTTAGACATTGCCAGAGATGCTTGAGTGCGGTTTGAGTGAGAATATACTCAATGGAAATGTGATGCAGCTCTTTTCTCAACCTAGTGAAGAAAGATCATGTAAAGCTTTTGCCAAGATTGTGAGGTGATTAATGGACCAGCTTAACTGAAACATGATTGAACAAACTGACACTGGCAGGATTACACAGCACACATCCAGTTTAACCAATTATTATTATATGTATATGTGTACAGTAATTTTTTAATGGTTATCCATAATTAGGAGCAGTTAATTGCAAACTTAACTACTCATTATTCCATTGCCATGTAAAGCAAATAGTTTTATAGGAAAAATTATATCATGGAGAAATTTACATACCATGTTAAGGAATTTGAACTTTATGCTTTGGGAAATAGGGAGCCATTGAAGGATTGATAGGAAGTGGAGTGACGTGGTCAGATTTTGTTTTTAAAATCTCATTTGGCAACAATTTTAAAAGGAGATTGAGGGGGGTGAAATGTTGAAAACAAAAAGATTTTTATAGTATTCCAGGAGAGAGAAAACAAGTGCCTGAAGTAAATTAGTAATCTCAGGGATGCAGTGGAAGAGGCTGGCCTGAGAAGAAAAATGGTAAAATCAGAAGGAATTGGTTACTACCTGGGTGTGGGAGGTGAAAATCAGGCTAAAGAAACTTCTAGGTTTCTGGCATGGAGAAGGAAAACTGGGACAAAAAGCTCTATCTCTGTAGGAGGATGTGTGGGTAATACGAGTTTTGTAGTTTAACATTTGAAGGTTGAGAGACTTGGACAGCTGTGGGAGGTATAAAGTGAGCAGTTGGACATACAGATCTGGAGCACAAGCAAGAAGTTTGACAGGACTGGAAATACAGATTTGTAGATTCTGAGAGGAGAGATGATCGTTGGAGTTGTGGGAGACAGGCGAGGTCGTCCATTGAATGTGCTGGGTAGCAGAAGTATGCCAAGAACAGAACTTTGTTGAATATGAAGTTACTATAAAATCATTTTTAGAGCCACAATCCTTAGGGATCCCTTCAAAACCCAGGTTACATTGATTGAAATAACAGGACTCCTGTGTGACTTCGAACAAACTACCAAAAATCTCTGAGCCTAGTTTCTTCATCTATAAAATAAATGAGAGGATTGGTTCAAATCAGCAGTTCTCAATCTTTTTTCTGCTGGATTTTGGGTAACAGGATGTTCTCATACACCTGTCCAGAGGTGCACTCAGAATTATGGGCAATTTCATTGCTGTGGCTCATTATCATACAAGAAATGTAAGTAAATGAAAAGTTATGTTAATGTAAAGATCACATTGGGTCTGCTCCATTATATATTTCAAAAAGCAAATATTTCACAAACTTGAGTACTTAATCAGCAACAAGTTACTTGTGATATTGCCATGTACCAAGGAAACCAGACTTAAAACCTCCAATCTAGTTCAATCACTTTCTAAACTTTTGGGGGGTTACAGGCCACTTGAGAATCTGATCAAAGCAATGAGCTTTCCCCAGAAAAGTACACATATAATTTTTTGTATTTAATTCAAGAAAATTCAAATTTTTCTAAAGTGTACCCATGAAATCTTTTGGGATTAATGGACCCTGTGTTAAATTCCTTATCTAGAAAAATTTCCTCCTTGAAGATTTTATAACTTTCTGTGTTGCAAAAGGAGACCTCATTTTTAAAAATGTACTTTGTGCTTAGATAATTGTAGGTAAGGAATTCTGTAGTAGTTTTAAAATAGTGTTGTTTCTTAAAGGCATTATTGTTTATACGAAAGCTTGCCTCATGATATTCTGTGGGCAAATTAGAACCATGTTAACATTAAGAATAAGATAATTTAAAACAATCATATTAAAATAACTAGTTAGTTATTTTAAGCTAACATTCTATATTCTCTTCTGGGGAGGGAGGCAGTGAGGGCGGTGGTAGCAAGGCATCCAGAAGGTGACAAACTGCCCAGGCAGGTAGGAGGTTTGACTAGTGTAAAAGTGTTTTTGTTTTTTTCATGACAGTGTGTTAGTCAGTCTTGTTCAAGTGACATGGAGGTGTATAGGTGAGTTGAGAAATAATCCTATAAATCTTTTTACCAAAAAACTCTTGCTTTAAAAAGAGAAAAATAATTCATTTTAATTAAAATAATGCTATTTTTAATCAGGATATATTCTGGAGTAACATGGAATGTGGTTTTAGTTTAGAATTAGCACACTAATTAACAATACTAATAATAATTTTACTCATAACCACGTTTTGTCTCGTACGTTTTTTCACTTCTTAGACTCAGGAACCACTTATAATTATCTAGATAATGACAAATAAGTACGACTTAAACAGCCATCATTCAGTTATTTCATAAGAAAACTTCCACTAGATGGTAAAATAACTTGATTTTGTTCTTTGTCTAATATCCACATACCAAATAAAATTTAATTTTGATCTAAGCTAGTTATTAAAACTTTGAGAAAAAAGTAAAATGTATATATATATGTATATATATTTACTTTAGAGTTTTAACAGGTTACTTTTTCTTTTCTTTTTCATGAATTATTTTTTTTTCAGGTTTTTGACAAATTGCATGCGCTGGGCCAGAATGATTAATCCTGGTTCACTGGTCAAGAACATTGATTTAAAAAACTTATTTCCAGGCTGTGGAATAGCCTGGGGAGAACATAGTAATTTTGTTTGTGTTCGAATTGCTTGCTGGCAGGCAGCCTTGGTCTGTATGGTTGTTGGACCAGTCCAATTTTCAGTTGATCTGCTTGCTCTTTGCAGGTGAACTTCTCTTCCTGTTCTTCTCTCCCTTTTTTTTCCTGTAGTTGTTGTAATTGTACTTGACATTGTCTTGGCATTTAAATCCAGATGAGTCATTTTTTGCTGGAATAATTTTAAGCATTAAAAAGTAAGCAGTATATCTGTCAAACTTTTTTGGATATTTTAAAATCATGTAATAGAAACCTTTCAAATCTGCATGTGTATAGTTTTGAGAGAATGAGTATTTATTTTCAGCTTCATCTGAATTAATGTTTTTAGAGAAAACGATAACATTATCATGTAAAGAAATTTATCCCTCCCCCTCAGTTTTTTTCTAACAATCCTATTTATTTTTAAGATAAAGCTAGTCTTTTTCTTATGACTTTCTACCTTTACTATGTAAGCTGCATTTGAGTATTTTTGGATTTCACTTGCCCATTTGCTGTTATTCCATTTTTATGGTTAATATCCAGTCTGCTTTTTTTTTTTTTTTTTTTATGTTTCAACCAAGGATGAAGGACATAGTAAAAAGAACATATCTTTCTTTGAGGAGGAAAAAATTATCACCATTGGGGCCATGTTTTCCACTAAATAAATTTTCCCAAGAGTAGATCAGAAAAATTTTAAAGTTACATTAATCCCTCGAAGTGAGCTGATGTTTTCAAATTATTATATTGGGATTCTAAATACTTCCTTCAGTAAATATTTTAATTCTTGCTGGTACTAAACAGGATAGAGGATACAAAGACAAATAACAAATAAATTCTTTCCTCAAGGACTGTCAAGTTTATTGGAATGGATATGCTGTGCACTTACGTAACTACAGTATAAAGTAGAAAGTGGTAGGAAGGTACAGACCAAGGGCTGTGATTCCTCAGAGGAAGGATTGATTATTGTTGGTCGGGAGGAATGAGAATTAAGGAAGATATTCTTATGAGTCTTTTATGAGAAAATTTGTTAAATACTTAGTAGAAATAAGAAACTACTGGTTATATAAGCGAGACTTTATAGTTTGAATATCCCTTATGGGAAACCTTTTGTGAGAATTTACCATTTTGTATTATTGTGTCTTCTGGCCTATTAGACTATTGGCTCCTTGACAGTAAGAATCATACATTTTTATCTTTGTGTTTCCAAAACTTCATACTCGATTGACATTTATTATATGATTTTTGAGAGAATGAATTAGGAACTAGCTAGAAATTTCCACAGTGAATCAAGCAAGCATTTCATATAGTTTTGTGTTCTAGTCTAATGTAGATACTGCCCTCTGTGTCTACATGAGCTTCAAAATATCCAAAATATTCATAGAACATCCCTAGTCAATAAGTAACACTAATGAAATTTTTATTTCAGGGAGTCACTGATGGGGAAGGGAGCAAATATATTCCTTTGCAATAAAAATGTAAATTACAGAAGTAATAATATGTCAGAAAGGTAGGTAGTGGAGTCTTCATATTTTCCCATGGAATTAAAAAGTAATGACCTTTTAATTCAGTTTGGAAAACTACTGTGCTTTATACTTTGGAACTCAGTAACTTTACAATATCAAATGCTGTTTCTAAAAATGTTAGTACTCATAGTTAAAATATATAGAGATTTTGTCTGCAGTCCTACCAGTGGTAGCAGTAGACTCTTAAAGCACTCCCTGGCCTGAGGAAGAGCATCAACAATTCAGGGTTAAGTGGAATACAGTAATTGTAAGAGCGTGGGATTCAAATCCAGCTACTTTCTGTTGTAACTTGAGAGAAGTTGCTAAACCTTTCTAGGCTTTGTTTTCCTCATCTACAAGATGGAGATAATGGTCGCCTCTTTAAGTTAGTGGTGAGCATTAAATAAAATTATATATATATATCACTTAGCATGGGTGCCTTGTACATAATGTTGCTAATGAAGCTTTAGAAAATACCAGTTTGAAAATATTTGGTTTGAAATTGAAATATTGTCTTAATCTATGATGGTTTGTCCCTTTTTTGTTTGTTTTATGGAGATTGTATTCAAGCAGTGCTGAGATCCAGTGTGATTCTGAAGTAATGCCTACTATGAGACATGAGGTTATTCCACAGGTCACAAATGCTGGCTATTAAGAGGAAGTATTTGCCATCATAAAGACAGTGGATTGGAGTTTTCACCAGGTCACTTGGTGATATGTGTTTTAAGGATCATGCTTTCCTATTGTGCCCTGAATAATAAGGGTAGCTGTTTCAGAGTAACTAAGTAGATGTTATTCATTATTCTCTAATAGTTACCTGTAGAGCAGCTATAATAGTCTTCCTATTGATAGATCATTTATGTATTTAAAACTCATGTAAATAATTTACAGAAAAACTTTTTGTACTTTTTGGTTTAAATTTATTATAAAAATCATTTTTAATAATTTAAACAAAAAATTTCAAAACTAGATTTATTAAATTAACACACTTTTAGCAACCATATGAATAATACTGGGCTTAGACAGTTTTGTGCCATATACTTACAGTGGGAGGACTTTGATTCTATTACATGACCTTGGCAAGTCACTTGGCTAACTCGGCCTGATGTTACTCATCTATAAATGTACACTGAAACATAGGATTGTTAGTACATATAAATGCCATAATGCTCATTTGAGTTCTAGTGGTTCTTAAGCAAAGAGATGCATTAGAATCAGACACTAGCATTTTACAAGTATATATGTCTGGATCCCATTCCAAGTCTTCTAAATCAGAATCTCTGTAGGTTGATGCCTAGATAATTTTTATATAAATCCATGCTTCAGAACCTTTTTACAAATAAAAATTTGTGCAGATTCTACTCTTTAATATTTATTATTCTTTGAATCTTAAATTAGTATTTTGGGGCCAGTGGAGAGAAACACTTGTCATGCTACTTATTTCAGGTCTTTTGGCAAAATAAGAAGAGGCAACTGTAGGAAAAAGACTCAGTTGCAGAACAAGTGAGTTAAATAGCATCTTAAAAGCAAATATAAAAAGAACTTAAATTCTAGTGCTTTCTCACCAAAAAAAAAAAAATAAGTTTCATATGTGTCTTTAATCAGAAGACATCTTGAGAGCATCTTGGGGTGGTAAAGTAAAAATGTGCCTCACAAAGTTAAACATTTAAAAATATTTTAAAATCATGCTCAACTAATAGGAACTACCATCCCATTTGAAACAAACACATATTACAGAAAGATTTACCTATGTATGATATTTGCAAACATTATTAAAAAGACTTACCCTAAGTATTATATGAAATATATCCTGTCTCAAACCATATTATATTTCTCTCAAATGTGTTCAGATGATATGGAAAAATGGATCCCCTCCTATAGCAGAAGGGGTATAAGTTAGTATGTCCTCTTGTGAGGGCAATTTAGCACTATCAAAATTAATATTGCCCCAGAAATTAACTCATGCATAAATATTGGTCAATTGACTTTTGACAAGGATGCCAATGCTATTCAACTGGCAGAGGATAATCTTTTCCAATAAATGATACTGGGAACTAGATGTCCTCCTGCAAAAGAATAAAGTAAACCCTATACCACATACAAAAATTAACTCAAGATGAATCAAAGACCTAAACTAAGTGCTAAAACTATAAAACTCTTAAAACATAGGGGGAAATGTTCATGAAATTGGATTTGGTAATAATTTTTTGAATATGACACCAAAAGCACAGGCAACAAAAGAAAAAATAGAAAACTTGGACTTCATAAAAATTAAAAACTTTTGTACATTACAGAACACTATCAAAAGAGTGAAATATTTGCAGAATGGAAGAAAATATTTACAAATTAGGCATCTGATAAGAGATTGATATCCAGAATATATAAAGAACTACTACAACTCAACAAGATGACAAAGGACCCAGTTCAAAAATGGATAAAAATGAGACTCAAGTAGACTTTTCTCCAGAGAAGGTATACAAATGGCCAATAAACACATGAAAGATGTCCAACATTGCTAGTCATTAGAGAAATCCAAATCAAAGTTATGAAATAACTACTTTGTGCCCCATAGGAAGGCTGTTAACAAAAATAGTAAATAACAGATATTGGTGAGGATGTAAATAAATTGGAAATGGCTGATGGGCATATAAAATGGAACAGCTGTCAAACAGTTTGGCAGCTCCTCAGAAAGTTAAACAGAATTACCACCTGATTTAGCAATTCCACTGTTATGTATATACTCAAAAGAATTTAAAACGGTATTCAGATACCTGTACACCAGTGTTCATAGCAGCATTATTCACAATAGCCAAAGGATACAAACAACCTAAATGTTCATTGACAGATAAATGGAAAAACAAAATGTGAGATATACCTGTGTGTGTGTGTGTGTGTGTGTGTGTGTGTGTGTGTGTGTGTGTAATGGAATATTACTCAACCTTTAAAAAATGAAATTTTGATACATGCTACAACATGGATAAACCTTGAAAACATTATGCTAGGAGAAATAAGCCAGATACAGAAGGACTTATACTTTAAAGTAGATGAATTTAAATAATGCCAGTTTCTGCTTGGACTTAATGTGAATATTTCTTTTTTGTTGCAAATGGTGATGAAATATGAAATAGCTTTTCACTTTTCAATTAGCGTTTATCAACGTACCATCTTTTTGGTTATCACTATTAAAAACTGTCTATATAGATTCTACAAAGTCACGGTTGGGTGTTTAGATATATATTTTATGTCAGCATTTCCAATAATCTGTTAGAATCTAGTGTATATGCTCTAATACTTAAGACTATTCTTTTTCTGTGTTTGAACTTAAAGTAGTAAAGTTTGTATCACAGAATGTACTTGAATTATTTATTTGTTTTTGTTTTTAATATCTTGATTTTTTCCTAACTTTAAAAAAACACTCAGTAATTGGAACCTTTGCTGACCATCAACAGTCAGCTCTTTGCTGGGCAGTTATAGAACCACAGGTTCCTTTTCCTTGGGCATTACTCTTTTCATCGAGGATAGAAATAAGAGTGGGTGAGAGTTCCCTGGAATAGAAATTGCAAATGAAACTTTAGTTAATATATATGGTGGTGATGAGACTATTAATAAGCTCAACTTTTATGGAAGACAATTTGTCAATATTTATCAGAGGTTAAATGTGTCTACACGTGGATCCATGGATTACATTTCTAGGAATTTACCTTAAATTTTATTCTCACCAAAAATGTGTAAATCTGTATGTACAAGGATGTCCATTATAGGCAGAGTTGGTTATGACTTAAAAAAAAAAAACTGAAAATGGATGATGACTGAGGCATAATCAATATACTGAGATCATTAAGAATTAAAGAATGACATCATTCTATATATACTGACTTCAAATAAAATATCCATTACATAATGGTTAGTTTAAAAACTAAAGTGTAGAACACAATATACAAGATAATACAAGTGTGTGTGTGTGTGTTTTTTTTAGTATGAACAAGAATGCTTCTGTTTATATATGCTAAGGAAATGTATGAAAAAGTACCTGACAAACTGTGATTAAAATTTACTTCTGAGGACTGGTATATAAATATGAGTATGTATTGGTTTTTAATTATACATTTTTGAAGTCAAGAATATAGTATAAAGATTAAGAGCTGTAACAGTCATAAAATATTTTAGAGCTCTTAGATAATACTAATGTTATGTGTGTGTAATGGATGGAGCATTGGGTTCGGAATTAGAAGTCCTAGATTCATATTCTGGAACCACCACCCAACTAGCCACAGGACCATGGAAGAAAGCCAGTTTTTAGGAGCCAATTTTATCATTCTTAAATGAAACCCATGTCAAGTATTCTACATCTCATGAGTGCCCAATAAAATTAACTGTTTTTATAATGCTGCCAAAATCTTCCTTGGTTGATATGATCAAACTGGAAAAAAACACCAAAAGAGCAAGAAACAGGAATAAGCTCTGATGATAAAATATCCAGGCAGAGGTTTTCAAAGTATTTGCTTGAACTGCTGAACTTCTTGCTCACGTGTTCTGAATTATTTTGGCATTGTATGGATTCAAAAAGTAGTGGTCAACCAATGTCTTTACAGAGACCACTCAGCCGCTTATCACTATTATCCTTAATTTCAGAAATTTAACACGTGGTACTTTCTGAACATTGCTTTAAAATATGTGTATTGGGGCTAAGTACTGAGTACACTGTTTCATATTTAGCAGAGTCAGTCAGAAATATGGTTTGTCCCCAAGTGTTCATCAGCGGATGAATGGAATGGATAAGCAAAATTTGGAATATGTATACAATGGAATATTATTTAGCCTTTAAAATGGAGGAAATTATGATACATGCTATAACATGGATGAACCTTGAGGACATTATGCTAAGTGAAATAAGCTAGTCACAAAAAAGACATACTGTATGATATCACAAGATACTGTAAGTAGTCAAAATCATAGAAACAAAAAGTAGAATGTTGATTGCCAGAGGCTAGGAGAGGGGAAATGAGAAGTTACTGTTTATTAGGAATAGTTTCAGTTTTACAAGATGAAAAGAGCTATGGAGAGGGATGATGGTGAAGATTGCACGTTATGAATGTATTTAATACCAGTGAACTGTACACATAAAAATGGTTAAGATGGTAAATTTTATGTGTATTTTATCACAATAAAACAAAATTGGAAAATAAATGGGTTACCAAATTTTACAATGTAAGTTATTGGTCTGATGGTATTATTGAAGGTTCAAAGCCTTTATAAATATTTACAATGTTAATAACTTATTTCACCTATATTTTTTTCATATTATAAATCTAAGAAAAGCCCAGTTTTTAAAAACTGATACGGTAAAAGTTTAAGTGACTAAAGTATGGCAGCTCACCTCCCTAAGAATAAAAAGGCAGGTGTCAGAAGACTTGGATTCCAGCCCTAATTCCGCTATTTGCTAACTCTGATTTTAGTATATGTAATGGAGGTATAATTTTAGAGTTGTTTTGAGCATAAAATGAAACAATAGATATGAAAGTATGTTGTAAACTAGAAGGCACTATGCACATAGAAGGAGCTATGTAATCTTTTTCTAATTTAGACTTTTCTTTGCACAGTATGTTTTGTTTTATTAGATGACATAAAAGCCCATCTTGCCAATTTTCTTAATGGAATGAGACTGTAATGGTAAAATGGAACACTTATTGTAAATCCATGCTAACCACGATGAAATCTTTTGGCCTAGCTATACATGCAGACTAATATAGTGCCTGTGAGCTTATGACCTGAGGGCTGTTGAATTGCAAACAGATTTTTATAAGTCAGCAAAGACATTAATCCAAAATCATCACTATTCCAAATGTTCTTAATGAGATGACTGCTGCATAACTGTCAGTCTCCCTCAGTTCCAAGGTTTAGGTTTGGAGAGGAAGCTTTAATCCTCGAACTGACAATTCAAAAGGGTTCTGATGAGCCTCATATGTATATAATATTTAGTTCCATGAATAAATTGCATACCAGAGTTCTATTTTGCATTTACACACTTTCTTTTCCTGGATTGAATGATATGTTTTCTAATCAATTGGCTCTTTAATGATCAATTTCAGGAATAAAGAGTAATATTTTATAAAAAGCAGTAAAGTGCAAGTTAGAACTATCAAGGATAAAAAAAAAATAGTCTTGTCCTTCTTTTATACTGGGAATTAAAATTATTTTGAAGATGACAGCCCAGCTGAAGTTAAGGATTTTTTCTCCTCTTCACAGATAATAATAGACATATTTTTTAGAAGTAGAATACCTTTCCTTATGTTTTGGGAAGAAGTAGAACTTCTTGCAAAGTAATTCTAAGATTTAGAGAAGACAGTGAAATATTAACTTCCAGGTTTAGAGTGTTGATTTGCTCTGACCAAGAATTAACAGAAGGAAATGAGAAATGGACAAATCAGATTTTTCGTCTAGCCAACACTGTATAGATTCACAAAAGTATTAAATTTGAAACCACTGTTATAAATTTAAAATCCAAACACCTACCCTCAACCTTTACCAAATGAAATTTGTTGAAGTTACAAATAAGCCTACCTTCCTCAGAAGTACCCCCACCGTGCATCTAGAGCCAATGGAAAACTCTTTTCATTGGTCTTCTTCAATCTCCAAAGAGACTATCTGGACAGTGGCTGTATTAGTGGGAAGATGGAATTAGATTATTTTTGGTTCTTTCTAGACCCATATCTTTATTAGAAAGTTGTTTGGATTCCTGTGGTCAGTGGTATAAGGAAACAGTAGGTTGTTAACAGTTTCCAATGATTTCCTTAAGAGTTCCTTTGATTGCAAAATTCTTTGATGCTTTTGTTCATAAGAAGCGAGGTGTGAGGGTCGTGACTTAGGCAAAGGGATTTTTAAAATATATTCTTCACAGTTGTGAATAGTGTAAGCTGCTTGAGGGCAAGTAGCTTGTTCTCTACTTATGTCCCCAACATGTAAACTGGTATCTAGTGCATAGGAAGCACTCAAAGAATACTTTTTATTGAGTGAAGAAATATGCTTAAGAATCAGTATAATTTATTTAAAGACTATAAACCATTTAAGCATCAATTCTTTGAAGTAATCTGAACTATAAGAACTAGGGATAAGTTAGTGATGAAACATGGATCCTTTTTGTGTATGTGTGGATGAAAACCTGAAACTAGATACTCATTAAAAAATGTGTAGAGATAAAAATCCCTGCGTAAATGTGTAAATGTGTTCTTATGATTCCCCTTAAGCATATTTGCACTTGAGATAACCCACTGGGACAAAATGATTATCCCACTGAGGCTAACTTCTACTATGAAACATTTCCTCGATTTAATTATTTTCTCCTTTATCTCCTGAAAAAGGTTTTTTTTCTGCTTGTTGTATGCATGTATTTTGCTTTTCCTGTGTGTGTGTGTAAATGTGATATTCTGTCTCCTTCAGGAAACACCTTTTTTTCTGTGTGATGCAGTCAGTTTTTGTCATTTCCACTTTACTGTGAACTAAGAAATCATCCTTTTCCTGTGAAAAGGAAATTTCCCAGCTGTTCATAAATTGTGGAGTTATAAGAGAGGACAAGATTTCAGAAAGAGTTTCTTCTCTATTCTACGTGTTCTTTTATTGCTTTTTCTCATAAAATTGATCTTTTAATTCCTAATGTATACCATCTATTTGACAAGGTGGTGACTTCCTGTTTAAGAGTGAGCTCTGTTTTTGTGTATCAGACCCATGGTGATAGTTCTTTGTGAGGACTGTGGCAACGCTGCTGTTTTCTCCTCTGACTGATTTGAGGTAAGCTGGAAAAAAGCGAGAGATTGAAAGGGGTATTATTTTTAAAGTAATTCTATAGTGTTTTCTTGGTTAAAATGCTCACCACTTCCTCTATTCTCCAAACACACCCATTTGAGCACATCAGTATTTTCTTTGTTTTGAGTCTCATTTATGTGTGTAGAACTATCATTTGGAATATGATCTGTTGATTCACCTCCAGCTAACTGACTTTCTTTAGTATCACAAACCCATTCTAATGTGGAGCTGTAGGAAAGATCAGCCCACTACTGTTAATTATCATTGGTCTGAAATATACTGTTGCTTTTGCTCATGCTGCTCCTAGTGCCTAAAGCACACTCACTGCTGCTCTGCTTGGCTCACTCTTCTTTTAAATTATAATTTACAAATCATACACATGCACATGTATGTGTAATTTATAAATCACGATGCACATATATGTACAATTTATAGATCACACAGTGCACATATATGTATAATTTATAAATCACACATTAGCCCCATTATGAAATGCTCCCTTTCCACCTTCGTTACATTAGGCCTGGGGTAAGTGCCTAGGTTGTTAGCTCACATAGTATCATATCCTACAAAGGATATAAAAGGAAATTCTGTTTTGTTAGTTATATTTTGGTGCCATGGAGACAACTTTCAGAAATGGGACACTAAAGATCATCCATACAAGATTAAGAGCCAAGGCTGGTTTTGTCATTTTTTTTTGCTACAACCCATTTCTTTGTAAGAGTACAGCCAATATAGGTTTTTTATTTGGGGACATCACGATTAAAGGTTATTCTATGAACTTGTCATTTATAGACTTATACTTCATCTAGGCTATTTGGGTGTGTTATACAGACTTGGTCAAACGGTGAATGTGTGCTGGAAATGTGAAGTGAAGGGAACAGAAATGGAGCTTGGGAACATTTATATTTTTTAAATTACTACTTCCGTTCAGCTAAGGGGAGTCCTGTAACTTTGCTTTTAGCTAGGGAGATAGTCCTGTAAGCTTGACAGATCACAGCTGTATCCTCTACTTTGTATGAAAATGTATTTGCTTTCCTTCCTGTTCATTTAATTTTTCTAGTTTCCTAATATATTAAAGTTTATGCCAGTGTTTCATAGAGCATTAGGGTTGGGTATATGACCAGATGAGAATGTGAACAATGGTTAAAGACTAGGATATAGGCAGGGAATGAATTAAATATGGGGGACATGTGTTGCAAAAACTGAATGACAAGGAGAAACCCCTTCCGAATAAGTTTTTTAAGGTCCCAAGAGCATGTTTGGATGTTTTAGACAAATACTACAATTGAAGCAGTTCTATTTCTTTTGTAAGCTACATAATTCCTTTACAAAGAATTAAATATTTGTTCTATATTCTAACAGTTCCATCATTTTATTCTCTGTCAAAGATTTAGAACAACCTCAGGATGTTATATCTTTCATCTTACCATCCTGAGCTGCTTCCTTCCTTCCTTGGGATTTTATACTCCAATGTCTTTTTAAACCTAAAACACTAGTAGGCTTCTCATTATCAACACAAGTTCATTTCTTGACATTGGACAGAGAGCTTGGAAATGTTTGTTAGTATCTCATCTTGGTTGAGGTGAGATGTTTCATTGATGATATAGAGGAATGACATGTTCCATAGGAGAGCGGATTCCAATTTGAGCATTCATTCTTGGACAGAATAGAAAGAGTACTGGCCTGAAGTCAGGAGATGAGTTTTCTATGTGATCTTAGGTAGCAGCCCTATGTGCCTCTGAATTCTCATAAATGAAGAGGATTGGTCTAGATGACCTTTGAGGTCCTTTCAGCTGTATTTGACGTTACGAAACCTGAGCTTCCTGCCAGGACAAAACGTAGTTGTCTCCCTTATTATATGTGTCAATTACACCCAAAGACCCACTATATAATATAAAAGGTGAAAATAAAGTAAGCCAGGTAAGCTGTTTGATTTAGAAGGATGAAGCCACAGTGCTCCAGCTGGTGAGACTCATGCAGCAGAGACACAGACTACAGCCAGAGTAGATGCAAGTGATACTGATGGCCTCCGGATGATGTAGGAAGTGGACAGGGGCTTATGGGTTGATTTATTCAATGGCACTTTTATTGATACAGCACAGCTAGAGAAGGATTTTTTTTTTTTTCCACTTACTACTAGTTGATCTTGGGGAAGCCTCAGCGAGGGGATTGACTAGTCAAGCCTTTGGGAACAGAGAGTGAGAGCATCTTCAAGAAGAACTTTTATAAGGAGTGAAGCAAATTGATGCTGTATTTAACACAGGGTAAACTCTTCCTACGGTGTACAAAAATGCTGAATACACAGGTGAAATATAGGTGCTTGTAGAGGAATAAGGAATATACATTTGCATGGAGACCTACCCTAACAAACGTACTGACTAATGAAAGATTAACTATTTGCTTTTTCTTTTGTGTTGCTGTGTTATCTTTATCTGGGTAATATATTTCTAATCTGAAATACATTCTTCAGTATACTTGTTGTAAACTGTTTAAAATCTTTGAGGTCATCTAATTCAGTCCTCTCATTTGCAATTATGGAAATTGAGGCTGAGAGAGAGTACCTTGGCCAAAATCATGCTATGAGTTAAAATTAGAGTTAGAACTGGAATTAGAACCCAATTCTGGTTATCCCTAAATTTTTACTATTGAGAGTACAAACCTATCCTTTATATATTTAAAAGTATGGAGTACACCCACGAAAGTTTTCAAATGGTAAGAATTTCGGTTAGTGGATGAGACTAAATCTTCCTCTTTTTCCCCCAGGAGTCCCTCCCACCACGGCTTTGCTTTTCAGTAACTTCAGAAAGTAACATTCTGCCAATGTGTTTTCAAATCCCATCCTCTATCAGATTCTTGGACTGTGCTGTAAAACAGTATTAGGCAAAAGTAAGATAACATGAGTGTGAAGTTTCTGTATGGTAAGAATCCAGAAAATTCTCTTATGACAGGGCGAGATTGTGTAAACTGAAATACGTTGGTTTTGAACAGAAATTTCAGAATCTTAACCCATCAGAGAGAATGTGATAAAGGGGGTGAAAAATTCCTCATTATTTGCTGTGTTAGTGATACATACAGTTTTTTTTTGTTTTCATTTTACATAATTATTTAGTTTTGAAAAATGTCTTAATTTTTTTGACTGTGAGGCCTAATTTATATTTAAATGTATTTGTGAACATGTTGGAAATGTTTCTAATTACTGAAAAATAGTAATTAATTATGATCTGACGATGGGAGAAACTGTCGTATCCATTCCAACAATGAAATATGTTAATACTTTAATATTGCTGTGGGCCACAATGGTTGAATATCATGATCATCTAAGTTACACTTTAAAGTCCATTCATTCTATTGTTAATGTGGAGAAGTGGAGTTTGTAGTATGCTGATTTGAGACCTAAATTCTCTGTTTTTAGAATCTCTTGGTTTATTATGCCTCCATGCTGAGTAATTAAAATTATATGGATTACATACTTGTCTTGACAGGAAATATACAATTTAACATGTAAGAGAGCTTGCATTATTTCTCATATGAGTTTATATTTAAAAAAAACGCTTTGTTTTTATGAGAAAGAGGATTTGACAATGTTTCTGGAGAGCTAAAACTAGCCAACAGAAAAGATGGTATCAAGTTACATATAAGTTCTTGTCACAAAAAGACAAAGGCTTTTCTCTCTTTTATCTTAATTTTAATTTTTTCAGGTAAACTTTTAAATGTGAGTTTAACATACATATGGAAGAGTACACAAATCATGAGGTACAGCTTGGTAAACATGCACAAAGCGAACACCCTGTGTAACCTCACCTAGATCATGAAATGGACCACCGGAAATACCCTGACGTGTCTCTTCAGGCATTACTCTTCCCTGCAAGGTAGCCGTGATTCTGACATGTAATCACTCAATATCTAATCCTTTGTATCTAGCTGCTTTTGCTCAACATTGTTTTCTGTAAACTCATCCATGTTGTTGCATGTAACAGTAGTTCTTTTCATTGTGTGTATTGCATTATGAACATTCAGATTGATGGGCATTCAGATTATTTCAGTTTGGGAGCATTAAAAATAATTCTGCTGTGAACATTTTGGTGTTCATATATATGCGCTTCTGTGGGGTGTATTCCTGGTAGAGGAGTGGCTGGGTTGCAGGACATGTGTGTGTCCAGCTTTTGCAGATAATGTCAGATAGTTTTCCAAAATGTTTGTACTAATTGACACAAGGACTCAAAAAATATTTAAGAGTTCCAGATGCTCCACATCTTTGCCAATACTTGGTATTAACAGATTTTTGTTTTTGTTTTCATTTCAACCATACTGGTAAATAGATAGCAGTGTCTCAATGTGGTTTTAATTTGTATTTCCCTGATGACTGATGATGATGAGCACTTTGTGTATTTATTGGTCATTTGATGTTCTCTTTTGCAAAGTGCCTGTTCAGATCTTTTACTAATGGGCAAAAGTAGGTTGTCTTTTTTTATTATTGTTGATTGTAGTGGTTTTTATAATATATTCTGGATAATCTTTTATCAGAGTAAAGTCTTGTCAGTCTAAAGTTAGCTCTCTCTCTCCTTCCGAACAATACAAGGATCTTAACAGTTTAACTCTTATTCTCCATTTCCATCTTATATGATATTATTGACCAGGATTTTAGTTTTACCTTATAACCCCCTACATTTATTATTGTTGCTATATTTTATGTAATTTTTTAAATTACTCAGTTATTTACCAATTACTCACTTTCTTCCATCTCAATTCTTCCTTTCAGTTTTAATTTCTTTCTGAAATTCATCCTTTGAAAGTTCCTTTAATGAGTTTATAGAACTCTTTAGTAAGGCAATGTTTTATTTTACTTACTCTTAAAAGATAGTTTTGTTTGATATATATATAATTCGAGCCTGACAGTCGTCTTCTTTCAGTACTTTGAAAATATTATTTCTGTGTCTTATGGACTTTTATTTTTTCTTTTGAAGTCTACTGCAAGTCTAATTATCAGTCCTTTATAGGTCATTCATCACTGATCAGCTCTAGAAATTTCTAGCTCTGAGCTCCTTGAATGTGACCTCTCCCCATTCTCTCTCTTTTAGAAACCTCCAGTATGTTGAACTTCTTTACTCCTTTTCTCTTAGCCTCTCTTTTTCATGTATTCCATTTCTTTGTCCTTCTCTCTGCTCAGTCTGGTTGGTTTTTTCAAATCTGTATTCCAGATTATTCTCTTTCCACCGAGTCTAGTACTCTGTTTAATCCACTCAATAAGTTTTTTAATTATTAGAGTCAATAGTTTTTCAAATCTACTAGTCTTTGTAATATCTTGTTTATTTCTCATGCCTTCAATTCTATCTTTAAGGATTTTGAACATTGTAAAAATGCTTATATTTTGTGTGTCAGTGTTCCAGTGTCTTCAGTTCTTGGAGGGGATGTCAAATTCTACTGTGTTTTGTTTCTGCTGACTTTCGTTTAATGTGGTTTGTTTGTTTACTTGTGTGCTTTGTAATTCTCAATTTTGAACTTGGCAGGATTTTATCTGTGGGAATCCTTAGGCAGCCTGTTTTGAGAGCACCTTTCTCCAGATAGGATTTATGTTTTCTTCTTGCCAGGTGGCTGGGGTGCTACCGACCTAAAACCACCTGGACCATGCCTGTGTGTAAATTCAAATTCTAAATTCTCAAGACACTAGGCCTCTTTTTACACATTCTTAGGAGAGACTTTTTTTTCCCACTCAGCATTTTAGGAAAGGTATATAAAGGTTTTTTTGTTTCCTTTTGTTTAATTCCATCTCTTGGTGGACAGACTTTTTTGTCTACATTTTTACTGCAGGTATAACCTTTCCAGGACTCCCAATTTTATGTGTGTGTTGAGGATCTATAACAGCTCCCTATCTCAAAGAAAGCACTCTCTACCCCCATAACTTGTGTTTTGCAGAAAACCTTGTTTCTAATTCAGCAATTTTTTCTTCACAACATTGAACTCATCATTTGCAGAGGACCAGGCAAATTTCATTTTTTACTTCTGATCATACTCACTGTGGTAAACTGACTGTGATTCTTTTTTCATAAGTTTTAAGTTGTTTATATTCTTTGTGATGCAATTGAACGTCCAGCTTTTTCTTCTGAAATTACTGAAATACAAGAGTATTTCTTGAGTATTTCTTAATAATGCTGTGATCTATATAATAACTTTATATTGAGAGAGATTTGATCCAGAGATTTCCTCTTTTGAGCCCTAGCTACTGAAATTTGTTTTTAAACCAATGAGTCAGAATGCTAATGCTGCAGCTGGGTGCTCTGCTCTGATTACTAAAAACGCCGGTCCAGATGCACGGAATGCTCACTGGTTTATCAGGTACGTTATGACTTTTGTGTCATGGCAAGGCCAACACTTGTCGAATGTACACTGTCCTTTTTCCAATTCCTATAAGAAGGTACTAATTAATGCTTCAAAGAAGGAACAGATTTGATTAATGTACTAAATCATCTGCAAAAAGCTTGAAATATTTTTTTCCTGCTTTCATTTCTGGGATTGTTGCAAAGGTAATAAATAACTGTTAAACTTGAAATTAAAGAAAGTAATTTGCTTCTGGCAGAAGGCCTTTCCAAAATTCTTTCTGTAATTTCTAACTGCATGATTGAAAAATATATCAGTGAATTTGTATTATCTTATTCCTTTTCATTTCCAGTTTTTGTTTGTTTGTTTGTTTTAACAGCAACTCCAAAGGTACTAGTTTGGGCCTTCTTTCTTCCCTCCAACTCCCCTCTTTACTTAAAACATCATGTCATTTATTATATTGGGCCAGCAGGAATCAGTTTAAAGGGGTTGAGAGCTGTTTTAGATTAATGGCTTGGCAACTTGGAAATAGCCCGCTGGAGTCACAGTCTTGCTTATCTTGGAGTAAGTTTTAAAAACTTAGCCATTGAGAATTGAGAATTGTTTCTATAAGCTGCCAAATTGAAAATTGGAGTGAAGAAAAACTTTACACTGATCCACAGACCCCAGAATTCTTGTCAGTATGCTTTATGGGGATCATGTTATTTGAAGGATGATAGAGTCCAGTCCACAGGAAAAAAAGCCTTTCATGACAATCAATAAATAGTGTTGCTCTGGGTTTGCATCGACTTTATAGTGTTTTTCCTCAAAGTTATCCATTTTTCATTTTCATATATAAGGTATTCCTTTTTTTTAAATATTTTTAAAGCGACAGCCATTTATTACATCCTAATTTTTTATGCGTTAGAAAAAAACACCCCTTCCATTTTCTTCTCTCATTTGTAGGATTGCACAACCTTTCAGTTAAACAAAACCAAAATTGTTCACTTGCTTGGAGTTACCACCCCCTTGAAATAAGCCACATAGCTCCCTGTGGGTGTGCCCGGCCTTGGACTACGCCAGTTACTCGATCCTCCTTATCTCCAGTCTCTCTTGGCTCCTTAGGTTGTCTCTTCATCTGTTTTCTTAGCTCCTCCTGTTCCCTCTCCCACCCAGTTTTTGTACTGCTCTGGTCACCTCCCTTCTCAAAGGCTCAGGAGCAGTTCTCATGAGTTTTTTCTTTTCCTTTTCTCTTAGTATTCTGAAGAGGTTACTTATACACTGTCCAAAAATACATATTTTCATTGAGGAATTCCTACACAAGGATTAAACCACTCAATTTTAACATTTTGCAAAAGGTTTGTTTTTTTTTTTATTTTTTCCTTTTTTTTTGTCGGAGATTAGGTATTAAAGGTGTGAATTCATGACTGTAAAGTACAGATGGCCCTTGCTTTGTATAAAATGTGTGCTCTAAAAAGTTGGTTATATTCTAATGTAAATTCAATGCAGGAGAGATTACTATTTAAAACCTAGCAGGGGATCTTTAAAGAGTTCACATAATATAAATAATCCTACCTTAGTGTCTTTATTTGAGAAGATTTTTTTCACTCAGGTTGTCATATAGGGTATGTTGTAAAGGATGGTCTTCATAATATTCTCCATAAAAATGGGAGATTTGTTATTTATGTGCACTTTGGTGTGAACGCATATCTTAAACCTTAACCTATGGCATTTTCACATCAATAGTAACTTGATCAAAATGGGGTGTCTATTCTTAGTAATTTAACATGGCATCCTCTCACCTTTCATTAGATTAGACCAGTTTTTTAATACACAAAAGTAACCTTTCTCATATGCATAAACATCTTTCTGGGCCAATGAGCTTGAGAATTTGGTGTCTTACAGACAAATGCTTGGTAGTCAATTGTTTCTTTTTTCTTCGCGGCCGCTCCTGTTAAATCTACCATGCTTTTACCTCTAAAGATTTGAGCCCATAGGATATGGTGTACCTGTGCCAGGTTGACCATGTCTTTGTTTATTGACATTGATATTAACCTAGGACATTCTTATACCTCATTCCATAATGATGTGGTGGCAGAGTTCAGTTTGGTGTCAAGATAATTGGTCTTAATTATTTCTAAGTCATTGGTAGTGCAGTGTAAGAACAAGCATTGTTCCAAGAAAAGACGCAAATGGCTTTTGAGTTTCTTTTCTTAGCTTACAAGTCAAAAGATTAGGGTGAAAGCTGAAGCACATGACAAAACTGTATGGTTTGCTGGTAGATTGTAGGGTTCCTGTAGCTTAAATTATACAAACCACTATCAGCTCTTAACTAGTGACAGTTTTATTTCCCTTTTGTCTTAGTTGAAATCTGTGATCCTTTTATTTAAAGTAAAGCCATGTGTTAAAGTATAGGTTTATTAAGAAGTATGTTGTCTTTGCATATCTTTCTGCCAGGGATATATATACCACCCTCTCCCCCAAATACCTGCTCATCATTTTAAGACCAAGCTCCAGTGTAAATTCCTGGGAACCTTTCACACTGATTCCTTGATCCGAGTCTGTAATACATCTGTTATAACATAGTAACATAGTGTGCTAGGTAGTCGTTTAAGAAGCTGTCTCCCTTCTCCTCCCCCAACCCAGAAAGTTGCTATTAGCTTAAGATCAGGGGTATGTCTCATTTATTTCTTGCATTCTTCTCAATTATAGCACATAATGGGTGTTGAATGAATTGTTGCTAAAAGAATAAGTGTATCTAAGTGGAAAGTAGATTTGTTGATGATTGGCTTACCAACTTAGCATTTAAAGATAAAATTTTAAAATCTAAAATCAGAGTAGATTAAAATCAGTATAGCCATCGATTTGGCACAGAACAAGCTGTAATTCTCCAACTTCAGTAGTACTTGGGAGTAGAAGGTACAATGTGATAAACTGAACTGCCTCTAAAATACAAAGAAGAGATGTGTGTATAGTCCAGTCTTATTTTTGTGTTTGTTTTTATTCAGTTAAACCTATCATGCTACCAGTTTGCCTGAGGAAATAGAAAGGTAGCAAATCTACCAACCATCAGAAGATACTTTCACTGAGGGCAGGTGGAACTGGAGGGGTTGAGGGATGGGGAGAAATTTTCTAAATCTGTCTCTTGCCCTTTCTTAGAAAAAGCTTATGGTAGTGTTTGGGGGCTCAAAGCTTTTAGTTTTAGGAGATGGGATGTGGTTCTTACCATGGATAGGCAGCACGTGGTCTAGAGCTTTATCTTGTAGACGTAAGATTGTTAGTCCTTTAAGTCATGGGATTTGTCAGCTTGGCCACCTGTCTATCTTATTAGCAGTGTTTGAAGCTAAGAACTTGGACTTTTTTGGATGAAAATACTTAAATTTCCCAAGATTTAAAAATTTTTTATGGCTTTTTTTACTGAGTAGGTTATTTGAAATGTGAAACATTTTTCCAACTAAAGAAATTTATCTCACATTTAGAAAAAGTAACAATTTAAAAATGCCTGCATAGTCATATACCTTTAGTTGGAGCCTATCAAAGCAAAAGTAATATTTTTAACAAGAAATTGCATGTGTCTTGAATGCTTCATATGTTGTATGTCCATATTACATTTTATTTTTACTTGTTTTTGGTTCTGTTTTTAGAGTTTTTCTCAAAGCAGAAATCATTTGCAAATCCAGGTTTTTAAACAGCAGATATATATTTACTTGTCACTTTTCACTGTGTGGTTTTTTTTTCATGTAGTCTTTGTCTTCCCCTAAGAGGTGGTTAATAAAATGTGTTATTTTTGGAAGTATTATGCCATGGTAGAGCCACATACTGTTTTTGTACTTCAAGTTTGGCAAGCTTCAGATACAATACAATCTCACTGGTTTGGTTCATTTTTGTTTTAAATGAGATTGTGCCTGATCTTTAGACCTAACGATTTACTGAATTTCAACCCCAGCTTTATTAGGCTTAACTCGCTAATCATTGTAGATTATGTTGTATACACATTTTTTTATCCAGAAAAAAACCTGTTCGAACACTAACCATATTTCACTTATTCCCAGCCTTGCCTTTTCTGTAATTATGGATTCCTCTTTAAATCCTGGATTACCTCTTTTAACAAATAATCCTCTATCAAATATTAAGTAGGCAAAGGACATTATTCATTTACCATCCAAAATATTTTTTGCCCATTTTTTTATTTGAAATATAGTAGACCATTATAGTGTACAATTCAATGTTTTTTTTTTTTTTTTTATTATAGTTGGTATACAATACTATATTAGATGAGTTATACAACATAGTGATTAGCTTGCCCAGTACTAGGTCCCGAGGGGCCCTGCCCTCCGGTTGCTCACAGCACGTGTGAGGCCTAGACCAGTGAACAGACAATTGCGAGTCAGTGCGTAACGAGTGCTATGTTGGAGGTAAGCCAGAGGGTTGTGGGATTTGAGGCTTTAAACTTCAAGGTGCAGGCTTTCCTTCACAAATCCATCTTTGCAAGGGAGGCAAAACCAGAGTCTTCCTAAATGGGAGATTACGGAATGCAGCCAGAGGTGCCCGCAGACAAGAGTCGCATTTCACCGACTTGGCAAGGCCCTCATTATCTTCTGAAGCATGAACGTCATGGTCAGCATTTTATCCTGGAGTTATCCATGTTGTATTATCACTTCCAGGAACAATTAGTTTGGAGGATGAAAGGCTTGAGAGAGAGCAATTCTTTAGCACTCCTGCGGTTCTGGGGCCATCTCTAACTTAGGTGTCGTAACTCCAGGATGGCAGACTGTTCCATGAAGATAACTCCTACATAGACTCACACACCTCTTATCACCTCAGCTTTGGTTTCTTTTGGGTTCAGGCATTTTTTTCTTCCCTTGAGTTTTGCTCCCTCAGCTGCATCTCTTGGACTGTTTGGTTGCCCCACAACCGCCTGCGCTTTCTTTAACCCAGAACCTCCTCACACTGTGTGTAAAATTGGTGTATTATAATAAAAATCACTTGTGATGAAAAATCATTTCTCTACTTTTTATCTCTATTACCGCTAGTTGTATGACCTTGTTTGCTTTGAATCTCAGTATTCTCATCTATAAAAGGAGCATAATAGTATTCCCTGGGGATTGTTGTGGGTGGTACATGAGATAAGTATATAAAACACACATAGCAATCTGCATTATTCCAGTGGCACTTTAACTGCTTAGCAGCAGTCACTTCCCTGAGAACACAAAAGTTTATGCATAGTTGGTTTTAATCTCTTTTTAATTTCATGCCTTTTAATATGCTGTAGGATCATCTCCCTGCCCCCTATTTTTTTTTTTTTTCTGGCACTTTGCTTTCCTTCTTGGTGAGTGTTCAGCCATAGTTTTTTTGTTTGTTTTTGTTTTTGTTTTTGTTTTTTGCTACTTTGAGCATAAGTGAATACCCATTACCCAGGCATATCCGTTCCTCAGACACTAGTGGATGGTTTCTCTGTGCTAGTCATTGGGATACAGAGGCGCTCCCGTTCAAGTAGGGCAGTCCCATGGGAACAGCCAGCTGTTATGAGGCATTCTGGAATGCTGTTCTGTAAAGCGTTATGGAGACACAGATGATGGGACTTTACATTTGTTCTGAGTAGATCGGGAAAGTAGGTTAGATTTTAACTGGGCCTTGCATTCTCACTTGGTAGATAAAAGGAAGATCACGCTAGGCAGCAGGAGCTGTTTATAGACAGACAGGTGAAGACAAGGTGTTAGTAGTCACTGCAAAGTCAAAAGTCTGTGTTACACCCCCCCCCCAAACACTCCAGTTTTGTCATAGTAGGAAGGCAGAGAGAAAACAAGTAGCCCTTTCAGATGTAAAAAACTGCTTGCCTTGGTAGTGAATAAAAGTTCTGCTTTATTTGCTTTTGCGATTATTTTCTTTGCATATACAAAATGAGAAGCAAACAAGGATATCACAAAAGCTCTGAAGCAGTCTGTGAATGTACATATTTTTGAACTGGGCCTCATACTGTCAATTCTTCCTCCACTTCCTGTGTTTCTTTTCTTTGATCACTTACTACATACCAGGCACTTTGCAAAGGTTATCTCTTTTAACCCATACAACTTTTTGAGTTAAGATTTTCCTTGTTGTTGCTGGCTTTTTTTTTTTAATAGATGAGAACACCAAGAATCAAAGCAGTTTAATGCATAGCCTGTAAGTGGGAGAGCCCTTCCTCGGAGCCAGCATTGTCTCCAAAGCTTCAGTTCTCTTTATCCTAAAATGAAGTACAGAGCTGCTGCCAGAGAGTCTTAGACTAGGCCCAGCCAATAAATTACTGACCACTTGGACGACTGGTACAAGCAGCCAAAACTTTCTAAGTCTTATTTCCTTCACCTCGTAGGTAGAGTAATTGGAGTAGATAAGGCTACACTTCCTTTTAACTTGATTTCTTCTTAGGCTCTTCTATCTATTTGTCTGATCATTTTGTGCAAAAGTGTTGCGATGTAGCGGAGAATGTTCTAATTCTCAAGTTGCAACGTCTTGGCTATTTGGAATTGTTTGAAATTACTTTTAAAATCCAAATAGTGGTTACCTTTGGGGAAGTGGGAGAGAGGACTGCCTGAGAAGAGACACGAGGGAACTTTCTGGGGTGAAGATAATGTTCTGTATCTTGATAGGAGTTTGGGTTATACAAGTGTACACTTACATTTCTGCATGTAGTTGTATGTAAATTTTGTACTGAAAGAAAAAAGTCAATATTGAATTCTAGGTAATATGCATGCTGAAGAATTGGGGGGAAAATATATTGATGTCTGTAATTTACTTTAAAATGCACCAAAAAAAAGATATATTTATGGGTGTATAGATGGATGGATAGGTGAAGAGATATGTAATAAAATAAGTACAGAATCTAGGTAGTGCTTATGTGTCACCATAAAATTCCTTCAAATTTGCTGTATATTTGAAATTTTTAGTAATAAAGTAATAAATATATACATAAAGTTAATATTATTATAATAAATTGTTGGAGGGAAATCACTTTTAAAATGAGTTGACAGTTCAATGTTAACAGCCTCCTTACTTGAAGGGTCTTTGTTAATGCCACCCCAGACTATTGTGAGTTTAAGTGACCTGATTTAAACAGCTCAGACCTTTTCTTTCTTTAGACAACCTTGTAGGTTGGGAGGTTCCTTCCCTTAGTTATTTGAAGCTAGTCTGAATGTCCCACAGAGCTGCATTGCCAAGCAGAGCTCATCCCGGTGGCTGTTTGAGTCACTAATAGTTATATTTCTAGAAGTTAGTGTTACCATCAGCCAAAGATTAAACTTTTCCTCTCCTTCCCCATCCCACCCCAGATATACCTTTGATCAGATAATGTCAAGGAAATAGCCCTTTTTTTAAATTTTTTTGGTTTTGTGCTTTGTTTTCTTTCAGTCTATCACATGTTTGAGATGCCTTGTATTTCTTTAACAAATCACACTTGATGCTTTCACAGTGCTTTAGTTGGAGACAACTTCTGATTGGGCTGGTTTGAGTTCTGGCACTTGAGAACATCTTCATTCTGAAGCTTATGAAATGTCACTCATGTATTTGGAGCCAAGAGTTTACCTTTTCTTCAGTGGTTAAACCGCAGCTAATGGTGCCCAAAATGAGTGTGCGATCCAACTGTGTTTGAGACTGTAAGGTCATTAGGAGTGCATGAACTCTTCTGCAGCAAAAGGGGAGAACAGTGAATTCAGTCATGGGGATACTTATATTAAAAACCAGTAAGACAGCTAAAATATGTTTTGAATTATTTTCTGAAGATGTCACTTTCTCTTTTCTATTTCATAACAATAATTAATCACAAGTCATTTTACATACTGAAAACAAGTGATTTTATGTACCATGTTTGAAAATATAACAAAATGGCATTTTACAAGATTTAAATGAAACAAATATTTGAAATAAAGTTGGAGTTGGAGGGCAGGAAGAGAGGGGGATAGAATACTTCTTGAGTTGCACATGATCCCATACTATAGTTTGTTAAGCCTCTAGCACTCAGTAAAGAGTATTTTTATTTAAAATCCACAAAATTGATGGAGAGAGGGAAGGAAAAATTTGATTGCTTAAGAGTTACCCTAGAAGATTGGATCTGTAAATTTACATGAATCCTTGAAACAGACAGGTGTATGTGAGTGCCAAATAATGTCAAAACTAACCAAGAAAAACTTGCTTTTCTGCATGACTGTGGTGAAAGCATTGGTTCCCAACAACTTTCACATTTATGAGGATTTTTTTTTAAAGACTAACTACACATTGGGCAAGCAGCTATGTAGTCTAAGAAGTACTGGCCAGATTTAACATACTGGGGGCATGTGGATTCCTAAGAATGTCACACCTTGTCTATGCCAATAAATCAGTGTCTATTCTTGATACCGAATCTGATGTCATTGGCAGATTTTCCTCTTTATTGGCAGAGTGATATTCAGAAGGGAGAATATTTTTTCATGTATTTTGCTCTTTCTGTGATTGGAGTGTTTCTATGTTGTTTTTTTTTCTTTTTTTTAAGCTATGAAATAGTACTGGAAAGACCCAAGAAAACTAGATCTGGATTTCATTTTGTCTCTTCAACTCTGTGTGATCTTGTGCACATTCCTGACGTGTTACAAACAGCTTGTGTCTCCGAATGTGCAGTATCGGTTTTCAGTGGTGAAAGCCCCTAAAGGAAACAGACTGATTCTTCCATGCACAAACAGCTGGGCAGTTGTGGATGGAATTAATTGCTGATATATATTGCCTGTGTTTTTCTTCTCTTGTCATTTCCTTTGCAGCTGCGAAAGTAAAGTTTGACTTGAAAACAGACATTTCCAGCAGTGCAAATCCAAAAAATATCAAGATGGGATTCTTCAAATACAATATCTAACTGCTACCTTTGATGAAATGGTGAAGAGCAAACAGATGATTTTTAATTACCTATATGGTTATATGGTTGAAAAAATAATTAAATCAGGCACTCGGACTTATGAAAGGAGTATTTTAGAACGGGTTGCTTTCTCTCATGGCAAAAGTGACCTCAAAATTTAACAAAAGGCTAGATTGGCCAGCACCCCTCCTCTAGGATCCTGAAAGAGGCTCATTCTAGGTCATCTCTCAAAATATCAAAATGATCAGTACTCCTGACTAATTTATTGTTCCAGTGTGAGGGAGTCGCAGTTGGTGAGGGTAATGTGATAACATGTATCATTAAAAATAATATTGTCCAGTTTTTCCCCCAACATCCTTTTTATTATTCATTTTCAATTCTATATGAATTACTACATAGCTTATTTTTTTACATGCTTGGCTATTTTACCAAGAAGCCTATTTTTATTTCATGAGTTTATAGACATTCAATTAAAAGTAACTGTTGGTTGTGTCTCTGAATGTGCATATTCATAAAGTAGTATTAATTAAAATCACTTTGCACAATAATCAGATGTTTGGTAACAGTTTCAATAACTGACAAATTATTTTAGACACTTAAAGATTCTTGGATAGTATATATACATTCTACTAAATATCTTATTTGGAAATAAATCCAATATTTTTTTTTAAATCAAAACTTTTATGAAATTATTTTTAAAGATGGGTGATTATAAAATTTTATAAAGTATAGTATGCATATTAGTGACTTTCATCAAAATAATATCTCTTTTATGTGTTCAATATCTTACTAAAGCAAGTCCATAAATCAAATTCCATATCTATAAAGGCAACTCTTGCTAGTTAGTCAGTAAGAAAACACTTTTATTATTTTCCACGTTGCCAAGAGAACTAGAGCATTGGTAGAGAAGGGTAGGTAATGCTTATGTCCATGTCGAAGTCCCCTGTTTTGACCAAATAGGCCAAAGTGAAGTTGTAGAGTGAGCAATGTTGCTGATACCTTGAGATATGTAGAAGCTGCTGTTGCTAAACTTAGAAGTTGGCATACTTGAACTTCCTTTATAGTAGTCCACTTCCACCTAACATTCTGTTCTGTTGTGATCTACCTTGCATTTTATCTTTACTTTCTTCAGGAAAAAGAAATGAGTCTGTATTTCATTTCATGGCAGAAAAGCTGAACTGCAAACATGAACTTTTCCTCCATTTCTTTGAGGAGGATTAACCAAGTAATTTCGACTCTGAGGCCCTGAGAAATGTTGTGGCAATATTAATGTGCAGTTTGCTCTCACTGAAGTCTGCCTGGGTGTGTTGTTTCCCCCAGAGTGGACTCCACCCTTGCTCTAACCACACAGTGTGGATATCTCGCTGTTTAAAACAAAGTTCATTTTTAGGGCAGCATTGCATCAGAATTGCCACACAAAAACCAGCTTAAGAAATGTACAGCAGCTTCAATTTTTTTTGTAAGTAATGGATGGTCTATTGTAATACTGATAGTGCACAGCTTAGAGGGAAGCAGAGATAAGATAGATGGTTAATTTTGTGCCAGCGGCTAATAAAGTGCAATATTCTTGAGGAGGAGCTTGTAGCTTTATCACTCAACTAAGTATTTTCCTGTTAGTTCACTTGTCTTTTTTCCTTAAGAAGTTTACTAAATTGTCATTGTTCTTGTTTGGGGGATGACTTTGACTATTTAAGGAGATACTGATAGTCTCCTAAATGTGCTAATTATTTAACATAAAAATGCTTGAAGTAGCGTCGTGCACTGAATTTATTGGTCCCATTAATAGCATAATCTGGCAATACCATGTTTCAAGACATCATGGCATGAACTTTGTGTGTAAGAGTGGGTTCATTGAATTAAAAAAAAAGGCAGCATCTAAAGAGCCTTTATTTCTGTAATAATGATGCTTTGTCCTGTTGCTGTCGGGTATTTGTCAGAAGAGTTAGGGAAGGCTGCAGCCCAAAGTTCTGTTCCCTGCCTTGTCTGTGCCTCTGTGTTCTTTCTAAAATTTGTGACGTGAACGGCAAGTTGAACTATAGGAGAATTGTTGTTATTCAATGAGGTCCGTGTTCAATTTTTTCTTTGCAAATGGGATCTGACTTTTTTTTCCCTCACGTATTGGGGTTCTGTTTATAGCTGGGTTTTAAATGCCTGTGAAGTGTTTAATTATGCACTGACCAAAGTGGGCCTGTTGAGAGAGAAGCTATGCTTTGTGATGTCTAAACTGTTTTCTTCCTCTCTGTGTGTTCATTGTGTTCTCTTGTGGGGTAGACACACCCATTCAGTACAAGCAACTTGAACCATTAGCCTCAGTTGAAATCAAAGCTGAATGTTGAAACAGGTAGATTTCTGTAAAGCTTGCAGGGGTGACGTTGTGTCATCCTTTTTGGATTTAGACTTCCTAGCATTTCTCTGCTTCAGCTTCCTCTTTGTAACTTGGTACTAATTGTGTTTAGCTATTTTCTAACATCATAGGGATGTAAGAATAAAGTCAACTCATTGTGTCATAGAAAAAAGCACTAGCCTGGAAATCAAGAGGCTATTTCTTTGGACACTAGTTTCTTCATCTGTAAAATTAGGAATTTGGATTGACTCTCTAAGATCTATTCCAGCTCAGAATACCCTAATTCTCTTTGTAAAGATACATGCCTATTCCAGAAATGCTAAAAGGTATGTATTGGAATTGAAAGGAAATGTTTAGATATTAACCCAGAATCCTTCTTATAAATGACATGAGATCTAAAGCTTTGCTTTAAGTAAATTATTTATATCAGAAATGTTGAAAATTTACATTTTAGTATCTGAGCCAGTAAAATTAACTGTATAAATCATCTAACAAGAAAATAATTTTCAAATTGAAACTAGGTGAACCTCTTGTCACAAGCATTGTGAAAACATTTCATTAATCATTTTCTATACTTAGTTTATAATTACTAGTTGTGTAGCTTTGGGTAAGTGGTTTTCAAAATTTTTTGTAATATATTTTGCATCATGACCCAATACATACACCACGTACACACCACTTAATCTCTGAAATAAATATACAATACCTACACACCACTTAATCTCTGAAATAAATTTCTCTTGCAACACAGAAAACATTTAGCTGTTTTCTGTTCTATTTCATATTTTTTAAAATGTTGGTTTCAATCCACAGAGCCAGGTGATCGCTACTGTCCCTTTGAACTCTAGGATAATGCAGTTACTCTTTAGACTTTTAAAATTGCTCCAGAGCAAAGTGTACCAGCCAGTTTGCTGTTAAATATTGAAATTAGAAGATTTTCTAAATAGATTTTATTTGGAACTTTTGTAGAAAGTCAATAGTTAAGATCTCTGGTAATACTCTATCTTATTTTTTCTTATAATAATTATATAACATAAAGAAAGTAGAGTGAATTTTTTTCACCAAGCCCTAATAACTGCCCCCAAGTCCCCTTCTGTTTACTCCAGTATGCTATATAAATGTTATTTATGGAGATGATTATAGTGAAGACTAAGATACGTACCCTGACATGAAAAGGTTGGGAAGTCTTTTCTAGAGAATTAGATGTAGAGTATCAAATTACCATTGATAGACCCCCAACATTGTCCTCCTTACCAGAGTTTTTCCAGGGCTCTATGGAAGTTCTCTCATTTAATGGACTCATAAAAAGTATTAATTTTATAACTTAAAAAGATATAAATGGTAAAAAAGATCAAACAATACAAAGGGCATATGACAAAATGTCTCTTTCCCACTCTAATCCCTGAGCCCTACTTTCGGGGGAGAAGGGGGAGGGGCAGTTTCTTCTTTATTTTTCCAGAAAATTTCTATGAATGTGAGTGGACATCTTTTTTTTTAAATCCAAATAAAATTGTAGTATGCATAACATATGTATCTACCTCATTCTTTTTAATGACTGTATAATACTTCAGTGTGTGGATGGATGCACTATAGTTTATTCAAACATCTTTTGATAGATATCTGGATTATTTCCAAGTTATTCCTTTCTCCCCAATCAGATAGACTTACGCTATCAGTTTTCTCTCCTACCTCCATTTTGAGACAGAACCCAGAACCCAGGTGCTGCAGGAAAGGGGTGATAGTGCTGTGTGGAAATGGAGAAACCCCTCACCAGTTTCTCCACCTGTGGCTAGAACACCAAAGGTAGGCAGGCCCCTAATGTCCCAGCCATTCACACGTGGGTAAGGACAGCCCTGGAAGTCATTTTTCAGCAGATTAATGAAGTAACTGTTGGGTTCAAAGTCAAGTAATTTGAGAGTGAGATTGTGGGCAGATCACCTGACCTCCTTGCTCCTCAGTTTTACCATCTATAAAATGAAAGTTTGGAATGGATAAGTTTCAATATCCCTTCCAACTGTATATTTACCTAGCATTTTTGTTGGATGTTAATTTAAACTATATAACTCAAATGATATGAAGTTTCTGTTATTTAAATTAAAACCATCTTTTGTATATATTGTGTGGTCTGTAATTTATTTGACCTGCCATATGGCCTAAGCTATTTGAAAGTTTAAGGCTGTAAAAAAGAGAAGTCGAATGTTATACTATATTTTACATAAACTCTCCTTTTTAAAATGTCAATTTCAAAAGCATAAAACCCATTCCAGAAGTAAAGGCAAATCCTTTTATCAAGCTTGAATACTTGAAGAGAAGATTTTGAGTGAGGTGATGTTTGTTTTTCAAATGGATCCTTGTAATTTTCAATGAATCTCACCATTCAGAGCTAATCCTAAGGGCTTTGAAACTTGGCTTCAGTCCTTGTGTTTAAATTGTTTTCACATTCTAGCCCTCTAATCCATCTCCTTGTTTCACTGAATGCTAAAATTGATACCGCTTGACACAGCTAGTTTTCTGATTTGGTGCTGAGGAAGCAGCTTTAGAGGTGAACTGTGCACTATCTTCCTGCCAGCAAAGTTATCAAGTTACACAGCAAAGTTATGAAGGAACAAATAGGAATTTTTTGCTGCATTACACATAAGTTGTTTAGCATTGCCTGTTTCACAATTTTATTTATGTAATTCTGTCAAGCAGCAGCTGTCCTGAAAGCAAAATGGTATAGAATTTTATCATTTGATTTGTATAATTACAACAGGAAGATAAAAAGACATTTTCTTGGCCTGGAGGTAGGGGAGTCTGTGTGTATTTGTGTGCTGGTTACCTTAGCTTCTTGGCAGATGATTTGACATACTGTGAATAGTATATTTCTCTAAAACCTGACATATTATTTATTATCCAAGTAATGCTAGATAATTATACTATTGGTATTCCATGCTAATTTTCATATCAGTTATTTGACATGTGAGTTCAGTTTAGCAAAATGTATTGAGGACCTTCTAGGAGCCATGCACTGCATTAAATGGTGGGAGTACCTACAGTCCCACTAGCGTCTATAAAACGACAACCATTCCTTTTTCTTCCATTGTTGGAGTTTTCTAATACATCCATTAGCAAGTGGGAACCGGGCAGCAAAAATTCTTCAAATTCGAGTCCGTGAAAATAGATGAAAACAAAATATATTTTCAGTATTTAAAAAGGGCGTCTTCTTGCCTTGTTAGGGTAGTGTCAACTACTGTGGAGGCACACTCCTGCGTGTGCAGATCTGCTGGTGACATCAGTTTCTCACTGATAAATTCTAAACAAAATAAAGTTGTGATGCTTGGACTAACTGACCCTCAGTTTTAGCCTACTAAAATGAACTTGAGATATAAAAACCTGTTGCAGTGTTTGTACCTCAGATATTATAATGACTTAAACAATTGCTTGTGTGAAATTAACCTTGAAAACAGTCACACTATGTCTTGATGACACATCCCGATATCATTTTTGTCAAGTTACTCCATCCATTGTGGTATTTACAACTAAGGAAGTTCTCTATAGTTAGAAATATACAGGATACTGCTGTCTACAGGATGTTGAACAAACTTTATCTAAAACATTTTAAATCATTTTAGAAAAACAGTCCTAGATAGCAAAGTCAGTCAAATAGATTGTAGTTTGAGCAGAAGCAGAAAGCCATTTTAAACGAGAGAGAGAAGGAAAAGTCTCATCGTTGCTCTGGTCTGTTATGCAATCCCAAAAGGGACTGCCGTTTCTCCTTAGGAGCCTAGATTTTGGCTTGGATCCTGTGACACACAGTGGGAATTCACTTCCTATCAGGAAACGCTGTTTTTCAATGTATTATCTTGTTGAGACAACCACAGTGAACAATAGGCTATTAATGTATTAGAACAACAAGTGTCATAACTAAGCCAATATTTGCTTTGTTTTGAGTGTTATCCTAAAAAAAAAAAGAAAAGAAAAGAAAAGAAAACTTTGGCTGGGCTTCAGAATACATTTGTACATTTGACCATAGGTAACTGCTGAACATAAAAGCCATGACAGTTAAAAAGAACAAAGAAGAAAAAGTGCTTTACTAATGGTGATGAACTTCTGCAGGTTTACTCCACTCACTCACTTCCTGTCCACAGAGAGACAAGAATAAAATAAATAATTTCAAATACATCTTTCAGGCATGAAAAAAAATGTCCAGTTAAAAGTCTGTTTTGACTTTTGGAAGCCATAGCAAGAAACTGGTATAAAGAAAAAAAGCCTGCAACTCAGGTTCTCTTACAAAATATCAGACCCTCTTATAAGATGTATTGCATTCAGTTTTGGATGTTATTTAAAATAATTTGACAATACTGCTTATTTGGGAGCTGACCACGTTTTTTAAAGCTGTTATTTTCATAATGATTAGAAAGAAGAAAACTCCAGGGGGTGGTCAATTAATATCAAGTCACTACTATAATCATATGATAAGAGTACAGTAAAATATCAGAGCCAAAAGGTAAACCTCGGGGTTGTCTGGTCACACCACCTCATTTTATACATGAAGGACTGCAGATCTTACCTGTTCACTAAAATCTTTTTTTACTATCTTAATCCAAAATTCTGTTTGTTAGCAATCCTCCAAAAACTCTTAGAAATCTTATATTTATCTTTTATTTTGAAGTCATAAACTGGTTTTTACTGTCAGTTATGTTTCCATGTGGTCATGTTTTAGTTCTCTTTTTGATTAAATTGGAAACTTTTTAAGGGCAGGACATAGAGCTGTGCCTTATATTAATTTTTATCTTTTTCCTTACAGTTAGTTGATTTAGTGTTTGCTGAATGATTCAATCAGTGCGTTTTTTCTTTTTTAATTATTTTAAGATGATGTTTTTGTAGCATTACTTGTGCCTCTTCACAAGACACAGTAGTAAGTATAGATGTTTTTTTGCTGTTTCTATACCTACATACTTTCTTGCAATTCTTTTCAGTCAGCTTAAGACATTTTACATGCAGGTCACAATATTTATTACCTTAACCATTTTGGATACCAGGCCATTCTGATCCAAGCATGATTAGCCCAGTTTTCAAGGGTTGCTCTAGATTTTCTGCCCTAGTTTATTCTAAGACAAGTAGAGAATGGGATATTATGAGTCAATAGCCCTACTCACCTCACTCAGTTTAATAAACCTTTATTGAGCAACTTTAAGTGCACAGTAAAGAAAGGAAAAAGATACTGGCACAGTTACTGGGGCAGACAGACACATACTCAAATAATTTAAAAGCGACACAGACAATGACAGTGCTTTAGGAACCCTAAGGGAGGGGAAAAGGCTAATTCTGGTGGAGTTTAGGGAAGCCATAATGGAAGTAGGTGGCTTTTGAATTAAGACCTCTGAGTGTGGATTAAAATTTGGATGGATGAAAAAGAGTGAGGAAACCAATTCAAACATGTGAGAAATAGGTGAACAGGGCTGAGTCAGGGAAATGGCTTTTGTTTGAGAGAGTCAACATTTTACTCTAAGTCTACGGGCGGAGGGGTGGGGGAGGTTTGTAAACTTAAAGCCTTTTCTGTTCTATTTTCAGAGCCTGAATTTTAGAAAACCCCAGGCTGATTCCTAAGTTTTGTTGTTGTTTTTTTTTTTAAATAAGATGGGACTCCAAGATTCTTTTTCTTTTCCCTTGAGGGAAGGACTAAGAAAATGGTGTGGTAAATTATGGTAGGTAGCTTTGTATTTCTCAGTTGTAACCATGAGCCCCAAGAGTTGTGGTATCCATTCTACCTTTTAGATGTTTAAAATAATACTTTCCACTATCTTACAACTCTAGAGAACCCTTCCTTGGCAATAAAGATCAAAAGTAGACACAAAATATTTACCAAACTTTGGAGAGCTACTTAAGTTGCTAAGCTCTATGAAGATTGCTTTTTATTTGACAATAAAGTACTTGAGGTAGGCTTTAAGTCTAGCTAAATAAGCACTGTAGAACTAAGCTGTGAGTCTAGTCTTTATGAGCCTCAGAAAAACAAGAATCCTACTCCAAGCCTGAATTTAAAATATAGTAGGCAATTTAATTGGATCCTTCAGGCATGTGTGAATGGGCACAACAAGCTGAGTCATATAGTTTACTCTTTCTAGTGAATTACCATGAAAGCTTGAAAGAGAAGCATTCTCATTATTTAATGATGGTATAAATGGGCCTAAATTCTTATGAAAAACACATTTTAAACATCTTTTTTGAGTGTTGTTAACACTGAATGCATATCTACAAACTCCTTAAAATCAAGAAATTGGAGCTTGAGGCATTGGGTAAGTTTTCTTTTTCAGAAGAGTTAAAATTGTATTTAATGTACAATAGCTTTTGAAATTAGTTCATTGCCAAAACCTTTAGTTAAAGGAATTTTTAAAATACAGTTCATGTCTTAAATCTTTTCTTACAGTGACAGATTATATCTACATTCTATGTATCATATGCTACTAATGTGAAAAGTCTGGAGTAAGATAAATGGAAAGACTTGGGCAAGTCACATTCTCTTTTGAGACCTGTTTTTTCATTTATAGAAATGACAGGCTAGGGCTAGATGTAGTAATATCTTATATCCTATTAAGCTCTTTTAAATTCTAAAGATGCTATTCCTCCTTTGCTTGTAATTAGGTAATATTAGGGAAGGCAGTATTTTTTTTCCTTGGAAAAGAGTTGTTACCTGGATTTATAAATATCTCTGTTATCTTTACAAAGATATTCTTCATCCTTACATTTCTGTTGTTTTTGATAAACTTTCCTCCATCAATTAAATGATAGATTAGTTAAATATTTTCTCTTTTTTCCCTGAATTTGACATTAGAATTTTTTAGATCTTCTTTCAGATTTTCTCACTTTTTCACAATTAATACCTCTGGGTATTTAGACTTGAGTTTTCAGCTATGGTTTAGAGACGTGAGTTGTTGACTATCTTCCCATCATCTCCAGTATCCTCACTGTTTCTTCATGTCAAAAAAAGAATTTCAGTCTCTTTTCTCTTCTGTGAGTTAATTGTCATAAAATATCAAAATTTATGCACACATTTTTAAGATTCTTATTCATATCAACTAGGCTTTTTAAGGCTAAATCCTATAGCAGGTCAGAGTTTAGACATCTTTAAACAAATCAACAAACCTATATGGCAGTAAATGTCCAACAGTTCTAGATGAAATAATGGGACATATATAATCTAGATATTAGAATCCAGAGGGCTCCCTCACCCCATCTCTTTCTAAAGTTCACAATTATAGTTTAGATTACACTTTGTGGAAGATTAAATTTGACGAAAGACCAAGGGATTTTTATTTATTTATTACTGATTTAATCAAATTCCCAAGTGTCAAACCCATACTTCGTGTTTTTATGTTTAGGTAAACTTCATTGTTAAGAAAATTCAATCTATGAAAATATGTATTTTGCCAAAGAGTTCACATTAGAGGTAGGGACTTAGATACGGAGCTAGGGTAGGGTAGGAGTTGGAAATATTTACCAAAGGATTTTAACAAGTATAAATTTGAAATGACTTAATTTTAAAACATCATTGGGGATTAGGGGTGGGGATGGGGTAGTGGAAGGTAGAAATATAATTTAGTACAGTGGTTGAGAACACAGATTCTGGACCCAGTCTACTTGAATTTATTTCAGTTCCACACATATTCTTGTGTGACGTTGGACAAGTAACTTCTGTGCTGTTTCTTCATCTTTAAAAAGGGTATAATAATAGCACTTACCTTTCTAGGGTTATTATGAAGATTAAATAAGTTAAAATAGGCTACATTCTTAAAACAACATTAGACAGTAGTAGGCTCAGGGAAATGTTGAATACTTCACTGGCTATGACCCCGCTCTCCACATAAAAACATTTTCACCAAAACTTCTATTTTTAAAAATTTCAACATAATATGTGTAATGAAAAACACACAAGCTAAATTACTAAGATGGATGGTGTCAGTAATGGAGTGCTGAACATACCTGACAAGGATTTGAAATCCAGGCAGACTCTTGAGGACAGAGCAGAGTCCTAGCAGCAGGCAGTAGGAAAGAGCCCAGGTGTGCGGACAATCAGTATGAGTGTGGTTTGACAGTAAGTGTCAAACCCTGGCATGTAGGTACAGGGTATTTTGGCAAAGGCTGGTAATTGGCCAAAGTCTAGATGGGGCATCAATACCAGGGAAGCCAGTGTCCTCCTACTCTGAGCCGAGATGGAGGCTATCAGGTGACCCCAGGGAAGAGAAGGGTATAAAACTGAGATCTGGGGAATAGGGTTTAGACATAGTAAAGTATTTGGTATTATCCGATTAAGAAACAAGGAGTTTAGGTTGCTTTAGAGTGAGTGGAAGGGCTGAGAGATCAACAGAATTTGGTTATTAAGAATCAGATAAAAGTATTGCTCAGGTGAAAGTCAAATGTCAGAGTGGGAACAGCAGTAGTAAGACTTACTTGATGCTGAGCTGCTAAACCAGTTTCTTATGGGTTCTTATACTTCTAGGGACCCAGAGCTTGGCATGATGATGAATCTGCAGGTTGGGTTTAGTGGTCCTTAATGTGGGGAGAAGGTCAGAAAGGCAGCATTTATGCACACATGGGAAGAAATGTGCTAACCTGAACAAGTAGCTTTTTTAGTCCACCTTTGTTTAAATTAAATGAAAAGACATGCTGTCAGACTGTGATATTTTATCATTTGATGACTGCTTTAACATGGTTTCTGCTATGGTGGAAGCAGTAGAGCCCCCTGCATCTTTAGTTTGTGGTTGGCATTCATCGTGAATCTTCATGGAGTTTTACAAAGAAATTTCATTCAGAATCTGATGTAACAAGAGCATTCATATCTTCTTGCTCCAGACTTTCATGAAAACATGGTTTCTCCATCTAGCATTATAGTTTGCAAAAATCATGCCATTGGGGAAAACATATCTTGCATTGCCATTACTTATTTCAAATGTTCAAGTTCCTATTTTCACTTCTGTGACTTCTAAAGAGCTGACTTTCATTCAGCAAAGATATGCTATCTAATCCACATTGTTGTGATGGTAAAATACCTCCTAAAATAGATATTATTAGGATGGAAATTCCATTGGAACAGTATGCGTATTAGTTTCCTGGGCTAACCATAGCAAAGTAATGATAACAAAGTAAACAGGACTACAGTGTAACAGTGTGTATATTAGTTTCCTAAGTCTACCATAATAAAGTACCATGAAAAGAGTGGCTGAAAGCAACAGTTCTTGAGGCCAGAAGTCCAAGTTCAGGGTATCAATTGCTAGCTTCTGGTAGTTGCCAGCAATCCTTGGTGTTCTTAGGTTTATAACCACATCGGTTCAATCTCGGCCTCCATCATCAAATGGCTTTTTCCACTGTTCGTCTCCTCTGTGTCTCTGTGTCCACATCTCTCACTTTCCTCTTGTGAAGACACTAGTCATTGGATTTAGGGCCTGTCCTAATCCAGTGTGACCTCATCGAGGTTCCACAGTGCAGCAGTTAGCATGTCTGCTTACAGTATGACCTCATCTTATTCTGATTGCAAATTAAGACTCTATTTTCAAATAAGATCACATTCTCAGGTAGTGACATGAATTTTAGGAGACACTATTCAACCCAATACAGTATGTAATATTGAACTTTAGATCTACAGATGATTCATTTGAAAAAGCTAGTTTCACAAAAATAGTTTTTTGGTTTTTTTTTACAAAACAGATTTCTGAGGTTGATAAATATCTCTTTTTATGGACTTCCACTTAGAACTATTATTAGATTTCTGAAATGACAAGTTATAACCAAATATTTTTTAAAGTAATTTTCAAGTAGTAGTTACCTGTGCTTAAGAAGTTGCCTTTCCATGGCTCAGTATTAGAAGTTCATTGGGGGCAGGGTGGGGTGGGGGGGACAGATGAGGTTATGATGATCTTGAAATCTTCTTTATTAGCTAAAATCTGAAAGTACGAACTTTTTCAAATCAGACTTCTTTAAGTTATAGCCCTAAATGCCAAAAATCTTTAGCTGGACTACCTGAAATAGGAGATTAGAATAAACTTATGGAACTTACTCATACCCTGTGTTCAACATTTTTTATATATTTTCCTTCAGTTTTTAAAATAAGGAACTTTGCCTCATATTTTTTGTGCCCCTTCAGCCTCCCTCCTGTCCCTTACTGGTCACAATGACCACATTAGGATGGGCCATTAGAAGTATTGTCCACAGTGACAAATCAGTTTTTTAGGCAAGCCTTTTGAGTGAATGTTTGATTTTATAAAACTCACTCATTTTTAATAATGAGCTTTGTAAGATTGTTTGCATTTCTTCAGAGTGAGGAACTAGAATTTCTTGAGTTCAAAATTTTTGAGAAATAGGCAGATATAAGATTGAAATTTCAGGGAGTTGTTTCCTGTATAACTTCTATTCTGATACTCACTTTGGAAAGTTTCCTGAGGTTTCTAGAGATGCAGTAACAGATAGGAGTGAACTTGGCCTCAAATATTGTCCTCAGTAAATGTCAAAAGCAAGGGTTTTAAATTTTCAAACTCAGTGCTGCACAAATAATTAAATAGACTTTAGTTCATGAAGTATGTGAGAGTTGATGTTTCTTTAAAAAAAAAAAAAAAAAAAGCTTTTTGCCCAGAAGGATTCTATACCAAATGGTAAAGAACCAAAGATTTAAGGTATCTCCAGAAATGGAGAGCAATTAATCTTTCTTTAAAAATCATAATCTCCAGTGATTCCACATTTTAAGACCTGTCATTTATCATGAGCTGTCAAGTTCTGGATAGTTTCCTGGATCTAAACTTTTAAAATTTCACTAATACCAGGGGACCTAATAATAGAAACTAAATGTCTGAGAGGCACATTCAAGTAATCAATCCACTTGTCTCTGTCAGCTTTGTCTTAGGGAAAAAAAATTTTGTTTTTTTCCCAACCATTTTCAAAAATTCCATGTTGAAGACAAATTATGACAGAGAATTTATATAGAGCATTCATCATATTTTGAAGAAAGAAGGGTAAAGGCACTGAGGCCATGTGTTTTTGGATTCTGATAGCTACTTGAGGGGATTGCCTCTCTATGGTTGATTGTTTTACTCATTTTACAAGACTGTATGCTTGTTTATGTAAAGATCAGTCTTATGTTTGCTTTTCCAAATGATTCATGTTGGGAACAATTTGAGCTAAGTCTAGATAATGATTGAGTTTAGACTTTAAAAAATACACTTCCTCTGAACTTTGTACCTGTTTTCGAGTTTGTAACTCTGTCCCTTGCATGGCCATTATATTCATAAATTTATAGTGAAAGTTTTCTTTTGAGTTACCAGTGAGTGTTATTTCCACCCCTGCCAGTGTCTAAGCACATACCTGCATCTGTTCTCCCTAACCCTTACTCTTCAAATACAGAAGTCCAGCTCACTGTTCCTTGCAACAGGTGATGTTGATCAATAAAATATTCTTTATCGATTATTGGCACATTAGTGAGAAAGAGGTTAGATTTCTTAGCTTCGTCCAGCAGAGCATGCCTTTAGTCTTTGGATCACCCTGCTGAATGTTGACCCAGCAAGCTCGTACTTTTGACATTTTTGTACTTTTTGCTCCTCACTGAAATTTTGAACAATGTATATTTAATGGTTGTATCTAACTACTACTATATTCCAGTTGTACAAGCACGGGATGCACTTTTTATGTTTGCTAAAAAAAGTTTATCTTAATATTATTTTTATTTATAGAACTTGGAAACTGAAATACTCTCATAGTTGTGCCTTCCAACAGACAGGGTTTTTTTTTTCTTTTTCTTTTTCTTTTTTTGTTTTTTGTTTTTTAATGAATGCAGAGCCAGCTATTGACTTCCATTAAGTATAGGATACTTAGTAACATAATAGGTTGTTGCTACTGTTATTAGTTTATTTTGTTATTGTTTTTATTGTTTGTATTTTTCCTTGACTTTAAATTGGATTTTTAACTAAGGCTCAGATTAACAGTATCTTTTACTAATCAACTAGTAGATTCATTGTTTCCCAGATTTTTAAATTGAAGTTTAGAATTTATACTTTTATACTTTTATTTTAAAGATATACTTAACAGAAGTCATTTCAAAAGAACAACAAGAACAAAAAGGATTCACAAATTTAAGAATGATTTAGAGCAATCTTAAAGATTCTGGCAATAGGTCAGAATGAGTTAAGTTTCTACATTTATACCAGTCTGATAGCCATACAAGGCTTTTTAATTTTACCTCTTTGAGAACACTTACCATTTCTATTTTGGTGCTCAATTTTATGATCCTATATTTCTAGGCACCACAATAAAGAAGGGCCGTAATCATGGATATAATAACTATATACACTTCTAGGAAATGACAGTCCTTTGAGTCATGCCATCTTTTTTTTTAGTCAGATCTTCCATACCTATTAAGATCTGTGACCATGAATAATTTCTTATTTGGTGAAGAATATTTGGTTATCTGAGGCAAATTATTAAACCTCAGTTTCCTTATCAATGAAGAGGGGATGCTGCCAACATAATCTTTTTCGGAGGGTCGATTTGTTTCAGTATAAATAAAGATCCTCAACTCTTTCAAAATGATGCTAAATTAACTCAGGTGGTAGAAGTGTAAACTGGAACATGATTTAGTGTTATCCAGGGCACAATCAACATAATTTTGAAAACTTCTAAGACATAGTAGTCATCTCTCAGGTTAACTAAGAGATGATTATTACCCATGTGGTAGTCTTTTTGTATGGATTTGAGGCAGCTTGAGGGCCGTTACCCTGCATGTAGTTCCTTTTTGGAACTCAAAATTGTGTGGAATGTTCCATGGTATTTTATGATATCATTTATATTTGCTTACGTCATTAATTTTCTTGGTCTGCTCATCTCCTAGTACTCTTTGTCCTTATGCATCTTACTTATTTGGCTTGCTAAGTACTGATGGAAAAAAAGGCCAAGTATATAGGGTGACAAATTATGGGGAAGCAAAATTATGTCATTGAAAACAGCCCTAGATTAGGAGAACTTGGATCACCCCTGATGATGCCAAGCGTGTGATCTTGGCACATCTCTTTATAAAGACTTCTTTAATTAGTTATCTAATCTAGAAAACAAGTTTGGACTAAGTGTTTTCTTAATCCTTGCTTCAGAGCCTTCAAAGAATTTAAGTGAAAAAGGCAGATCCTTGACCTATTAGTAATATGTTCGTGGATACTTCTTAATCTTTAAAAATCAAGTTACTGAAAGAAAATGTTTCCCTTAGATATTTAGGTCAAACAAACCACTATCACACAACTACCTCATTTGTACATGTACTTTTTGTGCATGCTAGACAGATATACAATCATACCATTAAATCTATTTATAAGCACTAAAATTTTTAACCCTTCCTTATAGCCTGTTCCTCTCAGTCAATTGTGTGTATAAATACCTGCATAAACTGTGTGTGATGGGCCTGGTTTTTTCTATTTCATTGAAGGAGTAAATTTTGACCATGGGGCAATCTGTGACTGACATGGTAATGCTAATAAATATTATTATAATTTTATAGCAATATATGATACTTGAGCACTGTAGCTTTAGAAAAATTGCTCAACATCTCTGAGTATAGTTTCCTCTTATCTGTGCAATGTGATCCTTGAATCTAGTCTGAAATATTCCAAGACAGCTCTCATAGAATCAATAGCCATTATAGCAACAAGTTCCTAGTGCTTTGTGGGATAATTAAATCTGTTTCCATTTGGGCACTTAGAAAGTGTCATCTGTATTACTCAGTGATATTCAATGCCAGTTTGTTCATTTTTCTTGACTTTTATCTACTTTTTCAGATATATTGATTTCCTGTCAGTTGTATATAAAAATTTGGCTAGCAGTTGAAAGTAGTTCATGTCTTTTAGAATTTAAAATGAATAAAATTTCACTGGTCAATCAATCTGAGATGTGGCTTGTCATAGTTTGTGCAGAATCCAAGTTGTTTTCTAGAACTTTAAATATCTTCACAATTTGTAGTAACTTTCATCAAGAAAAACCCTAACTCAGTAAATAAGCTGCTGTTTTAACCAAATATCCTGCTTTGAAGTCTTGGCATATCTTTGATGATTGTTTTAAAACTGAGAAAATGGGCTGGGTCCTTGAAATTATAGTTATCCTGTTGCTTATATTCTAAAGAAAGCTATTAAAACTGCCAAGAACTTTTAAGTTCAGAAAAACTTTTTATAAGTAGTAACTTTTCATAAGATTGTTTTTACCATTCCCAGCCTAGAAATAATACAAACCAGATTGATTTGGAAGGAGTTGTGATATTGTAAAGTAATTCAGTTCAGCCACCACTTACAGAGTACTCTGCCATTGTGGGGACTACAAACATGAGCAGAGAGATCTGGACAACTGAACTAGAAGTAAATAAGAGTCAAGAAAGATGGGGGGAAAAAAAAAACCCTGGCATTGAGTTATACAGATGGCATTTTCTAAGTGCCCAAATGGAAGAAATTTTAATTATCTCACAAGTCACTAGGATCTTATTTCTACAACCTTTCATAAACATCTTTTTTTAAAAAATCAAAGACTTATTTCTTATTTCCTTCTATCTTTCTAGCACATGTTCATTTCTCCCTCCTCCCTCTCTCTCTCTCTCTCTCTCTCTCTCTCTCTCTCTCTCTCTCTCTCTCTCTCTCACACACACACACACACACACACACACCTCTCTTTTCTTTCCTGTTTCCCACCTGACCATCACTTTCAGAGTTTCTAGAGTAGTGTTTTCCAAATTGTGGATCATGAATCAGTTTGACTAGCATTTTTTTAAAAAATGAAATAGATTAAAATAGGAAATACCGGAATGTATCACATAGTAAGGGGAAGTATCATGTCATGAATTTATTAGTTATATATCATGTATTTATTTGTATGTGATTACAATGTAAAATATATTTATTATTGATTGCCATTTTTAAAAAATTTGAAAGCCACTGTTCTAGATCATTTCATCTATTTGTGTCTTGAACCTAATGTTCTTTAATTGTACATGTTGAGTAGTTACTGCATAAATATTTGGATAAGATTTTTAAAACTAGAATTTTGTTTATGCTTGATATCTTGTTTCTAATCTGCATTACCAGAACAAAACCCGTAGTGTTGACAGTTTTATAATATTACTTTAAAAAAAAAATCTATTTTCTACATCATTTTCAATTCAAAGAATACTATTAAAAAACCTATCTTTTTTTCCACCCTAATGGAGTTCAGACTGGTTTGCAATGGTTTCTATTGCTCTGAAGTTCTAGAAAGCATGATCGTGTGTAGTAGTGTGGTATTAAAAAAAAAGAAGAAAAGGAGCCCTGGAACTGAATTGTTTCACATATCACCTGGAAGCAGAATATTTATGTTAGTTTTAGGGTTAAGAGGAACTAGAACTTACCACTAACTTTCCTTATAACACAGCTCCTTGTAAGGCAGTATAGTGAAGGTGCATTCTTTTCTTTCTTTCTTTTTTTTTTTTTAACCTAGGTTAAACTTTTACAAGCAATCAAAGATATTGAATAGCTGGAATTGGCATTTGAAAAGAAATTACTAGCTGTCCTTGGGTCTGGGTTGTGATTAAGATCACTGGCTTTAGAGATCCATAGCCTAGATTTAAATCCCTCCTCCACCGCTTGCCAGCTCTTTGACCTGAGACAAGTTACTTCTCAATGACTTTATTTTGTTCTGTAAAATGGAGATAGTAACATTTACCTCATAGGATTATAAGAAGTACGTGAACAAATGTGTGTAAAGTCCAGTGGCTAACATACAATACAAGCTCAGTAACTGATAGTTGTTTTTAAATTCTGTTATAATGCATCACTAAAGTAAGAAACACCTGGCTATTGTTAGAAACCACTAGCTGTTATGAATACTAGTCCATATCAAGGGTCTTTATCTGCCTCATTGTGAGAATAGATCAGAGGACACCAGCAGGATCATAGGATATAAGAAACTGGAAAATCCAAAGGGTCTTTTGAGATAGTCCTTTTATTTTACAATTAATTGTGACACCTGTATGATATAATTACCTATTTACACAGGAAAAACTGTCTTGTTTGCTTTTACTTCCCCACATAGTAGGACCTTGGCACATAGTAGACGCTCAGACATTTGTTGAATGAATATTCATTCCATGGCCATTCTAACGTCACAAAACAGTTGGTAGAAATGCAGAGACTTGAGTCAACAGTTAAGTTAATATTTCCATGTACTGTGTCTCCTGGCTTATAAAGAGTAATACTAAAATATCAACAGTATTTATTAAATGCTTTTTTATAATATTTTCTTTTGTCTCCCAAGGGCTTCATATTTTAACTGCCCTTAACTTGAGTAAACTGTTATGAACTAACTTGAGTAAGCAGATTTTAAGATCCAAAACTTCTCTAGACTGATCAACATGCAAAATATTTTTAGTGACTGGTTGATGCTGATAGAATCTATGCATTTTTATTCAGATGCATCTTAGTTTTGACTGACATTTAAATACATTCTAGTACAAAAAATATCTAAAAATAACTTTAGTTTAAACTTTACTCTGTTGCAGTTGATCATATTCTTAAGTGAAATAGAAACTAGCAATTTGACCTTTTACATTATTATGGAATGGACTTTTTTAAAAATTAAACCTTCCTTTCAGATAATTATAGATTTGCACGTAACTGTAAGGATTAATACAGGGAGATCCTGTGTACCCTTTACTCACATTCCCCCGGTGATAACATCTCGTAAAACTGTAGTAAAACATCACAATCAAGGTATCGACATTGCTGTAATCCAGTGGTCTTAATTCCGTTTCTCTCAGTTTTGCTTGTAGTCTCATGTGTGTGTGTTTAGTTCTGTGCAGTTTTATCACTTATGTATGTTCGTGTGTCCGCCACCACAAGTCAAGATACAGAAGAGTTCCACCACCACAGGATCCCTCTTGTTGCCCTTTTAAAACCACATCCCCCTCTTGAGCATATCCTTCCCCTTCCCCTTCCCACCCCCCATCCTCCACCCCCACCCCACCCTCCCACCCCGCACCGGCAACCACTAATCTGTTCCCCACTTCTGTAACTTTGTCATTTGAGGAATACTATAAGTCCTCACTTTATGTCATGGATAGGTTCTGCAATTGTAAGTGAAACGATGTATAATAAAACCAGTTTACCACAGGCTAACTGATGTAAATGAGCTAAGTTCCTACAGTGTCTCATCAATGTTATAACAATTCATTATTTGAGGACCTACTGTATTATATAAGTGGAATCATGCTGTATGTAAACTTTTGAGATTGGCTTTTGTTACTCAGCATAATTCACTGGAGGTTTATTCAGGCTGTTGTGTGTATCAGTAATTCATTCCTTTTTATTGTGTTTATATTGTGTAATATGGATATACCATAGTTTAATCATCCACCTGTTGAAGGACATCTTGATTGTTTCCAATATTTGATTATTACAAATAAAGCTATAAATTTGCGTATTGAAGTTTGTGTTTTGATGTTGAAAACATTTTTTCCTTTTTCTAGATTAAATGATCAGGATTTCAATTGCAAGGTAATTAGGGTAGTTGCGTATTTAATTTTTTAAGAAAATGCCAAACTGCCAGAGTTACTGTACCATTTTATATTCCCACTAACAGTGTATAAGGGATTCAGTTTCTTTACATCTTCTCCAGCATTTGAGAAGATGTCACTATTCTGTTACTATATTTTTTAGCCATTCTGCCACTTGTGTAGTGGTATCTTCTGATTTTAATTTACATTTTCCTAATGACTAATGATGTTAAACATCTTTTGGTGTGCTTGTTTACCATAGAAATATCCTCTTCAGTGAATAGTTTGATTTTTAATAATTGCTGAGTTTTTAAAATGTTACATATTATACATACTAGTTCTTTGTTGGATATGTGGTTTGCAAATTTTTTCCCATGGTTTGTAGCTTGTCTTTTTATCCTCTTACTGGGTCTTTGCAGACAAACATTTTAAATTTTGGTTAAGTCCAAAATATTTGTTTTCCTTTATAGATCATGTTTTGGTGTCAAGTCTAAGACCTCTTTGCCTAGCCCTAGATCCTGAAGATTTTCTCCTGTTTTTTCCTAAAAGTTTTATAGTTTTGCAGTTAAGTCTGTGATCCATTTTGAGTTACTTTTTTATTGTCATAAAATACATATGAAAATTACCATTTTAACCTTTTTAAAGTATACAGTTCAGTGGCATTAAGTATATTCACAGTGTTGTGCAGCCATCAGACCACAAACACAACCCGGTACGTATTAAGCAGTCATTCCTCATTCCTCCTTCCCCCTAACCCCCGGCAACCACCAGTCTGCTTTCTGTCTCCTTGGATTTGCCTGTTTTGGATGTCACAGAAATGGAATTATATAATAGTGGCCTTTTCTGTCTGGCTTCTTTTCTTACCTTAACGTTCTTGAACTTCATTCATGTTGTAGATATATCAGTACTTCATTCCTCTTATGACTGAATAATATTCCGTTATGCGGCTATACTACATTTATTGTTCATCCATTCATCAGTTGATGGACATTTGGATTGGTTCCACCTTTTGGCTATTGTGAATAGTACAGCTATGAACATTTCATGTACAAGTTTTTTTCTGTCTGACTTATTTCACTTAGCATAATGCCCTTGAGGTCCATCCAGGTTGTTAAAAATGGTAGGATTTCCTTCTTTTTATGACCGAATAATATTCCATTGTGTATATACCACATTTTTTAATCCATTCATTTATCAGTGGACACGGGTTGTTTTCATTATCTTGGCTATTGTGAATAATGCTTTAAGCTTCTCCCCTATTTTCTTGAATTCTGTTTGTGTGTTCAGGTAATCTTGTAGATCCAAAATTTGTTTTCAAGGCTCGAAATAACAATTCAATTTGTATATATAGTACTTGGCGTGAAAAATTGCAGATAATCACTTGTTCTTATGATTTACTTAAAATCTATGTAAAACTCATTGTTCAGCTTTTATGTATAGAAGAAGACTCAAATGATAAGTTACTATTCTTGTTCTTTATTCTATCCTTTACACAAATTCCCAATTCTTATTACAAATACATAACACTTTGAAAATTCTTGTATTTAAAAGCTAAGATAAGTAATGAGCTTTTGAAGTTTTAAAAAGGTCAGAGTGTTTTGAGTCATTTCTAATCTTAGTTCTTTTTTTTTTTTTGGTGTCATTTCCTCATTTTTTGACAGATTCCATAAGCTCCAATTTTTAAATATTTAGGACAGAATGCAGACTAAAAGTCTCAAAATTGCATAGCCTTCTTATACTTTATGATATGTGAAATAGTATGTGTCATTGTCAAGAGAATTAGTAGACAGAAATTATGGCTTTGAATATTGCCTAAGACATAAGCAGGATGTTTAATCCACCGATCCTCTAGATTATCAGCTTCTTCCATTGTGTAGTTGCAAAGATAAAATAAGATTAGAAAGGTGTCTGAGGTGGTATAAAGCATAAAGTATTATGTATATATAGTATTATTAAAATGGATGGTTAGATGTATCTTCCTTTTTACCTTACTCATCTACAAATGTGTTCATCATGAAGAGTTCTTCAAACTATAAGCTTTTACTTATCAGTATTTAATTTTCAGTTTCTTAAATCAGTGCTTAATGCAGTGTATCTACTACAACAGTTATTTATTTTTTTTGTGTTCATATAATTATTTTATAATCAGCAACAAATTCAGTTAGACACAAGCTTATTATCTAACTCTATTCTCCATTAAGCTAAATATGCTTTTGAGATTGAGGAATGGGTACTATGCAGCTGAAGGCAATATTTGTGGACTGTCTTTTTTAATATGACTTAAGAAACCAGTGGCCTACTGTGGCGAACTAAAGTGGAATTGATTTCTTTGTTAAGTGACGCCACAATTATTAATTGAATATCCACTTATTCTGTACTTGACCACTTAAAGTCAGCATGACATTTACTAATATATGTGAATTTGGTGTTTTTTTTTAACTTAATTCTCTTTGAAATTTTTATCTGCTAGCAATAAGCTGTTTAAAGAATTTCAAGTGGACCTTTTATAAATAGCTTCTAAGAAAATTAGTTTCCAAAGATTGGTTAGACATCCAGACTTCTGATAACCCAGCTGGATATGAAAAAAAGAAGTTTCTTACAGTTGGTGCTCTTTGCACCATAGTTTCAGATAATAGCAAGATAATGGTAAATACCATAGGTTGGTAAATCATACTAATAACAGTAGAGTAAAACCTAATTTTTGAAGAATGTAATATGGCCAGGGTCATTTCATTAGTAGTGAATGTTGTATAAAAAAGAAAAAAATCTGGCCATTTATCCTGTGAGGAACCATTTAACTATCACATGCTCATTCTTAAGTGTTTTTTTTTCCCCCTAATTTTTAAATAGATGAATTAAGATGTGAAAGACTCAATTATATAAAAGCTCATTTTTTTTATTTCCTTCACTTATTAGTTGCTTTCTAGTCACAAAATCAGAATTTCATTAAAACAGTATGATAGAAAGTGTTTTAAACCATATTTCCTGAATATTTTTGTGTGATACACTAAAATAATTTAGGTAACATAGAACATTACATATGAGATTGATATTGAATAAGGAAATAGTTTTAACATGTTTTGCAAAAATTATTTTTAACAGATTCAGTTTATATTTCCAGGACTAGAATTAATGCAAGAATGTTTAATGTCTTATAATTAGTTTGCTTGGGCTAAGTTGGGTCAAGGCAGCTTTAGAGATGAAGTCTATCAGAGAAGACTATTATTAGAGATAAATACAGTAACCTCATTGGTCGTTAGTGTGTTTAAAGGATGGGACCAGATGTCTCTGGTCTTTATCAGGGACTCAGATCCCTAAGATGAAAGTGACCTTTGCCTTTCCCCTTCTGGATCTATCTAGAAAAAAAGTGTTCTTCTGGAACTTGAGGCTGGAAGAACAGAGTTGCAGGTTCACAGAAATTTGTCTCCCCTTAGTTTTCCATTTGAATGGAAAAGGCATACTTGGATGTTTTACATTAACTCCCCTTATTATAAAGCGATTCTTACCTACAAGCAAATAACCACTTTAAAAGATAACACTTTCATAGTTAGTCAGATGGTTTTTCTGTTACCCAATCATTTATATTGAATTTTGCATTTAAATGAAAGTGACCACCTGTTGAGAAAATTGTATTAAGCAAAACCATTTTTACAACTTCTTTTTTTTATTTTTTATTTGTTTCCTTTTCTTCTTCCTTGTACATGTCTGCATTTTCTATACTCAGTTCAAAAGAACAGCTAAGGAAAGTGATACATTCATCAGTAGTCTCCTTTTCTCTTGAAAGGCTTAATGCCACGTCACTTCTAAAAGTTCGAGGACACATTCCTTCACTTCACAGTGTCTGTTACTCTCTGATAGGTCACTGCTACTCTGAGTGTGGCTCAGGATCCAGTTCCAGTCTGCAGACTGGACTATTTATTACCAGTCTGTGACAAGTACAGACTATGATATTAAGTGTTTAGAAACTTCTTGCAGTTTGACATTACCATGACAGCTAAATGCATAATTTTGTATTTTACAAGATTATTGGCCCACAGCAGATTGGAAAAAGTCACAATAGACAATTTGAGAAGCACTGATGACCTCATCAACTTCTAACACAGAGATCACCACCGGTGGGGGTGAGGGGGGGAATCTTAAATGATTGTCCTGTTGACCTATCAATAGTTAGTAAGGTGCTCAGCTATAGCAAAGCCCAAATGAATTTGTTGCCTGAGCATAAAATCAAGGACTATCCTAAATATCAGTGATAATGATAATTAAGTGAAATCAGCTGTTTATATGGTTTCTGAATAGCTTTTTGTTTCTTACTTGGGTTTAAAGCACTATTTGCTGAGTTATATAATAAACAACCATAATAATTCTTACATTCCCCCCGGGAAGTTGTTGAATCATTTAAAAAACTTAAAGCTGTGTTTCTCTCATATGCTAGTAAATTATATTCACTATAAAATGCAGTAGTTATTAAATATGGCCAAAGTTTGGTCTAACAAAATCTTGAGTGAGAGAGAAAAGAGAAGCTCTACTGATAGTACTCACTAACTGTGAAGATTTGCCATCGTAGATTTGGTGTTTTACTTTTGTATATTTTGATCACTGCTTTTAAAAATGCAATAGCAACTGATGACATTGTTATAATTGAACCACAAGTTTCCATTAGCTCCGAAAATAGCAATTTCCAATTGAGTGATATAATTTAAAATATTTTACCTTAATAAAAAAATCGTTCCAAATTTTGAGAAGCTGCTTTTCAAAGAAAGTTACCACCATAACTTTCTGAGAGCAAAGTAAAAAGTTCTGCTTGACTGAAACTAAATAATTTGAGTTAAATAGTGAATTTACCATGAATGTCCTCCTTTGTGTTTATTAATACAGATAAGGGGAATCGGCAGCCCTGAAGCATGAGTTCAGATGCCGGCCAAGGCGTGATCACCACTCCTCCTCTTCCCAGCATGCCTCACAAAGAGAGGTATTTTGACCGCATCAATGAAAATGACCCAGAATACCTCAGGGAGAGGAACATGTCTCCTGATCTACGACAAGACTTCAATATGATGGAGCAGAGGAAACGAGTCACTCAGATCTTGCAAAGTCCTGTGAGTTGAAATAATTACAAGACTCTAATTTTTCTTCTTCTTTGGAAACCTTGTTATAATGAGGTAGGACAGGTATCTTAATTCTCAGGTTAGAAGCGGGGTGGAGGAAGAGTGACAATCTTTCAGAGGCAAAACAAACACTAATTTATATATTTGATTTACAGAGCTTTAATAGCAAACTAGTACTGTCTTGGTGATGAAAATTTTCTTCGTGTGATATTTGAATGTAATGCTTCATTAAAGGAGGACAAAAGATGCTTCTGAGCTCAAGGACACCCAGTTCAGACTGAATATCTGTGAAGAAATGAAAGGCATGACTGAAGTGTTAGGAACTAAGAAATGAGTTAGGTACATTATATGCACATATTTGCTTCTTCCTCTGGGTACCTGACACTCGGAGCAGCATAGGAAGACTCAGATTCCTTAGGAGACCTGTGATTTGGCAGCCTCATGTTACATACACCTGATGCAGGCACACGTACATGTCTACACACCAAACTAACTAGATTAAAAGTGGATTATAATAGAAACTCAAGCAGAAAATTTTGTCTGCACAATAATATCCAGACTTTGTAAATTATATTCAAGTGATTTGTTAGTTTTCCAACCCTTAGTGAAATCGCAAAGGTTACAGGTAAGCGATAGAAAGTGAGAGAATGGCTTGATTTAAGATGTAAAATGATTTGCTGGCTTCATGCATCATGAAGATCATGGGCTCCTCAAGGCAGAGTTCAGCACACATAGACATGTGATGCCCAGGTTAGGTTTATGTTAGGTTTCCAACTTAGGTACTAAAATAAGCACTGAGGCTTCGAGCTGCCTGAGGTGGCCCTGGTAAATCATTTTTGTTGTGTCCTTGTGAATTTCATCACAGAAGTTGAGTCCAAAGCCAAAGGGGAATTCCACTCTGAGTAATTCTCCTGTACCAGTGGCCTAGATAAAAGCAAGTACAAGTTATAAAAGCAATGCAAGCTTTGAGGAATTTAAATATAGCTTAAATTTAAAGCTTTAAACCATCCTTTAAACCCCTAAAGAAACCCTTTCCCAGTGGAAAGGCGATTAACCAAAGAATTCATCATGAGGGAGTAAATAAAAGAGAAAAGAGAAGCTCTACTGACAGTACCTTCTTTTATGCAAACCTGAGTTTCTGTGTTTATAAATACTTGAAGGGCATGTTATTTCCTCTTCTAAAGAAAGCCTACTTTTAAGAACTTATTAGCCAAATGATTATAATAACATATAGAATTAAGTAACCAAAAGAATGAGATAAAGTTCAGATTTTGTTCAGAGTTGTTAAATATTGAGATTTCTTTGGGAAGTGCTCCAAAGAGGACTATTCATTCTAACTGTAGAGTTTAAAAGGAAAAGAAACTAAACTATATTTCCATGCCAGGGTTTTTGTTTTATAATTTTCCCATTAAACTAAAGACAGCATAACTTTCAGTAGATTTCTAATTTTTTATTATTTATGTATTTTCATTTGTAAATCACTTAAAAGCATCAGTTTTACTTATGCTTTGGAGAACTTAATGAAAAAATGGGATAGGGCAGATATCTAAATTGCCATATTCACATAGCAAGAATGATCATTTTCAGCTTAAAGAGAAACAAAGATTTAAAAGAATTGTGGATTGCTCATTTTTCCCTAGATCCTTGCTAGTCAGTTTAAAATCATGTTTGTGAAAGTGTTTAAATTTTGTCTGTCTGACATGTTTTAGGTCAGTAGTCCTCAAATTTTTTTTAATACAATAAACTTTTCACCAAAGGAAATGATACATAGTGGCCTATATTAGTTACCTATTGCTAAATAACAAAGTATCCCAAAACTTAGCAGCTTTAAACAACAAGCTTTAATTATCTCATCGTTTCTGTGGGTCAGGAATTTAGGAGCTGCTTAGTCAGTGGTTCTGGCTCAAGGCCTATCATGAAGTTGCAGTCAAGACATCAGCCAGGGCTGTCATTTGAAGGCTCGACTGGCCTGGAGGTTTCCACTTCAGGTGAGTCACTCACATTGGTATTGGCAAAAGGCCACAGTTCCTTGCCACATAGACCTTTACCTGAGGCTGTTTGAGTGTTCTCCCCCAGAGTAAGTATCTGAGAGAGAGCAAAGAGGAGCCTGCAGTGCCGCTTACGACCTAATGTCGGACATTAAACACCATCTTTACTACCATATTTATTAGGTACAAGGGAGTCACTAAGTTCAGCTCATGCTCAAGAGAAATTAAGCTTCACCTTTTGAGGGGTGGATTGTTCACTCTCTGACAGTTTGTTTTAAAAGCACTACAGTCTGACACAATTCATTTTCCTTCCTCACACATGCCAGGCATATTTGCACTCTCCTAAACCCTGCAAAAGTTTTATTCCATTACAATGTTAGCGTGAATCTAGAATCTCATCTAAATCTCATCCAGGGACAGATGATGCTCCTGGGTATAATTCCTTAAGTACAGCTCCTTCTTTTAATCTATTAACCTGAGAACTAAAGAGACAAGTTATTTGTCCCTCCACCATATGCACACACAATGGTGGGGCAGGCATAGGTAATGGCTATAACATTCTTGTTCAAGATAGGGGACACGTAGGTTGTAGAGGAGTAACTCATCCACAGCATTTCTGAAATCCACCTGGGCAAATATTTGGAAGTTCTGCTGGTCAGTGCTCAGCCCTTCTACTTATTGGGAGTGAGTCTCTCTAGCTCTGGGCTTGGCCTTCTAGGCTTTCGGTTCCATCCTCTGAATCATTATTCCTTTTCCTTGAAAGGCAGCTTGTGTTTGCAACTGTGTGTTTTCTCAGCCTGCTTCTTTCTTGTAGAGATTTTGGGGTTCAAGACCTTCTGTACTGTCTTTATTCCATTAAGCCCAAGCTTGCAGTGTTTCTGCCCATATAACTCTCTTAAAATCTTTGTGGTCTCCTACAAATATTGGGGTTCACTCTGTTAGACAAAACTCATAACCAGTAAAGATTAAAATCAAATATAGTACTAATTCATGTTTGTAAGAAACAAATTTATCAGTCTTCTATTTAAAATTATAAATTCATTTGGGAAGAAAGGAAATTAGGAGAGAAACCAATAAAAGATAAGTATAATACTTTTTTTTATTAAGCACTTACTCTGTGCCAGGCACCTATTATGTATTGAATCCTATTTAATCCTCAAAAACTCAATCAAAGAAGTATTGTATCTTAGTTTACAGATGAATAAACTGAAACTTAGAGACATTAAATAATTTGCTAAAGTTTTTACAAGTTCAGTTAAATGGTAGAGTCTGAATTTAAACTCCAAAGTTCACACCCTTAACCACTAGGCTGTACCACTTAAAGCATTCAATAACAATGAAATAATTCCACCTATACATTATTGTTTCATTAATCTTCAGATCTATTGCTCAGGTTAATTCAATTCAACTTAAGAGGAGTTTCCAGTCACAAGACTTTTTGGTATCTATAAATTTGAATGGCAAACATAGCACCTTATTGTCTTGAATTGAGAAAATAACAGAACATAGAATTTGTTTCATCCTGACTCCAAGTATTACTTCTTTCTAGGAATTTCATGGCCATTGTCATAATTTTTTATTTTAAGAAAGTATTTGACTTAGAAATTAACTGCTGGTGAGGGGACTGGTTTAGCTAGAGATTTTGTTAATGCCATAAAGAGAATCTGCAAGGTTTTTTGACCAATATTCTCCTCATATATATGTCTATGAAGATCCTAAATTGTCATTTACCCTTTTCTCTGAGTTCATGGCAAATCATTGGATTTAAATGATGCCTCATCAAAGTTAAAGAAGCATGTAAGTTGAAAAACTAACGGCACATTGTGCATAGTAGATATTTGAATTCTGAATGCGTGGTAGATAGATATATGAATAATAGCTGGGTGGGCTGTGAGTGGTGTCCAATAAGCTTCTACTGAATGAACTTGGCTGCTTAATATGGAAAACAGTTGGTGGGTTTCAGAAAAAGAATGAAAGTTCTTAAGCCTTACCATTTATAGGAAGCAATTTAGACTGGCCTACAGAAATGTGCGATGTTATTCTGAAAGACAGGACAACAGGAGTATAGGTGGTGATAGTTCAGGCATATGACACACTAACATTTCTTAATAACAGGGCAATGCATAATGCTACAGGCTTATTTTGAAGATAGGAAAAACTTCAAAGCTATATATGTACATTTTAGAATATCACTGTACCTAAGGCCTAAATTGTTAGCAGAGCACCTTAATTAGAATAACTGGTCAAAACCACTATGATTCATCTGGGCACTTTGGAAGTTTAAGATGCCAGTATCTTTATTAATGTTTGCATTTTTATTATATACTAGCTTCAAGAAAAGATATTATTCTAACCTTTAGCTTCATATTAATTAAGACTTAGATACAAGAAAACAACCATCCAGAAGGAAATTTGGTTTATTTGTTTTTTCTCCTTTCAACAGGGCCAGTGGTAATCTATTTCCAAATGAATACATTTCTTAATGGAGAATTTCTAAGTAAGTTTGTTATGCTCCTAATTCCACTTTAGGAGAGATCTAATAGCAATTGCAGGGTGCCTTGGGAGCAGCAGTCTGTAATCATTTTTTTCTTTTTGCTCTAGTAATTATTTTGAGGTAGAACATTCATACGTGGATATTTAAAATCCATCTCTGATCTTTATGAGTATTCTGTTACCTGATTTCCATGAGTTAGGTATTACTTATACATCAGCCTATATTATTTTTTTTTTTCAGCCTTAACTAAAATAATCGCATCAGGTCAGTTTCTTTTATCGAATCAGTCCTCTTTTCTGTGGTTTAGAATATCTTTCATCTATTGCCACTTTCTCCTGAAAGTTCTGATCTTAGATTCAGAAGCCTTCAGATCTAATATTTCAAGTTAATGCTGCTTTTGGTTTATAGTATAAGCGAATATGTATGTACTTATGAGAATACTCTTACCCTACATGAATCTCAAATCTCTGAACCTTTCATGTTTTTACAAGTTTATTTTTATCTACACCTTATAAATTCAAGTTCACAGAATCACTCCCTCAACAGTGACAGAAGATGTATAAAATTAAAAGGTGTGAAATTCAGATAAGGCTTTTAAGGTACCCTCTCTCTAACTTAAACGTTTTGCTTTTCACCTAATGATTTTTTAATCATACTTTTTTAGACATGTGTTTGATGAGAGAGCTGTTCAAACTATAATGCTCTGGGGACAATCCAAGTTTTTAAGTACGATTTTGTTTGAGCTAAACAATTAAATGACTTTTTAAAAATTTAGAACATTCAATGAAGATTTGTTTCTTAAAAAAAAAAAAAAAAGAATTTCTCCCATTAGGTGATGGACAGGTGGACAGGCCTAATTACACAGGAGGAATTCCTTATTCCAGTAATAGGCTAATAAGACTGTTTTCTAGAGCTTCAGATTCCAGTGCTAATAACCTATGAAATGGATTTTTGCTATCATTAACTCAATTCAGATTGAGATCAGATTCTTTACTTTATTTATATCTAGGAAAATAAAAAGAAAAGAAACTCTAACCTACTATTTTATTAATTGAACACCGAACTAGATGCTCAGGGAGACTAGAAATGTGAAAGACAGCCCCAGCCATCCGATATTATGGCATAGTAAAGTAGGAAAAATAAACCACAATCATAATGATAGATACCCTAGATGTAATATACGCAGATTTTAAAAGAATTCAGAATGGGGTAGAAAGAGAAGTATGGAGATCTTCCCTAAGTATGGGGTGATTTAAGGAAAGGCTTCAAAAGAAGGCGGCATTTAGGATGAAAGTTGAAAAAAAAGTTATTCATTAGGTAGAGGAACAGTGGAAGCCAGCATTTCCATTTGATGAAATTCAGTGAGCAGGGATAGAACAGGACAAGTTGTGATCAGACAATGCTGAGCAAACTTCATAGGCTAGACCAGAACGAAAGGTAGTAATGGTAGATACAGCCCCCAAAAATTGCATAACTGATTATAGAGACTGGAGTACCAGAGTGTTTTAGCCTAAGTTCGAGTCAGCCCATTTTCTCATCATTTCTGGTTTTACTGTTTACATAATTTTCTTATACATACATATATGCATACAGTGCTTGTTTGGACCTGGGTTCACCACCACTCATTAGCTATGTGACATTGAGAAACTCACTTAACTTGATCATCGGTTTCCTTGTTGATAAAATGTAACTAATAGGATTGTTGTGACAAATGAAATAACAAAAGCATGTAGTACAATACCTAGCATATTGTAGGCAGTTACTTTTGTGGAAATTGTATATATAACATATACAACATTGCTAATTTAAAACCTTTTATGCTTTTGTGGCAACACTTTGAAGATTATAATCATAATTCTTTAGGCTGCATTTTGGCTTTGAAGGTACCGGAATCTATGACCCTGATGGCACTTTGGCTTATTCACATTCGTGTATTTATGTATTCAAGGTGTAACAACCCCCACTACTTCCTCTGCTCTTCTGTATCTGAGATGGAAGCCAGGTTTATGCTGCAGCTTTTTGTATGTGTTGTTTAACCTTTTAACCTGACTCTTCTCTAGTGGATATTCTAGAGAACTTGTTGGCTTAATCTGACTTCAAAAGCCCAGCATGTGACCTTGTTGCCCTGCTTATAAGTTCTTGTCTGCTTTAATGGGAGAATTCCTAATTGTAAGAGGGCAAGTACCATAGTACTCCAGGACCATCATCATTTGCTGCTTTATAATTTGTCTTGCTTTATCTGTCATTATAACATAATGTTCTAATCTATCCTGAGGTTTTCTCAGTATTTCTCATCACAACATGCTTGTTGCATTATTAATTGTATTTCGTTTCAGTGATGCAACCCATCTTTGGTAAAATTAGGAGATCCTGTACCCAACTGAGAGTCCAGATTTGAATCTTTGTTCCATGTACGTGTTAGTGTGCAATCTGGAGCAAATAGTTACCTATCTCAGGATTTTGTTGTGGGATCTAAATGAATCATCTATAAAGGATTACTTTGTTCACGTTATATTTTAGTAGGAATATGATTATCCATCATAAAGATAAGTAAAATTGTATTTTAATATTTTAATTAAAGTTTAATAAGTTTATGATAAATTTTTTAAATCAAGTGAAACAATTTTATATCATTAGTAATTTTCACACTAACTTTTATGACTTAGGTAATTATTTGAACAATATTTAAAAAATATTTGAAACATTAAAAAATGGGTTAAATAGTTTACAACAAAAAATATTAAATCTTTTGGAATAGAAGAATTCTTATCTGTTGAAGCACTATCTATATAAAAAGGCTGGGGAAATTTCAATCACTTTGAAATTTTTCACTAGCTTTAAAGGGGAAAGTCATATTTTTCTCTTAATTGATTTCAGAAGGGCTTATACATTCTCCTGTGACACCATGGATAATCCCAACGCTTTAGGATGATACTCGCCATATTGTGGGATATATGGTAGTGAAAAAAGTGTTTTCACTAACAAAAAATAGCATTTGACTCGAGTCCTTGCCTTTGACATTTAATAGCTATGTGTTGTTGGACAAATTTTTCAAACTTTCTTATTTAGCTTTCTTATCCCCATCCAGCAGAAAGTTCTCATCAGTTTCTTAAATAGTTGTGATTCTCTTGAACAACTGGTTGATTTTAATCATAAAGCCATTGTAAATCAGCATACTGAGAAGATTGTTTTGATTCATGTTGACTGCTAGAGAGTTTAGATAAAATCTGGCCCATTTCCAGCAAATGCGTACAGTTTTATAGCATGTACTTTATATCTTAACCTCATTCCTGGCTCCATCTAACCTCCTTATGCTTATTTCTCTTTTTTTTTAAATTTTTCTAACCTGCATTTATTTTTGTATCATTTTAATCTATGGAATCTGCCTTCAGTTCTTCCTGGAACAACATTCAAGAAAATAAATAATGCCTCCTTCTCAGAATTAATATAATGTAAATAATGAGTGATATAGTAGGGAGCCTTAATGTATTTTTTTTTTTTTTTACTGAATCAAAGAACATTGATTATAGCTGCTTTGAACTGAGGAGAGTTTAACTAGAATTTGGTTTTAAAGAGAAGATAAAGTTTCAGAAAAAAAGATTGGCTTATTGCCAGGTGCCCAAAACTTTTCTGAAGTTTACGTAAAGATAAATGAGTATGTCTGGAAGATTCTTTTCCTTTCAGCCTTAAACGTGGTAAAATACTCATGTTACTCATCTGGATGAAGGTGTCCATCCATCTTATATACAGCTCACAACCGTTTTATATTCACAAGGTCTTAGAAATGTATTAATGGAGTTCTCTGATTAATGTGTCTTTGTAGAAGCTACTTTAAGGATAGTTTCTCTGGTTTAAATCATGTATTTCAATGAACTAGATGTAGACAGTGGAATTAGATATTTAGAATTCTTATAATTGTGCTAATGATTTTTACTTAACGAGCCTTGAATTTGTAAAAGAACACCACGTGAAACTGGCATAAACTGCTCCATGAACTCAGCTAGTATTTTTAAATTAATCACTCAACCATCCACCTGCTGTATTAGTAGAAAGTACAGCATCTTCCTCTTAGTTTTACTTTTTACTTTTCTCTAAGTTATCCTAAGTACTTCAGCGCCTTACATAATCCAAAAAGGGTTCATCAGTGACTTGCATACCCAAGACGTGGTGTGCTCATGTCTGCATGTATGAAAGAGTCACACAGAAGTCTGTTCAATATGCTCCTGCACCTCCCTGCCACACAGCAGTGGTGTTGAAAACTAGTCTTCCTTGTCCAGCAGAAAATGCAGGTTCACTGTTGATCCAGATGCCTGTGCAGGCCACCATGGTACATCAGGGAAGGTTGACCTCCTTGTCCCTCTTTTTGTGATAAGCTCAGGGTACTCCATGGTTGAGTTCCCAAGATTACAGCTATTAGGACTCAGCTCTTTTAATTCATATCACAGATGCCTCTCAACTGTTGTTCTAAAAGCAACGCATTGTGTCAGCACTGGTCCTGATATCTACCACCTCATAGCCTCAGAATCACATTTCCTCTTTCCTCCATGAGCTCCGGGGCTAGTATTTAAAAAAAAAAAAAAAAAAGTCATTTTTTTCTGGAAACCTCTGCATTATTTAGCCATCCTCAAAGCAAGACTACATCTAAGCAAGGACTGCAGGAGGTCTTATTCCCAGCCCTACAAAGAAGGCTGCTCTCAGTGACTCAGGAGATTCACCCTGCCAAGAAAGTTTTTCTCAGTGCTCTCCAGGGTCTTCATACCTACTCCTCTTGGAAGTAGTGATTCCAAAGCAATTTTCTGCTTTCTCCCTCTTAGGGGAAGTGTGGAAAAAAAAAAAAAACTGAATTTAATTTCTGGCAGGGCATTCTGCTACACAAGTAACCAATTTCAAATGGAAGAGCAAGGTTTAGATGATTTATATTGTAAGAGCCTTCATGTTTAAAATGAATGAAAATAGAAATGAGTAAGAGAACAAGGGATAAACTTAATAAAATAAGTGTTGGTTGGGCGTGATGGAAATACAAAACAAGCTGTTTCAACTAATGTGAAGGATTGGGAGAGGATTCAAATGATGAATTATATTAGCAACTCAAGGATTACTGGAATAAAGATATTCTCTTAATGTTCAGAATTTTTATTTATGTAAACACTTTCTGCCAGAGAGAGGGGGGTGGGGAAGGAGAGAGAGAGGAGAGAGAGAGAGAGAAGATACAATGGAGCTCCAGAATAGGAGTTCAGTACCCAAAGTTGGAAAATAATGTTCTTTCTTTAGCACAGTGTTACGGAAGGGGAGTAATCAGTTCTCAACTCTTACCAGTTTGCTTTTAGAGTTTATGGGGCCAAGGAACTGCCATGGAAATCATAAAATGGAGGCCGTGATTTAGCGTGACTTAGGTGAAGACTTTTGGTGTGAGTCACTCTGTAGAGTCACACCCCATTCAAATAGGGACTCTATCTGAACCTAGGTAATGAGGCTGCTAGGCAAGAAACAGTTCTCTTTTTTATCAGTCTATACTCGGTGTCTAGTTATAAATTATTAACAGAATGGCTTTTACTCTACCTATACCTATCCACTGTAGATGTTATAATTTTCTTTGAGAGTAACAATGCCTAATGATTTTTTTCAGCCCTGAAAGCAAGCTTCTTGTTTCTTCTAGTGTTTTAACTTTGTGTTTTTTGTTTTAAAATACTGTAGATGAAATCTATTCAAAAGAGAGGAAAGCTTTATATTCTCAGAGTGAGTTATATTTGAGTGGTTCTGCTCCATGTGAGATGTGTGTGCTCAATGGTTGTTTTTTTTTTTTTTGTATTGCAGGCCTTTCGGGAAGACCTGGAGTGCCTTATTCAAGAACAGATGAAGAAAGGTCACAACCCAACTGGATTGCTAGCATTACAACAGATTGCAGATTACATCATGGCCAGTTCTTTTTCGGGCTTTACTTCACCTCCCCTCAGTATGTCAGTTTTGGAAAGTTTAAACAATTATAGTTTTAGTTTTATCTTTACTTTGAACACTGTACATTTTTAGCAATATACTCTATTCTGGTTCAGTCCTTAAGTTTAAACATCTAACACTTAAGTAACATAGTATAAGAATCTCTTACTTTTTCATATCAACTAGGCATTTATTAGACTTTGTAAATATGACAAAATACTTATTAGATGTGGTCTCTGCTATAGATAAATGTATATTTTAGTTGAAGAGACATACCAAGAATGCACAAAGGATTAAAACTGCAAAGTAACTATAGAGGAAAAATTGTGAAGTAATTCATAAGAAATTGCCTAATGACCCTATTCAAGTCATGCCATGAATTCAGAGTTGGAATTGATTATTGGCTGAAGTGAACTGAGAAAACTTCGGGGAAGAAGAGAGTCCTGAACTAACCAGGTTCAAAGAATAGAGTAGTTAGAACTTGGTGTTAAAGTGGGGTTAAGACATTGTATTTATTAACATCTCTTCACGAGAGCTCCAGTATGGTGAGCTTCATACTGTAAGGTACCAATAATGATGAGAGGCTGAGTTCGAGCATTTTGCATCTCAGTGAGACATGCACCGAACTCACTGTGGTGCCGGGGCGGGTACACAGAGTGCCGGCGAGGAATGTCGAACGCGGCTTCACATCAGAGTCGAGAGATTTTCTTGTCTTCTTTTTTTTTTTTTTTTTTAAATTATCCTTCTCTTCCTTTGTTTCTTTGTTCCTTTTTTTATTTCTTGGTTAAAGGTGTATAAGTAGAAGTTCAATGATTTCAGATACTTTCCAAATAGAAAAATGGCATCATAAAAAGAGACATGATGGTAGGAACATGCCAGGCGTGGGTATGTTTGTAGAATGCTAAGTGGACGAGTATGTTGGCACGCACATACTGGTTAAAGAATCTTTGAAGGAGTCCCAATTTGAGGTGTAAGTGCTTGAACTAAAGAAATGGTTGTGAGGACAAGAAGGAAGAGCGATGAGAAAGGCATCGCTGGGGAAGAGCAGAGAAGACTTAGCGATGGGTTTAGCGAGGTGGGGGTGGGGGCAGGGATCGTGGGAGAACAAGGACTTCCAAAATCATTCACTCGTCAGAAGAAACAGAAAAATTCTGAGCTTGAGCAATTTGGTTTGCTGTTTCTGTAATACTGAGTCTATTATGCATCAAGCACCCTGTTAGGGATGGTGGATACAGTGATGAACAAGACAGCCAAGATTCTTAATGGTCAGATAATAAATAGTTCTTTGTGCTATGCAGAGAACTAATATATGACAATTTGATAGGAGTAACTAGGTGACTACTTCAGACTGGGTGACCAGAGAGAACCTCTCTGAGGAGGTGACATTTAAACTAAAATATGGATTGCAAGAAGGAGTAATCCGTATCAAGAGAAAGCATTCTAGGTGGAAGGAACAAGTACAAGTGTCAGGTGGGAATAGGTGAGAATGAGTCTGGCAGCCTCTTCAAGGAACAGAAATAAAGATTATGCTCCGGAGTGTGGTTTTTGAGGGGACAAGTAAAACAAACTGAAGTCAGAAACATAGGCAGAAGCTAAATTACATGGGGCTTCACAGCCAGAGCTGGAAGCTCTGGGTTTTATTCTAACTTTGGAAAATCATCTTAAACAGGAAGAGATGTAGAAAGAATTAACTGGGAGATTTCACAGTATTGTTAGACAAAAACAGGAATGTCCAAAGTTGGAGATCTGGTTTGGCTTGGGGAAGGGGGAGGCACGCGGAAGGCCCCGGGAGAGAGTCGCCAGTACACTGCAGCAGTGGGAAAGGGAGTCCCGGAGCTGCGGAGCGGCTGGGGAGCTGCACACAGAGAAGTATTACTCAAAGCATGGAGTCAATTAAATAATCGTACAAGAGGGTATAGGCAGAGACGAGTCTGAAAAGAGAATTCAGAAGTTGGAAGAGGAAGACTAGTTAGGGAAGGCAAGTAAAAAGAGGAGCCATCCTGTGAATGTTCTGGATACTACGGCAGGAAAGGGAGTTTGAGGGGTGCTGGCTGGGATGCAGAGGCGTGGCAGAAGGAAAGCGTTGTCCCGGGTTTAGAGGTCAGGGAGTAGAAGTCAACCAGTTGGGCTGGAATATGTGTGTTGTGCTGTGAAAAGTGGGAGTTAAAGTTGGAAAGACAGTGAGTGTAGGAGAAAGGTTAATGGGTGACTTTGAAATTTTGTCAGAAATTATACTATTTTGTGTGTCTTACATATTGAAACGATTTCTTTGAATTAGTTCACATCTTAGAATTAGAAGATCTCACATTAGAGTATTGACTTGGGACTTCTCTTTAAATGTTCTGAGAGCCCTGAACTCAGACTCACATGACTGCTGAGTTGCAGCTGTCGGTTCAAACCAGGTGTGTGCTCTCCAGTAGCCTGCAGGCTGCATCATGCTCAATTTATGCATTTGCACGAATTTCCTGGCCTCTGTGGGCCTTCAAGTTGGGGGCTTCTGCAAAACTTTGAGCAGGGCAATAGTAAGGTTAAAGATGGTGCTTTAGGAAACTCAGTCTGATGGCTTTATGCAGAATGGATTCACAGAGAGAGCAACTACAGGTGAGGACAAAAATGAGAAGGCTTTTTCAAGGGTTACATGTGAGGTAAGGCCTTGAGTTTGGAAATGAGGGGCCTTGTGAAAGAGTGATGGAAAGCAGTGATCAGTTAGTTACACATGGCACAGGAAAGGGTAGGAGGGAAAGTTTGAGTCTGCAGGGATTGCAATGCCATCAATATTAGAAGAAAAGTAAGAAGAATAGAAAAGATAAGAAGAATCAGAAGAAATAAAATCACTTTTAGATACTTTTAATTTTTATATTATTAAGCTGCAAGCAGTTAGAAACAGAAGACTGAAAATGGGCAGAAAGGCCTGCCCGGTCAGAGGTGAAGATCATGGTGTCGTCTGCACAGAAATAACAGTTTGGAGGCTTGAAAATATGTAGTGTTTTCATGGGAAAATGTAAAATGAAAAAAAGAACATAATGGAAGACTGAGATTTGTGAAAGAGCCACAGTTTGGGAGAAAGTAGGGGAAGGGAACTTGTTGAAGGAGGAAGAAGAAGCAGGTGAAAGGGAACAAGAGATCCAGGACAGTAAATACAGGCATGGAGAAGAATTCTGGGAAAGAGGTGGTAAGTGGTATCAGAGAGAATGAAGACTGGACAAAAGTTGAATTTGGTCAAAGTAGAACTTAGCAGTTGAGCCATTAGAGACCAAAACTGATTTTTGTTGTTTGGTGAGGGCAAAAGCCAGACTACTTTTGAAATCTTTTCATCATAAAATTAGCAATAACCTCAGTATAAATAACACTTTCACCTATGGAATTATGTGACCATTTTCCCCAGTGGTGTGAGCCTAACTCCCTATCAGTTCACTACCTAACAATCACTAGATGAAATGGCAAAGAAGATTGCCTATGCCTATTTTTTTACTCTCACTGTATTTCTCTGAAGGAAGATAAGCTAATGAAACATTGTGTGGGCCGATAAGTTTCAGATCATTTTTTACAAGGCTTAACATTCTCAGACTCAAGCTGCCTCCTGGTAATTTCCAGGTAAGGGATTACTTGATCTAAATCTCTTCCCACAATTTGTCCTCTTTTAGGTCTTGGCATGGTCACACCTATCAATGACCTTCCTGGGGCAGATACATCTTCGTTTGTGAAGGGAGAAAAACTTACTCGCTGTAAACTTGCCAGCCTATACAGACTTGTGGACTTATTTGGATGGGCACACCTGGCAAATACATATATCTCAGTGAGTTCTTTGGCTTTATATTCCCTTAAAAAACAAAACAAAACAAAACTAGAAGGCAATTATACTCTTCCACCTTTACTCAGAAGTCCAGTTTTTAGACTATTCTCTAAACCTAGCATGCTGGATCACAACCTAATCCTGATTTAAACCCTGTCTCCAAGAGAGAGGCTGCAGTTAGCCCAGCTTTCTTCTTCATTTACTATCTGTGTTGCTCCTTTCATTCAGAGCAGCTGTAGAATCTATCCAGGAAGTTATTGTCTCTCTCCTTGTTAATTATATCTGAGCATCAGAGACATTAAAAAGCATTTGGGGCAGGGAAAATAAAGGGGTCAGGGAAGTTTCCTCCCTGGTATTTAATTTTTATGTGCTTTTCCCATATTGTTTTCATGTTGCCAGACTTGGAAGCAATACAATATTTGGAATCAAAAAAATTATGAAAATACTGTGTGATGAAAATAGCACAGACAGAAAGTGCAGTCTTCCAATAACTTCCCTTTCTCCCGGCCATTTCTGTTTCACCTACCATCTCCACCTTAATTCCTTCCTAGGAAGAGACTATTCTCTTTCCTTTGCTTATTTTCTCTTAATTTCCATGACGTAAATCAAGATTATAGTCATTACCACATTTGGTTGAATAATATAGCATTTGTTCTGCATGAATGTAGCTGACTCTAAGCAACCTTAGAACCCCCAAAATAATGCTTTAGTTAAATCCAGTAAATGAGAAATTCATGTCACAGTTTTTTAGCAAGTACTTGAGGGTTGAGGGGAGAAAACCTTGCAAGGAAAGTTTCATGAAAGCAACATGAAACCTGCACACTTTTAATTTCTGCTTTTTTCCCCTTAGATCTCTCATAATTACTTGTCGTAAATATATTACTAGTCATGTTTACACTGCAAAATATGAATACCTCATAGTAATTTCTTATTGTCTTTTTTTTTTCTCTTTTTCCCAGGTAAGAATAAGTAAGGAGCAAGACCACATTATAATAATTCCCAGAGGCCTGTCATTTTCTGAAGCCACAGCCTCCAATTTGGTATAATTTTCATTCCTATATTACTTGATCTGTGTGTCCTTGTGCTTTTCTGAAAGTTTTAGTTTTAGTATAGAATGGAACAATAAATGATATGGATAAAAAAAAAAAACATTTAAATCTGTGAACAGGGAAGAGTTTGGAAAGTTATGTGGATTTAAAAGCTTTAGGGTTCAAGAAAAACGGTAGTTGAAGAGACAATAATGAGTTGGTCTTATCAGTGAACCTATCCATGTTTCGAAGGGAATCTTTTGAATTTTTTCCTACCCTATACATTCTGGATTTTTTTTAAAAAAAAAAGATACACAAACAGAGTTAATATGTGTTTTATAGATAGATTTAAACAAAGCTCAGTTGATAATGAGCATAGGATGTGACCTTCTAGTGTTTTACTTTCTGTGATTGTACTCCTAGCCACTGTCATTGGTCTCTAGAACAGCAGGAACTACATTGGTTCTGGGAGCTGAAGTGTCATCACATGGAAATTTTCTAACTAATTCAGTAAATGCCAGACTTGTCCAGACCTTTAGTGAAGAGTTTTAAGTTATTCAGAACTGCTTCTTCCTAAATAGTGAGCTTCATTGTAGACTACCTGTTTTTGTAAATAAACTTCTATGGGAAGAAAGCCATACCCATTCTTTGATAGTTGTTTATGACCACTGTTTGTACTACAGCGGCAGAGTAGTTGCAACAGAGGTTCACAGTGCCTAAGGTATTTACTATCTGGCCTTTGACATAAAAGTTTGCCACCATCCTGGTTTAACTTACAGAACACAGGTAAACTTTGATACATGTGTACCACTTCAATGTGTCTTTCTGATTTTTCCAGGTGAAAGTCAATATAATAGGAGAAGTGGTTGATCAGGGAAGTACTAATTTGAAAATTGACCATACAGGATTCAGTCCCCATGCTGCAATCTATTCAACACGTCCTGATGTTAAGTGTGTGATACACATCCACACCCTTGAAACAGCAGCTGTAAGTAACTGTGGGGCCAAAAGCAACAATGACTCTGGGAAGTATATTATTTTCATGGCTTTCCATACGTGATACTCTACTATCTGCATTCTTCCAGACTCTGCCATTTAAAATCATATTCAAAATATTAACACTTTGCATAACCAGAAAGCAAAAGGCCCTTTAAGCCAAATGCTACCATTCTAGGAAATAAATGGCAAGATAGTATTTTCATTTTTGAACTAAACAGTTTAATAATTGGGTCATTGAGTTCTTTGGAGTAAAGCTTCTTGCATAATATTTGGCACAACATTTAAATTGAATCGTATCCCCTACACCTTTTTCTTTTTTTCCTGGAACAAGCAAAGAACTACAGTGGGGGGTAGGCTGGAATGGCAAATACAGTGAATAAGCCAGTGCTTCCTGAGCTAACTAAAGAAATTAGGTTCCTGTGAAAGTGTAGTTAATAACGGAATGTGTTACCTTGTCATGGACCCAACCGTGTAGGTATCCTCCATGAAGTGTGGGATCCTTCCAATTTCTCAAGAGTCCCTAATCCTGGGAGATGTTGCCTATTACGACTATCAAGGGTCACTTGATGAACAGGAGGAGAGAATCCAACTGCAGAAAATTCTGGGGCCAAGTTGTAAGGTATGTAGTAGAATTCCTATCTAAAGAGCTATTTTTGCTGCTGTTGCTGTTGGTGAAAGCAGTGTGAGCTATGCCAGTCATTCAAAGTAATTGCTCTGGGATTCTATTTTAGGTGCTGGTGCTGAGAAATCACGGTGTGGTTGCACTTGGAGAAACATTGGAAGAAGCTTTTCATTATACTTTTCTTGTGCAATTAGCCTGTCAGATTCAGGTAGGAAAAATTACTCACAACACCCCTTTATTTTTTTTGCTTTATTCATTTGCTTGTTGAGTTGGATTTTGTGTTTACTTATTTCCAAAGTCTTATTGGTTGTGGCTTTTGTTTTGTTTTGTTTTTTAAGAGAAGTTCTGCTTTACTTGGGTAAAAAAGACCAACTCAATTATCTCTTGAATTTAAAATAAAAGGAGAGAAAACTAAAATTTATGTATAGAAGCACACAAATCTTAGTGCCTCATAACATCATTTTTCCTATAATCTCATTTTTTAACATAGTATAATTGTACATTTCTCTGTTTTTGCCCTCTGATAGTGTGATGCCAGTTAAGACACAAAGGCAGCCACAAGTCATCAGTGATCAGATGTGTTATGGCCACTTGGATAAAAAAAAAACATGAGCAGAGACAGAGGTTTTATGAACCATGTAGTTTCCAATGTTTCCACAGCCTTAGCCTCATTATTATAGTCAGTTGAATACTTATTAGCCAGTTTTTCCTCAGGAAACTAAATGTATTTAATGGCCTTACTTTCCCTCTTCAAGAAAATCAAGCAGGTTCTCTTGAACAAATGGTGACAATCTTCATTTATTGAAAAGACCACAAAAAAGCAGGGGGGGAGCTTTCTGCCAACTTTTCCTTGTCTTAACAACCAATTTTTTTTTTTTTTTTTTTTTTGCTTTAATGGTCTCTCCTCTACTTCGCAAATGAGGCGATGAAAGGCTTAATTAAGATAATAAGCTAACTTCTGTATAAATATTTTTAAATTCACAGTACAGTGTTAGTATTTCTTTAAAATTAACACTTTCAGCAAAGTATTAACTGGATAGCTATGGGGAAACTGCAAAAAAAGAACTTTAAAATTTGGCAAGAGAATTCAGCTTCTTGAAATATGTGAAAAGGTATGTTTTCCATCGAGGAGGATCAGAGTCCTGGCAGGTGTCTTTTTCATTCAGAGAGATGGAAAAGATACTTTGGCTGCCTACTTTCCCAAGTGTGTTGCCTTGTTTTTTGTTGTTAGTAGCCTAAACAAGTATTAGAGAGTTGTTGAATCGAGACCGTGCCTTTTTAAAGGTAAAGTACTCCTTATAGTCTTTACAGTCTTGTGCCCCTGTATATTTTGACCCTGATTACAGGTGAAGGCATTAGCAGGGGCAGGCGGAGTAGACAATCTACTTGTACTGGATCTTCAGAAGTATAAACCTGTCACTAATGCTATTGGAGGGACTGGAGGAGGAGGAGTGAATATGGGTTCCCATCAGAAATGGAAGATTGGCGAGCTTGAGTTTGAAGGGCTAATGAGGACTCTGGACAATTTGGTAGGTGAAAAATTGAACATAAATTTGAATTTCATGTCTTTGGATTCAAGAGCAGATGTTCCCATCTCCCTTTGGTTTGGAACATGCTCCTTGCTCCTCCAGTAGCTGAGTTTGATCCTAGGAAGGCATTCAAGTGTAATCTTGCCACATTTTTAAGAATCAGTGAAACATGCAAATGTCATCTTATCTTAGATTTTACCCTCTTTCTCTAAGGGTCAAAGGCACATTGCCTTCAGACCCAGGAACAAAGACATATATGAGCATTGTGATTTGGCCTCCAGAAAACTGGTTTATAGCTAAGAAAATGCTTCTAGTGGGCAGTTTTGAAATTACCTTTGTCAGGAATAATTGTGTGAGTGGAAATCACATTGCCAGCTGGAATCAGATCTTGAAATTTGCTTGATTTCAACTCTAGTGTAATATGGGGTTTGGGAAAATGTTTTCCCCTTTGTTTTGCAACAGAGGGGTCTTTCTGAATCATTTGTTTAAAGAATTAGAATCCAGATGCTGTGTTTGGCACAGGTTTTATTGCTTCAAATGTGGTTTTTCCTTCCCTTAGGGGTATAGAACAGGCTATGCTTACAGGCAGCCTCTCATTCGAGAAAAGCCTAGGCACAAGAGTGATGTGGAAATTCCAGCAACTGTGACTGCTTTTTCCTTTGAAGATGATACAGTGCCACTCTCTCCTCTCAAATATATGGCACAGAGACAGCAGCGTGAGAAAACAAGATGGCTGAACTCACCAAATACCTACATGAAAGTGAACGTGCCTGAGGAGTCTCGAAATGGAGAAACCAGTCCCAGGACCAAAATCACAGTATGCCACTATTTTACGTGGTTTGCCTTTTCTAAATATTTTGCCTCGTTACTCACGAATTGAACATTCTATGTCGAAAATATTGGGAAAGTACGATATAACATCAATAATAATTTTATCATTGTCATTTATTGGATTAACTTTGTGGGAGGTATTTTGTTCTAACTGCCGTACATGAATTATCGCATTTAATGCTAATATGGAGAGGATGCTGTTTTTATAGGTGAGAAAACTGAGACTCAAAAGGGTTAACTAACCATTTGTGATGGTAAAGTCTGGAGCCCAGATCTCACCCACTACGTGATACCATGATGCCACTTTGTGGTTTATATTGTTACAGTAAATCAGAACTATAAAAGTTATCAACACCTAATGGTGCCAAAGTTTCAGGAATTACTGCACATAGCTACCCTTATGCAAGATCTTATAGAGAAATGGGTTATCTTATCTTTTGCAGCATTTTGCTTTAGATTTGGTTTAGTTTTGGAGTGCTTATAACCAAATATTCTCTAGATACTCAAAATTAGTTCATCCTATCATGTAAATCAGTAACATTTAATATGGAAATGTCTATGCATCCAGTGTTTTATCCCTAGCCTGTAAGATTTCCTGTCTTCTAGTAAAAGAGTATAACTAAACTTTTAAGTTTTCTAGAATTAATTTTATTGACAGAGACTGATGGCCATCTATCACTAGTCTTGATGAATATTAGCCTTCTTTAAGGGATATAATGGGGGTAAATAAGAAGAATTCTCTGAAGTTTTTCCATCTCTATGGTTCTGTTATATTGTAGATTACTACTAAATTATTCCCTTTGTAAAATGCTGGTCAGGGGCTCGACATTTTCTGTCAGCCAAAAATAAAAAATAACATCTGGAAAACTAAATCTTAAGAGATTCCTTGATTCCTTCTTAGCCATCATCAGCTGAACATTCAACGCAGGTGACAACTCTGAATGGGGGTTAGTGTGAGATCAGACTCTGTGTCTATGCTTGAAATATTTTCAGCATCGTATTTAAAATGCCAAAAGGAGAAAAGTTAAATAGCAGCATAACTGAGCATTCATTTGAATATTAAAATATTTTAAGTGAATGCTTATTGTGAGCCCTTTTCTAAAATGAGATATACATTAATTGACCAAGAAATACTGAAATTCTTTAAAATATTGGCAGTGTATGCACCTTCTTTTTGAGTCAATAAATAGTTATTAAGAACCTACCACACTTCCTTAACACAAAGCTTCATTCTAGAAAATCTTTGGTTCTTTAGTGGATGAAAGCGGAGGACTCTTCTAAAGTTAGCAGTGGAACGCCTATCAAGATTGAAGATCCAAATCAGTTTGTTCCTCTAAACACAAACCCGAATGAGGTCCTAGAAAAAAGAAATAAGGTAAGAGGAGGTCTTCTGTGGCCAGGGGAGGCTTTTTTATGCTGTTTTATGTTTAAATCACTAGTATTGGATCTGATTAATATGAAACTTAGGGGTTTGAATACAGAAGAATTTGAAATTTAATTCAGTATAATTTTAGCTTGTATTGAATACCTCCAGTTCTGTGCTAGTCACTGGGGAGCAGACTATATGGGAAAGAAGTATTAACACATTTTGCATTAAAAGCTGTAGTATTAGTGAAAAGTTTAGTTCTCTAACAATGCGAGACACGACAACATCACCTGTCAGGAAGGATGGAAGAGATTAATGGGAGTTAGGATGGCAAGGAGGGCTTTATGGAAATGGGAGTTAAAGAGGCCTTTCCTCTGAGGTGGTCAAATAGTAAAGTTTATCTGTACAGTTGCCCACAAGAACTCGTTATTGTTTTTCAATTCAGATTCGAGAACAAAACAGATACGACTTAAAAACAGCGGGACCACAGTCTCAGTTGCTTGCTGGTATCGTTGTGGATAAGCCTCCTTCTGTAAGTC